>OY744497.1:411049-969762 GCA_963556185.1 Pseudopediastrum boryanum
CATTCAAGAAGCTGTAAGGTTTGCACTATTTTATTTTGCGCTTTAGTTTTCAGTAGGGTTTAAATGGGGGGATTACACAAGACAATAGTCCCCTGCTTACACGATGATTGTGTAGTACAGTGCACTGAAACTATTCAAGTGGCAGGAGGTGCAGATGACATAATGTAGATGATGGGGATTCCAAATCAAACAACAAGATGTCTGCAGCTTTTTACTTTCTCTTTTGCCATTGGTACGATTTTCTTTGTACTTTCAAGAGGAGCTCGCAAAAAAGTAAAATAAACTTCTTGCAAACACCCAGTTGCTGCTCCTGCTGCCAAAGCAGTCAGAAGCCATAAATCAGGGCCCCCTCCTCCCTCCCCTCCCCCCCTCCACTCACCCACTCCACCATAGTAGCAGCATCCAAAGCACCAGTAGAACCCATACCACTGCCCTCCTCCTCTGCCCCCTCCTCCTGCAGCTGTTGCTGCTGCTGTTGCTGTTCTTGCTCCTGCTGTTGTTGCTGCATCCCGACAGGCACCACCATCAGCAGCTCCCTGTACCGCACTTGCAACAAACGACCATCTGCCATAGGCAGCAGCGGCCAATTATCCAACGGTCCCCACACATCCCCACCACCACCACCAGCAGCAGCAGCAGCAGAGGCTTGAGCTGTAGTTTCCCCCCACGCCTCTGCTGCTGCTGCTACAGCCAACCCCACACTCCACATATCCCTCAACCAGCCAGGTGTTGGTCCCCCCGCCCTCCCACCATCCCACGCTACAGCCGGCACCTCCCCTCTCACTGCTGCTGCTACAGCCACCATACCCGGTGCTACTGCCACCCCATTACTAGAACCGCTCCTGCCATGTGCACTATACTGTACTGCAGCATGCCCCGCCCTCCATTCCTCGGAACAGAGCCCTGCAATGTTTCTTGCAAGAGCTTCTATGCCATAGTACTTCAGCCGTAGCATGGTTCGCACCCATGGTAGCTGTAGCATCTCCTCCCCTAATGCTGCTACAGCCTGAGGGTGCAGGAAACCCCCTGCTGCTGCTGGGGTTTTGGTATGCAGGGTATAGGGCGCAGGCTGGCATGCTGTTGGGTATACCATTAAAACCCCACTACCACCACCACCTGCACTAAACCCTAAGGCACTCCCCCGGCTGCTGCGTCCTCCTAGTAGTGTGATATCTCCAGCAGCAGTAGGTACTGGCAGCCCTATCAACTCTTGAACATGTGAAGACCCAAGATGAACCAACACAATCTGCTGCTGCTGCTGCTGTTGCTGCCTTTCGTTCCCGCCATCCCCCTCCCTACCACCACCACCACCAGCACCAGCAGCAGCAGCAGCAGCAGCAGTAGTATGATGTTGTTGTGTTCCTGTTCCTCTCACCACAGACCCCATGAGTTCTTCCACATCTGCCTGCAGCTGCCTGAGACCTAGACCAGCCATAATACCTAAACCCCGGAAATCTACCCCTAGAGCTGCTGCTGCTGGCTGCTGCTCCTCCCCCTGACCTCCTATCCCCCCTCCTCCTCCTCCTTCTCCTCCTGCTGCTGTTCCCAATACAGCTGGTGGTGGTGTTGGTGGTGGGGGCAGGTCACTTACACAATACCTCAGCAGCTGCAAAGCAGCAGTAGAATTAAGACCTGCAAAAGGGTGGCCCGCCTCCCACATCCCCTGCTGCTGCTGGTGCTGTGGTTGTACCAGCCCTCCTAAACCCTGCTGCTGGTGCTGCTGCTGTGGTTGTAGCAGCTGAGATATGAAGTGCTGCTGGGTTGTACCGCCGCCTCCTCTGCTGGCTGTAGCAGCTCCTCCAGTAGCTACAGCAGCTGTAGCACCAGCATGAGGTCTGCTACTGCTACTGCTACTGCTACTGTTGGTTCCCCCTAGATGCCTCAGCAGAGGTCTTAACACAGCTGGTGTTGCCAGGCGCAGGTTTGTCACACCTGCTGATTCTAATTGAGATGTGGCCCACCAGGGCACCTGAGGTGACACACAGAATTAGGGTTTAGGGTACCAACACAAAGACTGAGGGTTTAGGGACTAGAGCATGGACACATGGTATAGGGTCTAACAAACAGGACTTGGGGATTTAGGGTTCAACATAGTCATAGGGGTTTAGAATCTAAGAGAATGCTAAGGCTTCACATTGCAGTCAGTCAAATGAGAATTTCATACGGGGGAGTCATGCACTAGATGCGTGACATGAGAACAATAGAATGGGCTGTCACAGGGGCCATAGGGGGCACCTGGAAGGATGGTTAAGTACAAGCACACATGGTGTCAAAGTGCAAAGGGAAGCATGAACTCCCTAGTGACAGGAACATCAGCTACACATTGATCAGAGCAGGCATGCAGACATACGTAAACCTCCTATTTTACAGCACCATGCTGTTCCTCCCACATGTGTCATCTTGTCACCATGAAGGCACCAGGTATACCGGACACCCACAGTTGTCCCGGCAGGGCTCCTTTTCACTTTCACCCCTCCTGAGCGTCCCTCCCTGATCATATCAAAAATGTTCCTGCCTTTGCCCCTGCGCCCCCCCCCCCCCCGTTTCCTCTCCCCCCTGGCCCGAAACACCCCCCCCCCCCGTTCATACCCTGAACAGAGGCAGATGTTGCTGCAGGAAGTCCCGCGCCTCAGGACCCAACAAAACAACACTACTGCTGCTGCTGATACCTCCCGCTGCTCCCTGCTGCTGCTCCTGCTGTGGATCTACTTCTTCCATAAGACCTCCTCCTCCTGTTGCTGTTGTTGCTGTTGCTAGTGGTGTTGGTGTGTGTGCAGGTATTAGGAACACCCCTTGTTGCAGGTACACAGGCTGTTGGCCCTGGTGTAGCAGCCACACTGGAAGACCAGCAGACAGCTCATACATCTGTGAAACAACAGTACAAGGAACGGTCAGAAAAACAGCAAATAAACTTCTAAACAAAGGACTGCACTGAAAGCTGCTGCAGCACAATGGAAACAAAGACTAAGAAAAAGGGCCCAATACACAAGCTACCGGTATCATTAGAATTTTGCATGTTTTCGTAACAAAACTAAGCAGTACATCCAGCTATTCTTGCTGCTGCAGATTGTCACTGTTGCTGGTTGGTCTAACCTGGTTGATACATCAACCCAGATCATGCCCATGTCTTAACTACCAGCCCTTCATCAGATCATTTCCAGACATTCCACCAACAGATTGATATACTGCAATCTAATCAAACCAACAGGAGTAACACATAACCAACAACTGCTGCCATGGTGCAGCCACTACCGCCTTGTGCAGGTATAAGGTTGGGGCAGTGCCCCAACAAAACAAAGCTCATCACCCAAATAAGATCCACCTGGACAATCACTCTGCTACCACTTGGGCGTAGAGAGAGGACCAATTGCATGCAGTGCACCACTTTATATATGCATTGCAGAGAGGACTGGGCCACCCACGTGACACACGCCTGCCCCTTTCACCAAGCATCTCCAAGGGAATCTTCCCGTCCAAGGTGACACACACCTTCTACCACACGTGCTCGCCTTTCACACTGGGATCTCCTAGGGCACCTTCTGGTCCAAAGTGACACACACGTCACTAAAGTGCATTTGGCCACAGCCCATTGCATAACCAAGCATGGCACAGTCAACTTCCAATGTGACTACTCGTCACCACATGCACGTAAATGCCACCTGCCCGTTACAATCCCGAGGGTTTAGAGTAAACCCATGAAGCTAGCTCTTCAAACATTAAATTTAGTACACCGCTTCACGCGTCCTGACCCCTGCCTCCTTCCCCTTCCCCACCCGCTCACCTGTTTAAACAGATACGCAGCATCTTCATCCCCAGCTGCTACTGCCCCCTTCAAATCCGGCAACATCAGGCTGTAGCACTCCGGCCCCAACCCCTGACCACCACCAGCAGCAGTAGCTGTAGCAAGGTGCAGCAGCAGCGCCTTCCATGCTACTGCTACAGCCCTCAGCACTGCCTGGTTATGTTGTGCTACTGCCACCTCCAGTGGGCTAGGTCCACCCCGGGACTGTATGGGGCAATGGTGGGGGGGGAGGGAGGTGCCTGGGTACACCCTAGCCATATCTGCTGTAGCTAGCGTTGCTGCTTCTGCTGCTGCTGCTTCACAATCTGCTACTTCCTTGAACACACGGCTACTGCTGGGTAAAACCCTAACAGCTCTTATAGGAACCCCAATTTGCTGCTGCTGTTGTAGCTGACTGAAAGCACCATTACCACCACCAACAATCCCCACTCCTTCGCCTCCTGCTGCTGTAAGCACAGCAGTAGCTCCCCCTCCTCCTCCTGCCCTGGCTGGTGGTGCTGCTGCTGGTGGAGGAGGCTGTAGCACAAAGCTCCCACCTACAGTAAACCCCTGTGCTGCAAGCAAGCTACAGCCCCTATTGTCTAGAGCCGCCTGGTATGTTTGACCAAACGGACCATCTGACGCGACAGCTTCCGTCATTTGACCGCTACTGCTTCCGCTGCTGTTGACTGTTGTATAGCTGCAGTTCAGGGGGCTGATGGCAGGGGTTAAGGCACAACACCCAGGGCTAGGCAGAAGCTGAACCCTACCTCTCTCAGTCTCTGCTACAGCCAACTTAACACATGCTACACCCAATGGTCGCGACCACCGCTGCTGCTGCTGCTGGTGTGGTTGCATGCTACTGCCACCTCCACCGCCACCACCCCCTCCTAAATTTGAGGCAGCTGCTACTGCTGCATTTGCTAACCAAGCTGCAGCACCCCCCAGCCCCCCACCCCCACCACCCCTACCACCACCCTCCTCCATTGAAACAGACACCAGCCATCTGTACAAAGCAAAAGTTAATGAGCCAGCAGCAGTAGCAGAAGATGAAGCTACAGCCTCCCCTCTGCTTAGCCGCTGTAGCAGCTCCAGCTGTAGCCCCACTTTGACCATGACCTCAAACACAGCATTGACCCCGCTGCTGCTGCGCCTGCTGGCTCTTCCAGGATTGCTACTGCTATTGCCATCTGCTCTTTCACTGCTACTGCTGCTGCTGTTGTTCTTGTGATGCTGACGCACCTTCTGCAGAAGACCGAAACCAGGGAAACCATGGGCCTTGCTACTGCTACTGCTGCTGCTTTTTTTGGGGCTGTTGCTGCCACTGCTACTGCCATGTTCTTCTGCACTGGCTGCAGCGCTCCAGCCAGGAGGTTGTAGCAGAGCACCTGTAGCACAAGCAGCAGACATGTATCAACTACGCTTTAGGGTTCAGGCAAAAGTCCTACAAGGACATAAGGGTACACGTCATGCAGAGGATTAAGGGTTTAGGTACGGTGCGCGCCTCCTGACAAACAAATGTGCACGCAGCAGTGGCGACTACTTGGCCATCGAGGGTAAAGCGACCACTTGGTCCATCATGATTACGTCCTGTTCCTGGCTTTAAATGATTGGTTGTTAAAGAGACCCGAAGTCTGCAAGCATCTCTGCTTGCATGCCAAGCCACACACATTCCTGGGTTTCACATAATGTCATTCCTTCAGTTTGTTTTCAACATCCATGGCAAACAAGCCCACTCCTTCTTTCCACGATCCTAGCAACCAAACAGTAAGAGTCTCAAATAACACATGCGTATTCATGACAGCTCCCCCTCCTGTCCTGCTCACCAGGTCGTGTGGGCTCCATTGGTTGTGGCAGCAGCTCCACTTGAGCCACTGTCACCAGTGAGTCACCAGTGTCACTCCTAGTGTCACCGGGTGACACAGGTACCCCTGAAGTGGTCCAAACATACACCCCCACAGAGCGGAGTCCTCCCAGCACAGGCAAGCAATCAGCAGCAGCAGCTGGGAAAGCAGCCAAGGCCTTACGAGCTGAGGAAAGAGATACTGGGGCCAGGGGCAAGCTGCTGCTGCTGCTGCTGCTGGTACTGGTGGTCATTGTGGTGATGTGTGGAGACCTCAAGGGCAGGCGGATGAGAGTGGCGGGTACACCCTCATGCAAATCATACCTGCAACATGATAAGGGTAGCCAGCTCAACTTAGCAGATGAAACCACAGGTCCAATGCTGTCTTTTATTAGCTTGTCAGTTAATGGATCCTGGGCCATTGGGCTGTGGCAACTATCTGAGAGTCAGCAAATCATCTGGGGTCGGGCTCCTCCTCTTGCTCACAAGCAGTGCACCGTCGACAAGCGGCCAGGCAGGGTGGGGAAATAACAATAATATGAGAGACAGGCTGCTTGCCAATTCTCCCTTGAGGGTCGACCAGAAACCCTTATCTGCATGCAGGCCTCCTTCACTCTGCTACACAGCAGATGGTTAAGTAGCTTACATCTTATACATGCCCTTGAAAGATGGTGTAGGTGCCATTGGAAGCCTCCCAAGCAATACCTAGCACTCCAACCACTATCCTAAGAAGCTTGTCCGCACACTTGGACAAACTAAGACCCCATAATTGTAACGTCATTTTCAGGCTGAACAGGCTTGCATTACATCCCTTCCACCCGGACACCCTCTCCCCTCCCCTCCCCTCACCCCCCCCCCCCCACTTACCCTGCCATGCCAATGTCCCAAGGTGCAAACTGATCCTTGAACCTGCTCAACACATCTCCCTCCCTCAGATCATACTGACGACCTACACCAGGCGCCACACCACCACCCCGACCACCACCTCGAACCCCACTCCTACCCCCCCCTACTGCTACCCCCGCCCCTAAGTGCCCTCCAGTAGGGTCCAACAAGCTGAAGTAATGCCCTGAAACCACCTGCACCACATCTGCTGCTGCCCATACCCCCTTCAACCCTGAACCACTGCCAGGCCGGCTGCCCTGCACATCCCAGCCACCTAAACCCAAACCACCACCACCACCGACCCTGCTGCTTCCCGCATAACCTCCCCCTCCTCCTCCTCCTCCTGCTGCTGCTGCTGCTGTTGAGAATGATGATCCTGCCCCTAGAAGTTTAGCTACCTCCAAGGGGCTCAGCACCAATCCATGGAACACCAGGCTTAAAGCTGGCCCCTGTGCTACAGCCAACCCAGGGTGTAACAAACTGCTACTGCCATGTTGCCGCTCATCTAATGCTACTGCCAGCTGCACGTGGCCACGCCTGCTGCTGCTGTAACCACTGGCTGTAGCTCCTGCTGCTGCGAATTGCTGCAGCCCGCTACCTGATGCTACATCTGCTACCTCTAGGGCATCAAGCAGTAGCTGTAGCAGAGGAATGTGCTGCTGCTCTGATGCAGTAGCAGCGGATGTAGCAGTAGCATGTGTTGTGGCTGTAGCTCCCACCAGGGCGGCAGCAGCTACTGCCTCTTCTACTGAGGGGCAAGGCAGGTCGGTGGTGAGGTGGTGGGACACCTCGTGTTGGTGCCTGGGGAGGACACAGAAACACATACATAGACTATTATTCCGACATTTCATACGCAACAGCAAAGATGGCATAGGCCCCTCATCTCAAGCTGGTCAGAAACACAGAGGTGGAACAATGTAATGGAATACCTTCCGGATGCAGCCAGAGACTATGAAAAGATAGAGCTAGACACGTATGATTGTTTATAACAGTACATTCCTGTCAGCCAGGGACAGAAACATGTGTGGGCGGCCTACAGTCCACAGCTCTATTGAACGGCCTTTATCAGTACATTGCTGGGTGCTGTACATTACAGTATGTACCCTGAACTAATCCGGACCTAAACTTTGAGCCCTACAACCTAAACTAGTTGGCAAGGTATCTGCATGGTGTGCAGGCTGTGGCATGTAGCCTCAGCTTCTGTGCGGGCAAGCCCGCAATCTCGCAGTTGAGCAGCTTCGTGATCCTAATCAGGAGTTCATGTTTGTGGCCTGTGTTTCTTTGGCCATTGGTATAGCTGATCTTGGATTGCGCTTTGACCTACATTTGCTAGCTGCAATGCTCCTTTGACCACATAGGTGGAACTGATCCCGCTTATGACCTGTCATAGCAGCAGTTTAATGTACAAGCACCACCAGCAGCGCCTAGAAGGACAGGACAGGTACCAGAATCAGAGTTCAATAACCAATTAGGCACTTCTGTTAGTAAGACAAGGCATGGCCTCATTTATGCATCACCAGCACTTCACCTACATTCCAGTCATATTTCTTCACTCACAGTTCATTAGTTAGATGTACCAATCGAACATTCACGCACCACATCATTTGTCACCTCCACCGCCCCCAGCCCTCCCGCTTACCTGAGTGACCTCACCCCCAGTGCTGCTGCTGCTTGTTGACTGATGTCCCTGGACACAAACCTCCACCCCCCTCCACCCTCAGGCAGTAGCAACCAAGGAGCATCATTATAAAACAATTCACCTGCTACTGCCATCACACCCTCATCATCAGGCAGTAGCAACAGCGGCACTACACCATCCCTCATACTGCTACTGCCACTACCAGCAGCAGTAGCAGCAGTCACCGCTGCAGCCTCTGCTAGTGCCACAGCTGTAGCAAGGTCAGCAGCAGTCAGAGGACTATCTGCCGGGTAGCATGCCGCAAGCTGAGATAAGGCAGTAGCATAGCTGGCATGGCTGTAGCATCGCCCCACCCCTGCTAGCTGTAGCAAGGCACGTGCTGCAGGCTGTAGCATTGACTGCAGCTCCAGAGGAAGCTCCCATAGCAGACCTGGCACAGCATGCTGCTGCTGCTGAAGCTGCAACACATGCTGCTGCTGCTGCTGCTGATGCTCCACCTCGCTTCCATGCTGCTGCTGCTGCTGCTCTTGTTGCTGCTGTTGTGATGGTGGTTGTAACCTAGTGACTACCCCTGCTGCAAACCCACTGTCCACCCACACCACCTCAGCACCTGGTAGTGCCACCTCCAACAGCTGCTGCACCTGACCACCTGCCTCATCATACACATGCACTAAACCCTGCTGCTGCTGCTGCTGGTCCTGGTGTTGCCCCGCCTGCCCTTCCCATCCCTCACTACCTCCAGCCCTTTGTTGCTGGTACTGCTGCTGCTGCTGTTGTTGTTGTTTCTGTTCTGCTGCTAAAGCCTCCCCCAGCAGGGTGTACAGCTGTACCGCAGCTTGCTGTAGCAGGACCTGCACTTCAGGCTGTAGCACATCACCAGTGCTGGCAGTACTCATCATACTACTACCCTGAGCTACTGCTGCTACAGCTACTGCTGGTGCCTCTCCCTCATATTGCTCCTGCTGCTGTTGATCCACTGCTGCCCCTTCTATTTCTGTACCAACGCTGTCTAGTACACTAACCCTCCCACTCGTAGCAGTAGCAGCAGTAGCAGTAGCAGGGTACATCTTCCCTAGTGCCAGCAGTTGCGCTACAGCCACTGATGGCCGTAGCTGCTGCTCCCACCCCAGTGCTGCAGCCAGAGCCCTGCTACACCCACCATCTAGCAGCCGCAGTGAGGCAGAACACAACCAAGCATCTCCAGCAGGTCGAACCCACTTTGGTGGAAACAGCGCCCATGGGACCGCTACTGCTGCTGCTGTAGCAGTGTCTGAGGTCCCCTCGTAAGGCCACGGCATGGCAGGGTGTGGGGCTGTAGCAAGCACAGGACACCATGCTATAGCCGTAAGCTGCTGCCAGAGCACTACATCCCTGGTACAGTTTTGACCAGCCGTTGACCGCTGCTGTTGGTGTAACCCGGGTGACAGTGGTGGTATGTGTGGTGGTGGGTGTGCCAGTGCCCAGGCATCTAACTGCTGCAGCAGGACTGATGAGCGCTGGGCCAGCTGGTGTGGAGGGGGGAGGCCAGGAGACCCATGGGAGGAACTGTGGGCCTCTGCTGCTGCTGCTGCTGCCAGGTCTTCTGCTGCCTCTACCAGCACCTGAATATGACAGCACAAGTAGGTACGGTGACACATACGTAACTCCGTCGCACCGCGGTGCCGAAGGGTACCTCGGATTGATTCGGCCGGCATGACGTCAGAAGCGCACCAGAGCGTCCGCCACCGCATACGAGGCATCTAGACTTCATGATCTTCCCTTCGCGCTATTGCTGGCAGCCTTGCTTTCACTTTCAATGTCTAAGCGATGCTCTTTGCATGCTCTTCGAGACATATTGTCCTTACAAGCATGGCAAGGTTCTGCGCTCGAGCAGTTGGCACAGGAAGTCGTAGTCCACCCTGGGGAGTTCCCTTGTTACGGATTCAGCGAACAGCAGTGGCTTAGGCAGGCTGGCCCAGCCTACGAGCTGGGCCAGGAAACACCTAGGTGCAGCTGCAGACCCAGAGACAAGCATGGCAAGGTTCTGCGCTCGAGCAGTTGGCACAGGAAGTCGTAGTCCACCCTGGGGAGTTCCCTTGTTACGGATTCAGCGAACAGCAGTGGCTTAGGCAGGCTGGCCCAGCCTACGAGCTGGGCCAGGAAACACCTAGGTGCAGCTGCAGACCCAGAGACAAGGAACTGGCACTTTCATTGTCGGGCGTTGAAGATTAAAGATGCATGGAGTGGTCGGAAGACTTACGTGAACCTCTCTTGAAGTCTGCAGACGTTTCCTTCTGGAAAACCTGGGCTGCTCAAGGGGCACAAAGGACTGGGCACACAGGTGTGTACACAGTAATTGAGCGCATGAATTCTTATGGCAAGTTTGTGGGCGTGTTCCCTGCCGCAAAAGGGTGCTTCTGTCACATTGCTGGGGAAATCCTATAGAGGGTTTTGGAGAATGGGTGGTACTGCTCTCCCTGAGCTAGTTCCTTCCTGAACATGCAAATAACTTTGAATTCCTCTATAAGAATTTGTTTTTTTCTCAACGAACCGTCCACAACTGCGGCAGGGAGCTTCAGTCCAGGAGGAAAACCCGTTCTATGCGTTTAGTTACTCGTGGCAACCCTGCAGCCCCTGAAAAGTAACCCAAATGGGCTGCATTAGGGTTCAATAGGGACTTGGCTCCTAAACCCTACCTAGGGGTTAGGTGGGACAAGTTGCCCCTCCTCGACACACCTATGAAGTTTGGACCTCAACAGGATGGGTTTAGGGTCTAAACACCTGCTCCAAAGTCCCCGCCTGAATTAAGTATGTGTCACCTTAAGCCTCTTAACCCTAGAAACATAGGGTTGGATCGTAAGGAGGAGAGAACACGGCGTTCGTGTGTAGCAGTTCGCGGTAGCAAGCGCTAGAGGCGAGCTAGGGGGCTTTCCGTACGTTTGCGCGAACTTCTAGGTGTTTGAATTTAGTCAGAAACATATGTCATTGTTATACCTCCATGTATATACGATATATGGGGCCCGCCATACATAAAGCGCTCATTTCCACAGACGACGCAGCACACGGGATGCCCTTGGTGCACGTCCTCTTTCAGCCTAGAACAAAAAGGGCCAATATGAACGGAGGGGAAGGGCCATCGAACGAAAGGAGGACCAGGGCCGTGCCTCAGCTATTCTAAGATGCTTTTGCAGGATAATGCTCTAAGGACGCTTTCTAAATGCAGAACGCCTTTCAAATGAGACAACATGCCTTGTGATTCATGCGAACCAACCGAGAGAACAGTATGATCCAGGGGAGGAAAAGAGAGCATGTAGTTTTAACAGTTTTGTGCTTGAAAGAAGCAAAGGTGTGTCTGATAAAAGGTGAACCGAACCTTTGCTGATAGCTCAAGCAGATTCCCTTGTCATAGGAAGCAAGAGTACGCAAAAGCTATTGGGCCTCCTGCACATGCCCTGTCCACCCCGCCCGCCCCTCCGCCTCCTGCTTCCCCCCCGCCTCTCCCTCTCCTCCTGCCCCCTCCCCTTCTTTCTCCTGCCCCCTCCCTCCGATTCCTTTGCCATCGGCCCCCTCCCTCCCTCCCCTTTCCCCTCCAGCACCCCCCCACCTCACCTGCAGGTTGACCTCCCTCCTCATGCCACATGCCACCAGTCCAGTCAGCAGCACAGGGGGTGACACACCGTAGTTACCCCCACCACTGCTACTGCCATCAAAGGGTGCAGCCGGAAACCTGCTCTGGTCAAACAGCTGTAGCAGCACGGGGTTGCTGGGGTCAAACAAACGGCTGGGGGCCTGCAGCTTAGGCCTGATACTGCTGCTACTCTTGCTGGCAGCTGTAGCAGGGGCTTGACTGCTAGCAGCTTTAGTGCTACTGCTACTGCTACTGCTGCTGCTGTTAGTATCATTCATTGCTCTTGTGGGTATGAGGGGCAATTGCCTGCATGGAGGGGAACATCAACAGCAGAGTTGAAGTGAAACTACAGCACCAGGAACAAAGGTGATGTGGACATGACATATCTCTGGACTATGGAGCATTAGGGGCACATCAACAGTAGAGTCTAGGTCAAACAACACCAGGAATATATCTGAAGTATCCACTGCCACCTAGCTGTTTGCCTGCAACCAGAGGTAGACATGATGACACCTTGCAGTACCCAAACGTTTTACTAAAACGTATAGAAAGGCAGGAATACAATGGATCAATCCTCAATTAACCTTATAAGCACACTTCTCCAAGCACATCGCTGCTGGCGTGCAATTTACATAATACACCATGCCACAAAGCACATCCTGGCATCTCTGTGACGCCAGGCCTTGCATATCTGAAATCAATCTGTGGCACTACCAGATTCAGGGCCAGCAGCTCTTTCTTCCATCCCCACGCAAGAAGCCAGGGTGGTCTCCTACTCACCCCAGTATGTGTTAATCTTACTGGAGGTAGCAGCTATAGTTAGACGGCAGAGCCAATTTTCCTTTTGTTCATGAATTTTTACGTGAAGTGCATGGGATTATGCGTTTCGGCCTGTTGGCCATCACCAGATCTATTTGAGCACATGCAACGAAAACGAATCTAATACACCAAAAAAGTGGCCACAAACAGAATGAACAGAACTCCTCACCCCAGTATGTCACATATTCCCGGCTCCTCCTGTTGTAGCTGCTGCAGCCTGCCCATCATCCCCGCCACCACCATCACTACAGCCGCCTGGTCCAACTGATCAGCTGCTACTGCCACATGATCCAACAGGAAGGCGGACAGGTTCTGACGTGCTACACCCAGATGATGCTGCAGCAGCTGCTCCTGGTCCTCAGAGTCACAGCGGAGGTAGCAGCTGCCGAGAAGCTGAGGGGGCATGCCCTTGGGAGCTAGCAGTAGCTCCTGCTGTTGACTTTGACCAAAGGTTTGACCAGGGGTTTGACCAGGCTGTTGACTTGTCTTGCTACTGCTGCTGCTGAGGGAAGGTTGCAGGGAGATGAAGTTGCCTCCCAAGTGCTCTAAATAGCCTTCCCCTTGTTGCACTACGCTCGCCCCCTTAACTCGGTCAACAGCAGTAGCAGCATGAGTCTCAAAAATGGGCAGCTGTAGCAGCATGCGCAGCTGCTGCTGGGTCAAACCTCCTTGACCATCTGCCCCCCGGTCAAACCAGCGCTGCTGCAACAGGTAACCCCGCAACTGCCGCCGCTCCGCGGGTGTCCATGAAGCTAAACCCTGCTGCACCTTCTCCCCAGCTTCTGCTACTGCTGCTGTTGACAACAGTAGCTGCCCTTGAGGACCATCTCCTGTCCCCTTGACTGCTACAGCTGCTTCTAAAGCATCCAGTACCCCTCCAGCAGTAGCAGGCTGTACTAAACCCTCCAGTACAGGACAGCTAAACCGCAACAGCTCCCGGTCAAACAGTTTGACTCCTGCCTTGGTCAAAGCTGATGTCACCCCTTCAGTCCAGTCAGCAGCATGTAGCACTGACGCAGGTTTGACCGGGCGCCGGAGCCAGCCCCCAGTCAAAGGCAGTAGCGGCCACTCAGCTACAGCTGCTAACTCCAGTTCAGATCTAGGGCCTAGCCAGCTCCACAACTGAACCATAAACCCTGGACTAGGCCCTTCAGCCCCTGCTGCTGCGACCTCAGCTGCTGCTGGTGCTCCTGGTGTTGTACCAGCAGCAGTAGCAGATTCCGCTAAGGTTTGACTGCTACTTGCCTCCTCACCCACCAGCTGCTGCTCCTGCTGCTGCTGCTGTTCATCCTGTAACAATCCGCCTATGTTTGCCTCTGCTCCCCCATCTGGGTGTTCCTCCTGATCCCCTTGCTGCCCCTGCTCCTGCTGCTGTTCTGTTGTGATACGGGGCGTGTTTGCCTTCCATTCCACCAGTGTCTGTCCCTTCCATTCCTTTGGCATCAAAACTGGCAGGAGCAGCTCAGCCAGAGTCACTCCGGTGACACACACCAGATTGGTCACACCTACGTGAACAAAGGGGAATCACATATCAGTCAGGAAACCACTTGAGGAAAAAAAACAGCAGCTTGATGGCTATGTACCTGAACTTGCCTCAGCATGCAGCACAGCGGCGTGTGTTCAAATCCCATCACTGACATGCAAACATGTGGTAAACACCAGTGGCCACTCCCCTGCTTTGCAGGCGCTGCCGAAGACAATATGCTAGCAACGCCATGGCAAGCAGTCAATCTGCCGCTTTTGCCGCCACAGGGCAAAAGCGGTCATTAGCATAGTCAATTTGCAATGAGGTAGCTGATACTCAGGACAGACACGAACGCAGCTCTGATGCTCAAATCAGAACCAATCTTGCTGTTGTTGTGCTTCATATTTTTCATGGCCTGCAACTTGCTCCTTGATTCTAAAATTCCCTCTTAAACAGTGAAAATGCCTATGCCGCCTATGCAGCCTATGCAGCTTAGTATGCATTCGGACTCGTTTAGGTTCGGGGGGAGGCAGGGAAGGGGAGATAACGGCCAGGCATACCGCATACGAGTGGAAGTGCTTTCAGAGTTAGCAGTGTAAGAAAGTTCTCATGTCTACTTGTCTCCGCCTCGCTCGACCCGCAGCCCTCTCCCCTACACTCAACCCACCCCACTACGAAACCGGTTGGAGTCATGCTTGGGTGCTGCATTGCCCAGAGGGCAGTGCAGTGGTCTCTCTTAATAAACAGTGATAATGCTACCAGAGTCCCATCTCTAGGATACAGTGGCAAACATTGTAAAGCACCCAATGTGTACTGACCGTACAGCAGCCCGGCATAGGTGAACCTGAGAATGACGCAAGCTGACTCGTGCGATCCCCTCATGGGATAACTGTAGAAGCTAAGGCATGCCTTCTCACGTACAGGAGCAGCCTTCCCTCTCACCCCACCCTTCTCCCTGGCTCCTACCTGATGTCGCCAGTACCAGCAGCTGCTGCTGTAGCTTACTGCCCAACTCCAGCTGTACCACCAGACCAGGGACAGCACCCACCAACAGCTGCTGCTCAACATCATTACCAGCAACAAAATACTTGGGGGGAACAGCACCACCACTACTGCTACTGCCAACCCTACCCCTGCTACTGCTACTGTTGTTAGCCGCTGCTGGCAGTAGCTGTAGCTTGGCATGTGACCCATCAGCCATTACTAATAAGGGCAGGCCATCCAGCTGTAGCAGTAACTCTCGCGGGAGCTGTAGCATCTGCTGCTGCTGCTGCTGCTGCTGGGGGGTGCTGTTCCTAGAGCTGCTGAACTTTTCCAAGCCCATATCTGACAAGCAATAGCTCAGTAGCAAAGTGGCTGCTGGCGCTGCATCTCTGCTACTGCCATCTTCAGCTGGTTGCTGTAGCTGGTCAAGCTGCTGTTGCAACTCAGTCAACCAGTCAAAGGTTTGACTAGGAGGAGTTGACCCTGTCCTAGATGTAGCATGCCTTATTGCAGCTACAGCTCCTACAGTAGTACTGCTGCTTACTCCTAGAGACCGAAGTACGTCTCTTGCCGCCCCAGGTGTACAGGCTGTAGCACCAGGAGTCAACTTAGTCAAACATGAGATCTGGTCAATGGTCAAACCTTCAACCAGTGGCAGTCCAGCAGACACCAGCAGCTGCCCCAGCACGCTCAGCACTACCCCTTGATCAAGAGGTGGGTTCAATGTCCCCCTTTGACCAGGGGTCAACTCATGGCCTCTGCCAGCTACTGCTGCTAATGCTACTGCTGGTGCTGCTGCTACTGCTCTTGTTGATGGGTCTGGCAGTAGCGCTGCTACAGGTGGCAGCCATGTGCCTCCTCCTAGTGGGCTGTGTAACAGAGGGATGTTGCTAATGCGGTGGAACAGGGAATGGGACACGGCATTCCAAGGACTTGGAACGCTTGAGGTGGGGAACAACCTGATCCAAAAGCAACACAGCATGAAGCCCGGACCATTGCTGGGAGTTGGATACACAGGGTACTATAAGACATTGCGCTGGACCTGAGGCAAACAAAAACATTAAGACGCCAATGGACTGTGGACAGTGAAGATATTGCCATACATTGTCAAAATGAGGCCAGGCAGGGTAATGAAAAACAATACCTAATCATACCTCGGGCAGTCCTACATATCATTTAACCCTCCCTTTCCGCCCCCAGAGCTGAAAAGCAGCCATAAGGACCCTGCAAGGAGACACCTGTGCACCTACTGCTTCCCAATGAGTGCTTTGCCCGTTCTGACGGAACCAGAAGATGAGTACCTGGGATGGTGTTTGGCTAGATACACCAAAAAACAGAGCAATAACGATGCTGAGCCTCCACACGCACATACACACACTAGAAACCCCTGTAGTGTGTGTCGTAAATGCTAGGCCATCCCCACTACTAAAATCTGAAGGATCTGGAACGGGCTCTTTCTCCGACTCCCCAACCCCTCACAACATGCTGGTCCCCACCGTCCCCATTCACCTGTTGCTACCATGCCTCTTCCCCTTCCGGTCCTCCATCCTCTTCCTGCCCTTCCCTCACATCAACCTCAAACTCCCTCTTGGACCACCTCACTGCATTCTTACTTGAGGTTCAAGGCCTATGGCACTTTACCTACCACAATGCATGAAGTGTGTAATTCAATATAATCAACCCCCCCCCCCCTACTAGTACCTTCTTGCCCCCCCCCCCCCTCTCCCGCCAGCCCTCCCTGCCCTCTCCCAAGCCCCCTGCACCAGCCCTGCTGCCCCCCCCCTCCCGCACCCCCTCACCTCCAAAGTCTTTCACATGGCCCCAGCTGTTGTGCCGCCACCACCAGCAGCTGTGCATACACCATGCCCACCCCCTCTCTCATCAAGGCAACATTCCACTCCGCCCTTGCTGCCCCCACCCCCGCCATCCCCCCTCCTGGCGCCCACACATCCCGCCTGTTACTACTCAGCTCAAAAAACCCATTCAAATGCACCGGAAGACCAGTAGAGACCGGCAATTGAAGGAAGCAAAATGCACGACCGTTACGGACATCAGCACCTGAACCAACCAGCTTCAAACTCAAACCACTGCTACTACTGCTGCTGCTGTTGTTATGGTTGTTGCTATCTTCAGGTGCGCTGAGAGCTAGCGATGCTTCCTGCACCTGTAATTGTTGCTGCTGCTGCTGCTGCTGGAGACTAAGGTCAGCAGTAGCAGTAGCAATAGCAGTGGCAGCTGTGTTTTCTGATAGTGGTGCTGCCACCCCCACCCAAGGTATAAGCTTTGTGCGGTTGCTATTCCAGGCAGAGACAGCAAGATCAAGAGCACGACCTGAAAAACAGTGGGCCAACCACACCACAGAGTTAATGTTCTTGTCTAATTGCCATTCCGTAGTATGAGCAATATTGCAAAGTGGCAGATGTGTCGGTATCAAGTGCATAACAGCAGCTGATAAAGCTTACGAGGTGAAGCAGTGCAAGCAGTTCACTGACTGGAGGGAGGCTTGTTAGACTCATGAGGCTAATGAAGATAGCACATACAAGAGGGACACGCTATATTCAGCACGCATTGGCACAGCTTTTAGTCCAGCACACATTGAACCATGCTTGACCAGGGAGCTACACCTGATAGCATTCGAGATTCTAATCGATGCAAAGTGTGCTATGCAGCACACACCCACTCATGAAGCGTGCACTTGATGTTCTAATACAAACACCAAGGCCTTAGAGAAGATTGATCTGAACCCTAAACCCTGAACAAACCAGCTATTATCTCGGTTAAAAAAGCAGCACGTCGCAAGATGCGGCAACAGTAGCTTATCATAGTTACTATTTTTACTATCAGTACTTTCACTGTTGACTTCTTTTATGACCAGTCGCTGGTTATTGTCCCAGGAAGGATTCCCCAGACAATGGAAGCAAGGCAGGCACAGGCACTAACACCCAGCACATGGCTAACATGTCCTTTCCCTTCTCACCTGCTGCCAATGCATTGCACACCAGCCACTCCTCATCACATAACACTACACCACCACCACCAGCAGCAGCAGCAGCAGCAGGATCAAGAGCAGCAGCAGCGGCGGCAGTAGCAGCTGCAGCTGCAGCATCATCCCCTTGTGTGAGCTGCAGTCGCACCCTGCCACAGCTCATTGGCAGGCCCCGTCCCACTCCACCCTGACCTTCTTGCTGCACAACCACATGCTTCATCCTACCACCTCCCTTACTGCCTCCTCCTCCTGCTGCTGCTAGCCTGGTGAACAGCCCCTCTAGTTGTTGCTGACCACTACCACCACCACCAGCACTCACATAACGCACTATGGGCTCTTGGAGGGATGAGGTACCTGGGGTGGTAGGGGGGGGGGGGGAGGGGAAATTAGAAGTACACACAACTTTCCATCAGTGCCAGCTAGCAACAGAGGTTGAGTCGAAGGATGCGTGCAAGACCCTTGGTAAAGTTTTGAGGGTCAGTGAGGTTGGCTGAGGCTAACAAGGGCAGACTGAGGATAACTATAAGAAGCAAAAAGTGCATGGAATTTCCTCATCAATACATAGCCCATATTTGTTACCACAAATTACCTTGAGGTAGCAACAAGCTAGCCATAGCCCATCTTTTTGCGTAAACAACTTCTTACATCAAATGCATGGAGTTCCTGTTCCAGCCTGTTGCCCATCATCAGAATGATCCGCTACATATAGCCGCTGAGCAGCTAACAAAGTTTCTCACCATCTAGGGGTTGGGCTGTGGCTCTAAACAACACCCTGGCTTCACCACCCCCACCACCACCTGCTGTTTCTTGGTCTGCTGCTGCTGTCCCTATGAGCCGCACCTCCACCTCCCTCACACTCTTGAGGAAGAGCAGGGCCTGGGGTAGCTGCTGCTGTAATGACTCCAGTAGTGCCAGGGCCTGATGGGTGGTGGTGGGGGAGCTCTTGATGGAACTGGAGGCGGCAGCAGAGGGGAGGCGGAGGGGGAGGCGGAACAGAGTACCTGGGAAGGAAGACTGCAGCAGGAAGCAAGCTGTAGCTTGTTGGTCTCTTCTTATCAAGGATGTACGGTTAGCGGTATGCATGCTACCTTTGGCATATCGGATGTGAGATGCACACAGAGATGCAGTCAGGACTACAAGGTCAGCTCTAGACAGCCAAGCAGTCTCATCAGAGAGACACCGGCCACCCTGACTCTCACCCACATCCTCTCAGCACATACATAATGGATACACATACTACTGCGATTCAGGGACAGGGCATGTTTCGGGCTAATCTCTTTTCGGAAACGATCTTGCACACAAAGAAGCAGCTTCCCTTCTTGCCCTCCTCATCCAGCCTTGCACGAACTCCCTATCCTCCTCCCTGCTAAACCCCAACTGTAGAGCAATTAAGAATTTTTTGAACGCCCGGCTTCCAGACGACTCATCAGTGTTAACCCAGCAAAACCCAGCCAACCAACTTCTATTAACAGTGCCCGCACTTCCCATAACAAACCTCCCCCAAACCTTCCCCCCCCCCACCTTCATGTTGCAGCCATAATGTTGATATGGTGCAGCAGCATCTGGGAACTGCTCCGCCAGCCGTCCCCTTGTGACCTCCACCCTCAGCCCTGGTGCTGCTGGTGTAGCCCCGGGTAGGTACGCAGCATGAGGGTCAAACAACACCAGGTGGGGGCCACTCACAAAGGAGGGGAGGTCCGTCAGGTGATACACCGCATTGAACCCTAAACCAAACCTAAGCATAAAAGAGGGAGGATGGCGGAAGTGAAAAACGCCAATGTTAGTGATCAAAGCATAGCACCAACAGTGTGTGTACAGGAGTTGTAGGATATGGTGAGTTATTAGTGACTAGCAGTGGAAAGCATTGCCATGCCCGTTTTCTCATAGGAAACCACTCTTAGGGAGTCTTTGTCTCATCACTCCCTTCTACTTCAAAGATCTGCACCCACTCTCCAAGGTCCAGGGCAGTCAACAGGACTCCCCTACTCCCCCGTCCCCGCCGCGCACAACAAAAGGGATAAGATGCAGCAGCCACACCATATCCACAAGGCTAAGTCACTCTGCCTTGTTCAGCCAGATCCCCAGGGAAGGTGTTAAAAGCGATAGATCTATTAGTGCTTTGTGGATCCTCTCAATTGCATCTACCCTCAGCTTAGGTGTGAGCAGATAGTCCACCATCGGTTGTGTGACTTCATCACTGTGACCTGCCTGGGGTTCGTTTACTTGGCCATTGGCCTAGCTGGTCATGTGTCTTGTTTGATTGTATCCTCTCCAAATGCGACCAGCATGCAGGTACATGCAGGTACATGCAGGTACATGACCCTCCCCCCATACCTTCCGAACGATGCTTACCTTCCAATCGCTGCTGGTTGTCCCATCTTCCCATCCTGTCCTATCCGTGCAATGGCCTGAAAGTCCCCAGGACTAAACACAGCATCATTATAAGCCAGCAGAGCCGGCCCTTGCCATGCTGCCATAGCTGGACCCAGCACTGAACCTGAGGGATAGGTACTGCAGTCTAAGGTGAAGGAAACACGGCTAGCCCCTGCATCATCTGCATTCTGAACCAACTCCAGTAACACCCCAGGGCCCTCCGGGTAGTCCTGCCAGAGGAAATAGACATACAGATAACGAGCCAAGGATGAGACAGGCCCTAATTGGCACTAAAAGAGTTTGGTGGTTTTGGTGCGCCCTGTGACAAATGCAGTGCGCTGTGGGATGCTGGCCTTCAGTAATATGTGCTTGTGCATTCATTGCATGCCATCGACATACAGATGACGAGCCAGGGAGGCCCTCACTACCATTAGTAGCATTACCGCATGGTACTGTTTCCATGCCTTTTCTGGTCTTGGACTTCTGGGTTAGTTGCCATCTTGAAGATGGGCCAGGCATTACAGCACTAAACCAGTGCGATAATGTCTCGAGTCCTAAAAAAGGAAAAAAAAACCACTGGCCCTAAACTGAGTAGTCTCAGCAGGTATTTAATGCCTGGCATTAGAAATGGATCTCAGGCCTTCATTTGATTCAATGCTTGCAGTAGAACCAGCCAAGAGATCATGGTTGACGATTGCTTAGAAGCCAGGGCAGCTGGCATGAAAAGCAACATGGAGGCAGTGTCCAAGATAAGTGCCTGGCCGTGAGCTGACTCCAAAAATACAATTCATTGGCAAAGCTGCGAATGAACTTTCCATAGCATGGTATCTGAGTGCCGTACCACACAAAAGACATCTATCCACATGCTGAATCCACCACATCTGCATGTATGCAGAATTTGCAGCCCGTTTATGTAAGCAACAAAATGAACTTTTTGAGAAACCCATATCCCCGGCCCCCACCTGCAGTATATGTCGTAACCTGGTAGTCAGGTCCTCGCTCTGCCCCCATGCCTCCACCCCTCCAGCTGCTCCCCCCACCAGCCCCAGGCTCAAAGCATCAGCAGCACCAGCCAGCAGTAGACGCCGTCTGCTAGCTATACCCAGTGCTGCTGCCACTGGTGCAGACACACGAGGATGAAGCAACTGCAACTGATGGCTGGGCGCAACACCTGCAGAGAGGGACAATCAATTAAATAATCAATCGAAAAGGAAAAGCAGCTGTGCCAGTGAAGACTGGAGTCAGACGACCCCATGTCTGGGCTCCAGTCTGAGCGCAGTAAGTGCAGCTGATGGCTAGGGAAACTACCTGCAGAGAAAACCATATAAATGTGGGATACATATCAAATCATTTTTTTCCGTTACATTACGAGTAACACACGCAGGTGGCAGAAGCACCTCCACCATTACAATGCAATACGCGCTCTATGGAAAAAAAACAAAGAAGCACTCTTGCTCTGCTTCTCTCACATGCAGAGAAAATATCTCATGACTCCTTGCAAGGAAATATTCAAAGCCAACTTCGCCTCAATTCCCTTCTCGTAATCCCATGCCTCCCTACATGCCTTCCCCCATGCCTGCAAGCCTCCACACTCTGGAGTCCCCTTCCTTCTACCCTGCCCACTGTCCCACACGCCCATGGTTCTCCCGCATGCCCCATGCCCCAAAAGCCCCTTGCACCCTCCTCCACAGCCACAAAACCCCCCTTTCCCACCTGCCACTGTTGTCTCCAACCAGGGTGCATCATTAAACGCCAGCTCAACCGTCAACCTCATCACACCATCCTCATCAGGGACATACACCTCACCCATATCTGCATAACCACCACCCCCGGCCACCCCCCTCCCCTCCCCCCTCCCCTTATCCCCGGCAGTAGCGCCACCCCCTGAGGCCCCCACCACATCCGCCAGCTGCTCTGCTACAGCCAGTGCTATAGCTAGCTGCCGTGGCTGTAGTGCTTTGCCAGCTGCTGCTGTAGCTAGGTCTCGGAGCAGAGAGGTGTATTGTGGTGCCCGGAATGCCTCTTGTGCTCCCAGAGCTGACAGCACTTGTCGGAAGGGGTTCAGGTGCAAGGGGAGGACATACAGGTAGGGGGACAGGTCCAGAGAGCCCTAAGAAACAAATAGAGAGAGAGGGGCGGGGTCAGAGATATTACATCTCATGACAATCCACAGGCCCTGCACAGAAGCCGTTACGATGAACAGCAGTGTGGAGAACTATACAGGATGATGCGGGAGAGCTGCCTTCAAGAAAGGGCAAAATTGCACCCTAGAACAAGCCACCTGCAACAAGGTGCAGCGGGAGGACATACAGGTAGGGGGACAGATCCAGAGAGCCTCAAACAGCACACAGAAAAGACAGACAGGGAGACAGGCTCAGTGGTAGAGGGCTGCAGCTGATTGATGACACATGATAAAGATGTTCTTGTTATGCCATAAGCGACAATGAATAAGCCCTGCACCTCAGGCTGGTACGGAAAACAGCGATTTGAAGCAATACCTGAAAATGGCATGTTGAGACGATGGGATGATGAGGGACATGTGACATAGCAGATCCATGTGAATGTGGCGCATGCACAAGGGTTGCCGTGGACAATGACTTCGAAAAACTTTGCACGCTGCTCTGGAACTCCAGCCATCTGCAGCGAAACTCCATCCTGGGGTGCTAGCATGCTTCAATTGTGGCTCCTCCAGGGCCGGATGACCTCACACAAAGCATCCCATGTCATGATCTGCCATGGCAAACATAGGCCCTGCACCTCAAGCTGCCACGAGAACGACGAGGTGACACAGTGTACCGGATGTCTTTGGGATGCAACCATACAAAATAGGCAACACATACCTAAACATGAGTGCATACTAAAAGACATAACAGTACACCAAGCCCTGCATCCCTCCCCTCTCTGCCTGTCCCCCCTTCCATCCTAAAGCCCACAAAAGTCCCATGTTTCTAGATCTCACCCCACTAGTATCCAATACCCCAGGGTCCTCACCTTGAATGCCACAAGCCCCATGTAACTAAAACCCTCCCCAAAACCCATGTTTCTAAACCCCTCCCCACCAGTCTGCAGTACCCCAGCGTGTCTCACCTTGAAAGCCACCTTG
Source organism: Pseudopediastrum boryanum (assembly GCA_963556185.1). Taxonomy (NCBI): domain Eukaryota; kingdom Viridiplantae; phylum Chlorophyta; class Chlorophyceae; order Sphaeropleales; family Hydrodictyaceae; genus Pseudopediastrum; species Pseudopediastrum boryanum. The sequence continues at coordinate 434,535 of OY744497.1, forward strand.
TCAGCCGCCACAAACCCATTCCCCACCCACACACAGTTCCCCCCCTCCAACACCCCCTTGGCTGCAGCCACCTCCTCAGCACTAGACCCACTCAGCGCACTGTAGATCTGAGGCACTACACCCGCCAGCTGCTGAGCTGTAGCAGCGTCCATGGCAGTAGCAACAGGCACCTTGCCACCACTGCTACTGCTGATAGTGTAAGTGACAGCCGGGTGTGCTGCTCCTAGTGCAGCTAGCTGGCTCCCTATCAAGGCTCCTCTCAGGGGTTTAGACCAGCCAAGACCTTCACGCAATACAGAGGACCTGAACAAGCAGAATGTCGAGGTACATAGGCAGTGAGGTACTCTGCAGTTATCAAAATGATTTCTAGTGGTGACCCTGCAGTCGCAAGAACATCCCTGATTTTCCGCCTTTCCAAATCATCTGGCATGCAATGTTTGAGACAGTAACTGATGAAAACTGCAATACGCTGTGATACGGCATGTGGGAGCTTGAGAAAGCTCAAATAAGCCGACGTCCAAACTATACACTGCTTGGCGCGTACTCCTATTATAAAAGACCATCAAAAGGAAAGCACACATGTATGCAACCTCAGCTCCCTATATCTCCATGCACTCAAACTTCTTCTTTGCCAACACGTCCTTACCAAAGCTACCACCAACAGAACTTGACCAACACAAAGTCCAACCCCAACCCCATCCTGCTGTTTCCACAACTATAACATCCACCCCCGCCCTACCATCCGCCCTGCCCTACCTTGCCTCCCCATCTACAATGTCCATGACAGCAGATACCAGCCAGGCATCTGATAGAGGGCGAGCAGCACAAGGGGCAACCAGCCGCAGATCAACACCACTATCACCACCACCACCACCAGCACCAGCAGCAGCAGGAGGAGGAGATGTCCCTTCCCCTCCTGCACCAGCTTTTCTGGGACCAGCAGCAGAAGCCCTTGCGTTTACACCACCCCTCTCTTTGGGCCAAGGCAGGCCAGGATATGGTGCCACTGATAGTGCAGGACACCACCTCAATCGACTGAACTCAGCCCAGCACTGCCTCATCTCAGCCGCCCGAGCGTTGGCCTCAATTTGGGCCTGAGCCTGAGCACTACTGAGGGAGCTTGAGCCGGTGCCCAAACCGGGCCCCTCTGGCCCGGCTACTGCAGAGAAGAGATCCTGGACGGCACCTGCTAAAAGACCTAAGCCCACTTTGCGGGGCTGGCTGCTTCTGCTGCTGGAGGCTTGTGTGGTGGTTGCAGCCGCTGCTGCTGCTACTGCTGCTGCGGCTGTGCTGATGTGGGTCGCTTTGCCCACCAGGCGGTCTGCTTCACTGTCAAGATATGATAGCAGGGCCTAGAGGTGGTCAGGAAGACGAGAGCAAGACATAGGATGTTTTAACACGTTCGCAACTTGGAAAGCCATATGGCATCTCTATGTATCAAGAGGATACGTCACTATTGCTAGGATCTTTCATGAAAGTACTAAATGATAAGATGGACGGCGAAAGATTACTAAACCAAAACCAAACCGACTAGATTGGGTGGCTCCTAAGGAAGAGGGAATGCACAAGAATCACATCCTGGCTGGACTGAGGCGGGTTAGCTCGATCTTGGAATCTATTGTCATGGGTTTGCCCCAACACCCCTGGAGGCAGTGATCGCCCAAACAGAATGATGCCCCTGCCATAACCTATCCTGCATAAAAACCCTTGCCAGACATGAGATGCACCTCATTCCCAGTCTCTTGTGCATGTGTTCATATATGCATCACCCCTCCCGTCAAACATGTCCTGGGCTACTCCTGCTATGAAGCCCACTTCACAGCCCTGATCGTACTCCCCTTCCCCTTTCTCCCCCATCTCTTATCCCCTCCACCCTCCCTCCCTCCCCGGTCTCCCCCAGCTCACCCCCCCCCCCTTCCCTCCCTCTCCCCTCCCCCTCTCCTCTCCCCTCCCCCCCCCCTTTCCTCCCTCTCCCCTCCCCTCCCCCCTGTCCTTCCCTCCCTCTCCCCTCCCCCTCTCCCCTCCCCTTCCCTCCCCCCGCCCCTCCCTTACCTTCCCCCGTGCCACCGCCAGGACAATTCCCCCCAGCTCGTCCTCATCAGCTGTCTGCTGAACATATCTTGCCGCTTCCACCAACGTCTTCAAATCCGCTTCTACCTTCAACCCTAGCTGCTGCAACTGAGGCAGTGCACCACCACCACCACCACCACCACCGTTGCCACTAGCAGCTTGGGGCTGTAGCTGCCCCGGGTGGTCAGAGCAGTAGCAGGCAGCTGGAAATGCTGTAGCAGGGTTTAGCAATGCCCTTAGCTCAGGTGTGCGGGGGTCATACAGCTGGGAGGGGCGGCACAGCTGACCAGAAGCATTGGGCACAAAGGACACCTGGAGAAACACACCAAGGGAAATGAAGATGACACTTTATTCCCATTGCAATTTGTCCCATGACTTAATTTGCAATTACTCTCCTTGGAGACGCCCGCGGAGGACATAAGGTCAGGTCCAACTCCTTGAGGACAGTTGGGGTTTGTACTCAGACCACTGCAATAAACCATGTGCATCAATATGGAAATAGTGTTGTCAATACTTTGTGTCAAAATCCGCATGCAGGGAACATGGTGGAGTCCACACCTCACTAGCTTGGCAGAACCAATTCCACAATTGCATCAGACATCGGACACTTTTGCGACAGATACATATACTTATTTCACAGCATGCACTTGAAAGGTCGACGATAGAACACCCGGAGGAAAGCCACGTCATTTAGTCCCCTGTCACCTTTGCCAGGTGTGCTGTGAACCCCCTGTCCTGCTGGCCCAAAAACCCCAGTTGCTGCAGCATGCCCAGCACAGCATAGTCGCGCACATCAGGCTGTAGCTGCTGCACTCGGGGCAATACACTGGTGCGGTACACGGCAGCAGCGGGGGGTGCAGGTATCCCCAGGTAGCGCACTGCTACTGCTGATTCTGAGGGGGACGGCAGACTGATGAAGCTCGGTGGGAGAGCAGCAGCATACACACCTAACACATGGAAGATTGGTATGTAACGTGACATTAGTACCGACCCTTAAACCCAATATGAGCAACTGACATGCGTCACACGTCCATTAGATGTAGTTTGGGATATCAGCAGGAAAGACCAATCTGACAAGCAGCTGCTGGGTGAAGATCTGCTAAGCAATACACAGCATCCATGAAAGAAAGCCTTGCTGCCGCTAGACTGGGGGGTCGAAGAGTGAATTCGTAACAGCACACGGCACCTAGAGACCCACACTGGGGCAGCCTAGAAAGTATCAATCATGTCATGTCCCCAATGTCTGTCGCTGGGTACCGTGTGCTATTACAAACTCACTCTTTGACCCCCTAGTGCACACCATGGTGTGAAATGTTGGCTCACCACAGAGGCCAGATCACCACAATTTTCAATGCAGTTATAAAACATGCTGGAGGGTTGTGTCCGAATCCAATTGCCTGTAAGCCTTCCCAGCTCCCTTCCACCCTTATTACCTTCAGGTGCCAAGGCAGTGTCAGCAGTAATTGCAATGCACACCCCACCAGCCACAGCAGCAGTGAGCTCCCGGCCACCATCAATGCTTCCTGCTGCCGCCGCTCCGGCTGCTGGCAGTTGCTCTTCCGCTGCTGCTGCTGCTGCTGCTGCTGGCAATATATGCGCTTCTGCTGCAGCTGCTTCCGATTGCTCCTGTGCTGCTACTGTTGCTGCCACCGGATAAATGGGCAACGCCTTCAGCACTTGGACCATCCATAAGCTACCGCCATCACCACCCGCAGCAGCGGCAGTACCACTGCCAGGACCCATACCCCTGAACCACCTTTCTTGCAGCAAGAAGCTCCGCAGCAGATGCTTTGCCTCTGTCCCTACAGCTTCCACCCGCCCCACCCGCAACCGCCTTGCTACAGCTACTGCTTCCTCAATCTCTCTGCTACTGCCAGAACCATGACTGCTGCCCCCGGCAGTGCTGGTGGCAGCTCCTGCTGCTGCTATGCTCCCTGCCACTCGGTCAAACAGTCCCCCAGCTGCTGCTACAGCTGCAGCAGCAGCACTGGCTAGCGAAGGGTCATCCTGCATAAGGAACGGCCCTCTTCTCCCACCACTGATGCTGCTTCCGCTGCCAACTCCCCTCACACCCCCCACTCTATCCTGTTTTGTGGCCGCCATTTCGGGTAAAGGGCCTCCACCTAAGGCTACTGTTAAAGCAGCCACCACCCCCATACCATCCCCTCTGTGCACATACTTCCCCAGCAGCTCCCCCAATGGCAGCTCAAAGGACTCCACATCCAGGAGGTGGCACCCAAGCTGCTGTAGCAGCTCCCCTAACCCTTGAGGCCAGTCAGGCTCAGGAGCAACCACAGCAGAGGTACTCAGGGGGTTGACTTTGACCAGTTGACCACGTTTGACTGGCAGTAGTGGGTAGGGGCAGGTGGTCAGCAGGTGGAGGTGTTGGGCACGTGTCCCCAGCCACTGCCATAAGGCCTGGATCCACTCCCTATGGCAACATGAAGAACAGTACATTAAGCGCATCAGAGTCACCCTGGTGTGTTGCAGCTGGGCCCCAAAAGCAGCTGGGCCCTAAAAGACTGTGACTGCGCCTCGCCATAGTGCATCACAATGCATTGGGCAGTACAACAGATTAGCTGCGGCGGAAATAATGCTGTGATGTTACTAGGGAACATGGTACAGGTTGTATCCATACGGCAAGATTATGTCCTCAATTTCAAGACAGCACAGCAGAAGGCCCCTTAAAAGCCTACAAAGACCTACACCTTAAGCCTTAATTCCAAGCATGTTCCTCACCAAGTGCCACCACTCCCCTGCTGGCGCTCCTCCTCCTGCTCCTCCTCTTGTCCTTCCTCATGGGCAGCTCCAGCATCTGATCTGATCCCTCCCAGCTGCTCCCATGCTACAGCTGCCTTCCCCCTCCACTCAGATGGCAGCAGTGCTGGCAGGAAGGAGCTAATGAGGTGACGGGGGTCCAGTAGCAGCAGGTTGGTAGCTGCTGTGGCTGCCAATGTGGTCAGGGTGGAGGTAAGGGAGGAGCCACAGAGGGCGGCATCCAGCAGCAACGGAGCTGAGGGAATAGGAAACAAGGGCAAGTGTGTGAGTTAACTGTGTTTAAATGGCTTGCTTAGATCAAGGAAAGGTGAAAACTGCAGGGATGACTCTCAAGCCCGCCCTTCTATCATGGTAGAAACAAAGAGAATCACCACCAAGGGCACTAGGCAGCTATACGAATAGCAGCGCCTCTACCAGCACCAGCACTGCTCCATCTGATTTTGGATGTCTTATACTTTGCAGCCTGCGAAAATAAGACTCACACAGAGATAACACACTAAGGCTGTGTTATCAGAGATCATACTTCCAGCACCAATCCCAGCTACTGCAAGACATGGGGTGTAGGGTTTAGCGTTACAGGGCCAGCAAGGTTTGGTCTGCCAAGAAGCTTTTCACTCACCATGCCTCCCAACCAGCAGCACCTCCACCGGATCTGTCACCACAAACTTCATGCCTGAGGCACTCCCTTGTACTGCTGCTACACCCCTTCCCATAGCACCACCACCACCACCACCACCACCACCAGCAGCAGCAGCACCACCAGCGGCCTGAGCCCTAGTCTGCCAGACTGACATGCTTCCATCAGCCACAGGCAGCAGCGGCAGCCCCACCAGCGCATGTGCTGTAGCGGGGTCATGAGGGTCCAGGTCAGACAGGCAGTAGCTCAGCAGGGGTTTGACCTGTGTTGACCGGTCAAGGTTGTAGCAGGCCTGGGGGTGCTGGGCGGCTGCTCGCCGGGCATACACAGGTGCAACTACTTGGAGAGGAACACCCTGGTCAGATACACAAACACAGGACATTCAGTACCTAACGCTTCCCTCTTGCATCCCATGGTAGGCATTCAGTTCTACTCGATTCAGTACACAACGACCACTCCTTCAATCCCATAAAAGGTTATCCAAGCCCTTCCGCCTTAGTTTTCTCTCTCTACTTCACTCCTCTTCCACTGGTATCCTCACCGCGACTGTAGCGATTCACCCTCCACACTGACCGCACTGGACAGTTGGAAACAACCCAGACAAGATCACCTCGAAGGCTTTCCATGCAGCAGACTGCATGATTGATAAGCATTGGCCAGAAACATGCTACTCATACACTGTTAGACCTGTGCCAAAACTAGAAGACTTATAAAAACCTCCAACCTGCTCACCGCATACTTCCTCAACATGGCCACCACCGCAGCAGGCACTCGCACGAACGGCAGCTCAACAGCCAGCAGGGCAGACACCAGTGCCTGTCCATCTTCGCTGCTGTCTGCACATCTTCCATCAGGGAACAGCACCTGGCCAGGTGTCCTCCAGCTTCCCCCAGCAGCAGGAGTCCACATCAGGGGCTGGTGAGCAGCTAGGGGGTACAGCACCTCGATCAGACCCTGCCAGGGGGATGACACGTCACATGAGGGCCATAACCTGCAGCAAAACATGATGATAAAATAACATAATAACATATTGTAATGAATATGACTATACTTCAAGGTGATGACACATCAGATGAGGGCCATAACTTGCAGCGACACAATGTGGTGACAAATTTATATTTCTTAAAATGCCAGAGCAAAGCGCCATAGGCCCCGTAAACATTGGGGAATACTATAAGCCAACAAAATCTGGTAACGACAGCCCAACTCCTGTCCGCACATATATTAGGGTATGCATGTGGACGGGGCAGGATAAGCTGTGGGGACTCCGATACCCACAAAACGTGATGATCCCCCCCCTATCATCAAGATAGAGCCACCACCTTGGCAGGCCATTACTGAGTAGCACAACATGTTCATACCAACCAAAGTACACTTTAGCAATTAAACTGCATGTCTAGCATGTCAGACTGTATCGTACCGCCTTTGGCGGCCCTTGTTGTGTTGTGCTACCTTGCATTGCAGCTTGGGCTCCATAGGTGCAAAAAACACTAGACCGTGGCACCGAATGCGAAAGATCTTACACTCAGAATTCGGTTACATGAGCAAACGAAACAGTGCTAAGAATGAGAGCTTATGCAATTGCGAAATCCCGCACCCCTCCTACCTGTCATACTCTGCTCCAGGGCCCAGCTGCTTTGCCGCCATCTTCAGCAGCTCCAGGTATGCAGGTGCAAGCACCTCCCTTATAAGCCCAACATTCCACTCTGCCCTCATAGCCCCCACCCCCGCCATTCCCCCTCCTAGCGCCCACACATCCCGCCTGTTACTACTCAGCTCAAAGAACCCATTCAAATGCACCGGAAGACCAGTAGACACCGGCAATGGAAGAAAGCAGAATGCACGACCATTATCCCCATCCACCTCCCAGTCTGTAGCAACCCCGCTACTCCGGCTGCTACTGCTGTCTGGCGCTGTGACAGCTGCTGCTACTGCCCCCCAGGCCACCAGTGGTGCTTGGAATGCTGCTGATAGCTGCTTGGCTAGCTGGCCCATGTGTCCCTCCCCCCTGGCCTGACTGATGAGGTAGGTGAGGGGACGGATAACTCCATGACCAGGGTCCCTGCACGGGGGCCACGCGAGGACGTGTGGTTAGCTAAGCAAGGCACTGGGTGAATTGAGAAGATCAACGCTGTGAGCTTACCTATTGCAACATGCATGGTGCAATAGCAAATGCCAAGCGTTGTTTGCATGCTGCTGAGCACAGTCAGAAAGCTAAGGCTGATATACGCAGAAGGAATACAGATGAGCAACTGACAAATTGTTCCATAGTATTGCACCAGATTACTTTTGCATGTAGAGCGGCTGTGCAATGCATACACGCTCTTGGCAACTCTGCAGAAAACCGGCAATTGGCTAAGCCTCACCCGACGGACCCAACAGCACAATCCGCTCTGATGCTTTGAGCCTGGATTGCACTCAACATAAGAGAGGTGTCAACTATGGTCCAAACTGCATAACCACTCAGAATATCACCAACGTTATCACAATCCGCTCCCACAAAGAGGACAGTGAGCATTGTGGTGCCTCACCACACTCTGCAGCAGCTGCTACTGTCTTTAAGCTTTTCAACATCCATACCTTCCACCTAGTAAGCAGGAGAGCCCATCCAAGCCCACTTTGCCACCCTCCCTCCCCCCTCCCTCACCTCCAGACCAGGTGTAGGCTGTAGCAACCCTTGACCTCATCCTCAGGATCATCAGCAGCAGCCCTCAGGAACAATGCCCGCTGCTCTGCTACGGCATCAGATAGCGGCTGCTCCACCTCACAGCTGGCCAGCACATGCACACGGCTGCTGCTGCCTTCATCATACCACGCCTCGCGTCCACTACCACTGCTGCTGCCACTGCTGCTGACTTCAATGCTCGTTTTGACACCTACTGCATCGACTTCGCTCACTGCTGCCTGCTGCTGCTGCTCTTGGTGCTGCTGCTGGTGGTGGTTCCCATGTTCCTGCAGCTGCTCTTTGGAGAAGACCTCTATCAATGTGATGGAGGTGACACTCTTGAGGAAGAGCAGCACCAGGGGGAGCTCAGCAGCAAAGTCTGCCAGCAGCTTTGAGATGCTGCTTGGGGTGTAAACCTACAATAAAAGCAAAATGGTCACCACTGGGAGAGAGCAACAACTTAACAAGGCAGTTATCAAACCAACATGTAGCCTAGCGCACCTCTCAGGCCGGATTATTGCATAGAAGGCTGTCAGAGGGCATATCTACTCCCGTATTGTCCCCCTGAACCAGGTCGAGTGCCCTTAGAGCCTTTTCACTAACATAGTGAAATGAACTCAGGAATATGGGCTAGAACTGGGTTTAACTTGCGATGTATTCTTGATTTAGTTTCCAGCCCCAAGAGTACCGGTGGAACCACGATGGAGTATTGTTATAAACCATACCTTTGTACCGCCGTTCCGCGCAATGGAACACGCCGTTACAAATTGCAAGAGTACAGGACTGTATGTCTTTAATTAACACGGGGCTAGAAGACAAAATGACTAGCATACCTCATTTTTGAACAAGCCTTTGCAACTGCCCGACGTGGTTATGTAGATTCAATATCAATGCCATGATACCCTCAAGTGCTTGATTCCACAGTAACATGGCCTGAGCAAGCCTAAACAAGCACATCTGGCAGCGTCATTTCATGTCTTTCATGCACAATGGCAGAATCCTGATGTGCATGTTTATGCCCCCACCTGCTTGCTAATGGTGCTGGCTGCTGCCTGCTCAGCTGATCGCAGTGGGAATCTGAAGAATGTTCCTGGGTATGGTGTGGCCACATCACAGCCCAGGACCTGGTAGGGCAGGAAGGTATCTGGTGCTGATGCTGCCACCTCGGGGTGGGCAACAAAATTGATCTTCTTGCCGGGGTTGGTTGATGAGACATTAGGTAAGTACTGCAGCAAAGACACAGGGGCACTGGTGGCTTCAGGATTGGCGCCCGCCCCCATTTTTTTATTAGATGTACACATTATAGGAAAGCAACCCCTGCGAGCTGCATTGAGCAAGGCCCATGGGTTGCATTGCTCAGATGTGCACACTCTGGATGATTTACTTATGGCCAGACAGCTGCCAAGAACCATTTGCAGATGAAAGTACAAGCTCAGGGCCATGGAAACGTGTCTGCTGTATGGGAGGCTTTTACTGTACCTATAACACCCCGTCTTGCACCAGTGAGCAGGATGTCTCAGTCTTGTGTTGGGGCCTAGGAGCAGGCCTTGCGGTTCCCCCCTCCCCCCCGCAGTGTAAACCCATGCTCGCAGGAGCAACCTGGTCCCCCCCTCCCTCTGTTTGGGCCGAGTAACACATATGCTTTGTCTTAGCCCCCTTTGAGAACCCCCGACCCTCCTGCATTGTCCCCACGTACCTTGCAGTGTGGATCAAAGATGACCAGGTGCTCTCCTGACACAAAGCTTGGGAGATCTGTCAAGTGATAGCAGGCATTGAAGCCAACACTGGGGGCAGGCAGCAACAGAGCACAGAACAGCAGCAGCAGTCAGAAACAAAAAGTGTGTATAGAAAACAGAGCTCAGGCCACACACCTTAGCAGTTTTGTTGACGGTCCTGTACTGCTGGTACTGAATGCTTCAAAAGACGCAGCTGATGCAGTTAGCAGTATTGATAGGCCACCACATGCCCAGGAAAATCTCGGCAGGGGCGCCACTACAATATGCGTCTAGCACAGGAAGAGGACGGCTGCTCCTCCATGCCAAAGCTCTTGCTGCAGCATTGGTTGTGCAGATAAAACCTATCAGTTGCACTGTCCAGATGTATGTGATTCCATCTGTTCTGCTGCTACATGTTGCTCCGCCCTCAGGGATCTTAATTTGATACAGGCCCCCTGCTAGATCTTATGCTGCCGCAGCTGCTTCAATCCCAGCATATGCTCACCCAAAACGTCCAGTTTTGCCAGTTTGCTCCCTCTTCTTGCTATCGCCAATCCTGCTGATTGATTCGAAGTCTTTCTCTGTGAACAGTCCATTGTTGTAGACATAGAGGGCAGGACCCTGAAAGGGCTGCAAAGAATCCGCTAGCAAGGAACCTGACAGCCAGGGTGAGGGACATGAAGATCAGCTCAAAGTAATATAATTTCAATGGTGATGGAATCGATGGGGCGGAGTTCTGCATGTACCGAACTCTGCCGGGTGACTACCACGGGATCAGAGGTAATTGCAGTGGGGAGCACAAGGGGACTGTACAAGAGAGCAGTCGGCTGTAGGACTCTTACTATGCTTGCAGAGCATGCATGCGCAGCTGTTGAACCTGTGCTACATTTGAGTTATTGGTTTATGGGTAAGTCTCGCCCTTACCTGAGGGAAATGTCCGGTGATCCAAGCAGAACTTCACAGACGTGGCCTTGGCGTCATCGGCGTTCTGTAGCAGACAGGCAGCGTCGGTTACTCGAGAGGATAACATTACGCTACCTTAATATAAGACTGTCCGACTAAACATAAGCCCGACAGAGGGTACGTGCTGATTGCTCCTCAACCGTACGCTACCCATGCACACCTGGACTAGCTCTTTGAGGATGCTTGTTCCTTCTGGGTAGTTGATCAGAATCTCCCGGATCCTAGCTGTTAGGTCGACCTTTTGGCCAAAGTCCTGCCAAGGCCCGGATACAGTCTCGCTCATGAGGCCAGAAAGGCACCAAGTATGCCGAACGTATTACATCCTGTGCCGGACAGATGGCAGCTCTACAGGCTTAACCCTAACCCAACAAGCTTGGCGTTCCAGGTCATGCAGCATTAAGAATGTGTACGACCCCACTGTTGTGAACGTTGCGAAATGACTGTTGCTCCCGGGCAGTACACGGGGGCAGTTGTGGGTGATCTGTGTACGGGATCTGGATCACCCCCTCAACGGGCCATGAGCATGGGCCCGAGATTGGCAGCAAAACAATACTTGGTTAGTCCAACATGTAAGCCTGTCTCAAAAACGTTCTAGGCAGTTGAGTGTGTCTTCCGAGTTCCGGTGTTTTATTCCATGAGCTCCGCCTGTTGTTGACTTGTTCACATATCGTGGGCCTTAGAGGGCTTGGACCAGATAGTACTTACAGTCTCCTATCATGAATCTCAGCAGAGAAGAGCGGGAACAGATGGAGCGCTTGCGCGCGAAGTATTCAGGCCAGGTGGGAGAATAAGCACTGCTTGGCGGTAGTTTCAGAACGCATGATTCTGAACGTCTAAGTTGTCTATGGGCGCATTTACAGGATGTAAAGGACCTCAGCATGGACCAAAATGCTCGTTTGGCATCAGGTGCCTCTCAGGGTGAGGCTTATGGCGGCTGGACCGGTGCATTGAAAACAAGGAGGTCACAGCCCTAACTACAGAGGAAGCACAATCGATGTTCTAACATACTGTCTGGATTCATTTACCAGCCGTAGGCAAGCCACATCCCTGTATGCAAGATATCCACTGCATGCCTACTCGGATAATGCCATGAGGCATGTATGATAGGCTTCCTAGTGCGTAAAAGGGCCAGTATGCAGCCTCTGTTCTGCTGTGTAACGCTTAGCAAGCCTGTATAGCCCATCGCTCCAGGTCCTCCCTTACCACATTGGCCAGCATCTTGGCCTTACATAAGGCTACTGCACTCTCAACCCACCTAAGAAAACCAACACTACACTGTGCTTCACTCACGCAAGAGAATTGCCCTTCATGCTGTGCAGACATACAAGAGTGCAGCGCTGCCCCCACTACCAGCAGCAGCACCTTCACCTCGGGTGCTCGTGTGACCCTGTGCTGTGTTTGCCAGGGCACTGGGACCACCACAGAGGTCTACAGCTTCAGGAGGCTTGAGGTGAGGCGGTGTGGCGAGAGTTGCCCTTAGCACATTACAAGATGTCACAAATGCCTGGTGCTGTTGCAGCCATGACTACAATCTAGTGCGACTTGGACATCGTGGCTTGCCGTCTGCTTTGTATGGCACTCTGTCGAGCAGGTTATCATGCTTGTTCTATTGGCATATCAAGCGGGAATGCAGCCCCAGGCAAAGCAGAGACAACCCAGATCTATGTGATATGCAACGCATGAGAGGGTGTTGGATACTGCTTGCCTCGCTTGAAAATGGTTGTTAAGGAAGACCACTGAACAGCCCTCTGGGCTGTGCAGCACCCAAGCATGACTCCAACCTGGTTTTTTAGTGGGGTGGGTTGGCAATGGTTGAGATATAGCCTACTGCTGATGTCCTCTACTGTGCCATTGCCTAAACAGAGTGCCTGCAAGCATTGTGATGGTGAAGGGGTGCATGTGAACAAGCCAGCTGATGCTACAACCGGAGCTGGTACCACACAAGAGCAACAGCAGCAGCAGCAGACAGCAGGGGGAGGCAACCAGATTGCTGCAGTTGCTGCAAGGGGAAGGCCCAGACCCCATGGAGACAGCAGCAGCAGCAGAGGACGGAAGGACTCTGCTAAGTTACGTGGGATACAGCAACGCATCAAGCAGTATGAGGAGGTGTGAATCTGGTTTAAAAGAGCATCTGCAGGGTCATTTGGAAGAGTCAGTGAAGCCCAGAGAATGGTGCATGGCATGTCTTTGCATGTTAATCAATAGCATTCTGATTGCCTGCTGGATAAAGTTGAAAGTTCCCTTCTGTATGACCACAATGCGATTTAGCCACCATAGAAATCTGATACCTTACTTGTGTTCAGACTGCATATTGCTTCAAAATCGATCATGTCTCTCTCTTTTAATGCTGAAATCTGCGCCCATTCTGCAGCCTTGGAGTATTATCAGGGTAAGCAAGCATCCATGGTTGCTGTACAGGAGTGTGAAGCCATTAGGGCAGCTTTGGCAGGAGCCCCTCAACAGAAAACATGCCCAATGTCAGCAGCAGCAGGAGCTGCAGCCGTTGTGCTGGAGCAGCAAGATGGCAAGCACCGGCTTCGGGCTATCAATGGAGACCTTGTTGAGGGTGCACAGAGGGAGCTGGCGCAGGCTACCAAATCCAGCATAGTTTTCAAGGCAGTTGCCGATGGTGGTGACAAGGAGCAACTGCAGAAGGAGCTGTTGAAACACCTGGAGCAGCAGTTGCTGTTGCTGCAGCGGACCTTAGTAGCATCCGGCAGACACTGATTACAGCAGTTAAACTGCTAATCTTAAGGGGTGGGCTTAGGGGAGTGTTGACCTTACTGGGTACGATCCAGTGGGGTCAAGACCCTAAGGCGGATAGGCAAGGTCAACACGTGCCTTGCCACCTGCCTTAGAGATATGAGTGATTGAGGATGGCAGGGTGGACTGCTGTATCTGGTGACTGTGTTCACGCTATAACTCGATGCCTTTCTGTTTGGATGATGATTGTATTGACAGCTTTGGTGGCTGAATCTGACGCTGATGGAGCCTAGTGGCTTTAGATTAGGACATTGAGGAATGGAGCATGCTCATGCATGGGTGATGCTTTGTCCTGACTTTGGCTGTGTGATTATCATACAGGCCAACATGGGTGCTGTTGGCCGTGCTTGAGCCTTATCCCAGAGACTGATTCCAGCGTGGGCCAGTAGATTTCCACCAACCACCTGTGGGCAAGACTTCTAGTGTGCTCTCCATGCTGCAGTCCAGTTGCTGACTGTTACTGGATCTTCTAGGGCTTGTTAGACTGAAAGAGGAAGCTAGTTTAGGCAGCTCTAGTACACTGGTGTAGTGTGTGGGAGTGTGATGGTGTGGCTGTACTGGCTGACTGGTGGAACGTGCTTCCTGCTGTAACGCTGGCATGCTGGTGTTAAGTTCTGCCACCCTTTTGACTCCTTGCCGGTAACCAGGGTCGCTAGTGCACAATACGTTTCGCCGGCTGGAGTGAGCCACTGCTCATTTTGATGCAAATCTGGCCCCCTAGCATTAAGACCACGAGGATGCATCTGCGAGTACATCGGTAGGTTTATATGCCATTGCCAGCCCTGAAAGTGATACCAGGCCGTACACTGGGACATTACACTGAGACGAATTTGCTTGCCATGCGCCAATAGGGCGGACTGCAAGAAGCTAGCAGAAATTGTAGCAGCTCGTTGACAGCTTAGAAGAAGTATTAAAGCTCTCTGGTATAATGGTACCAGCAATAGGTGTGTGCTGGGAAGCAATACGAGTAGGTGTGTGATGGGGTGACCAGTTGAGCACGGAGTTGAGCACTCGTGCCCCTGTGGGACAAAAGCACATGCCTAGCCTGGATGCAGCAGGGGCATACTACTATATAATAGTATACTCGTGGGATGCAGGAAGGTCCATCACATGGTGATAAACAATGGCACCAACGGCAGCGCATGGAACACTGACACAGCACGAACGCTGGGTTGACGGTTGCCTTGGGCGAGGAAGGAGGCCACGGCAGTGTTAACACCACCTCACGACACGTTCCTGTATCAAAAGCTTCGAAATGGGAGGCCAATCTATAGGAAGGCGACTCAAAGCTGTGATCCGTGCATCCTCGGAAGTCTTGGCCTCTTGCTTGAAACAGCTGGAGCCCTCTGGGTCAGAAGCTGACATGAGAGAAATAGTCTCGTCTGCTTTGGCTTCTCTTCTTGAAGTGATGCCTGCGACTGCTACACCAGAGGGTGTACACTTCATCTTGGAGTTTGCTATCCCAGACAAAATTGCCAAGCTCTTGCCTTCTATCTACGAGCTGATCGCTACTACCACCCTCAGTAGAAGAAGGTGGCCTCTGGATGCCCTCGCTGAATTATACGAGTTTTTAGCGGTTATACAGGCCCAGCTTAGCATAAGCGACATCGAGCGCATGCTGGATCAGTCCCTCGCCTGCACAGCAGATGGAAGACCTGGTGCGTCGGTTCCTCGTTGTCCTTAAAGAGGTTGCATACATCGGCTAGTTGAGACAGTGCCATGCACATATAAGCACAAGCTGTGCTGGTGTTTTGACTTCAGCTAATGTGTGCTGTGCTCTTGTACAATGTCTTGGACGCTGCTCACTTAGGCTGCAGAAGCACCTGCAGAGGCACAGCAGTAGAACCAGGTCCACTCAACCTGTTACAGGAAGCATGTCAGATCGGCGTGTGCCAGGTTGCGGTTTTGGTAGCACTGTCAACATTACTCCTCCTTTGGCAGTTGAAAATCATTTCACGAGATGTCCTGCCCTTCATGTCCCTTTGCAGAGCTTCTGGGCCAGTTGTTCATCTTCCACAAATTGGTGCATGCAACCAACACGCCACATGCAGATGTAGCAAACCTCCTTGCCGGCATCTTCAACTTTTGGGAAAGTTGCCGTGCAGCCTGCAAGGTCATCAAGCCTCAGCAGTCCAGGTGGCTGGCCCTGGCTGCACCCCTCCTGCTGGACCTGGTGGGAAGATACAAGGGGGCTTGGCAGAGCTACAAAAAGAAATTGCCAAGTTGTAGCTGTATGTTGCTGAAGGCAGTAGCAGCTACCATCAGCTGCCTGCCCATGACCAGCAGAGCCTCCCCTACACCAGACAAGTACCTCCCCATGCAGCACTGGTTGCAGCGGCGTCCCCACCAGCTAGCAGTAGTTCAGGCAGCAGTCAGCAGTCCTGGGGTGAGCTGGTTCCTGTGGAGCTTCATGGCAGCATACACAGCTATGGCAGCAGAGGCTAATGGTTACAGGACTCTGACAGATGGCAGCCCTATAATGGCTGACCATGTTGCTTTGCTGGAGAACGATGAACACAAGTTCACCGCTGCTGGGAAAGTTGCTACTTGCTTGCTGAGGCTGGTCCTCTCCCTGTCTCACCTTCACATGCACCTCCCAGCAGATCAGGTGCTCAGGGATCTGGGGGACATCAGGAAACAGCTGCTGTGCAGCCCTAGCACCAGCAGCAGCAGCGGTAGCAGCAGCAACAAGGGTTCCCAAGTTGCTGGTGACACAGATGGAGGCAGCAGCAGCGGCAGCAGAAACCACCTCAGCGTCAGTGGTGCCAGCTGCGAAGGAGGCAGCAGTGGTGCCAGCTTGCTGGATGCATCTGCTTGCAGGCCTGGCTGTGATGCAAAGGGAGCGGAGGATGTCTTAGCACTAGGGCGGGAACTGGAGGCTCCTGGGGGTGCGAAGCAGGGGGGAGCAGCAGCAGGGGATACAGAAGACATTGAGGCTGGATCTGCACAAGGAGTGGTGGGGCCTGCAGGCGTAGCAGCAGAAGCAGCAGCAGCAGGAGGAGGAGGAAGAGGAAGAGGAGGGGAGGCCGCACGACAGACCTTGCCAACACCCGTGACCCAGGGGACATATTTTGCACCCACGGATGTTATATGGCTCTTCACAGTCCTGCCGAGCCAGCAGGTTGGTCCCTCCCCTTCAGACCATCCAGCAGACAAGCCAAGGCAGGGAGCAGCAGCAGCGCATAGGTCAGCTCCAGGTTCACCAGCAGCAGTAGACAGGGCTGTTGCAGGTTCAGCAGCACCAAACATAGCAGCAGCAGGGCAAGGACCAGAAATATCAGCAGGAACTTCAGGAGAAGGCCCGGAACCATTGGCCAGACGAGGGGAGCCGGGGGAAGGGGCAGGGTT
Organism: Pseudopediastrum boryanum; assembly: GCA_963556185.1. Lineage (NCBI taxonomy): Eukaryota > Viridiplantae > Chlorophyta > Chlorophyceae > Sphaeropleales > Hydrodictyaceae > Pseudopediastrum > Pseudopediastrum boryanum. The sequence goes on from OY744497.1 coordinate 451,474, forward strand.
TGCAGCAGCAGCAGCAGCAGCAGCAGCAGCAGCAAAAAGGGATGAAGAAGGGGATGCAGCACCATGTGCAGCCGCAGTGTTTCAAACCGCTCCCATCAGCCTCGATCAGTTAAAGCTTCTCCTGGAATTGCTGCTGTGCAGTTGGCCAGCACACAAGGGTCCAGTCCTGTCTTTCTGCTGGGAGCTGCTCTTACTGCTTGTGGGGTTGGTGCAGCAGGCGTCTGTGGAGGTGCGGCGGCAGCTGATGCAGCAGAGGGGGGTGCTAGTGCTGCAGCTGCTGTATCATGTTCTGCTCGATGACGATGCTTTTGGGGGTCCTGGGGTCAGTGCTCCTGGTGACTTTGCGGTGATGCGACCTGGGGAGGCATCATCTATTGTAGATCAGCTTAGTACAGGCAGCCGTACCGGTGGGCTGCCAGGGGAACAGGCAATCAAAGATCCAGTGTGGGAGCAGGTCAAAGATGGGCAGTACGATCCGTTTGCAGATCAGTTGGTGCTGCTGCTCTTGCGGAACTTGATGTATGAGCCCTTACCTATGGAGCTGGTGAAGGGAGGGAGGACGGAGCTGATGGGCATGTACATCACTGGTACAAGTAAGTAGTGCAGGCACGGCTTGGTGGGGAAACGGGGCCCCATGGCTAGACAGGGTGGTGTATACGTCCTGCTGTGTGCTGCACTCTGCATGTGCTTCCACAATGCCAGCTGGTTTTATGAACGCAGCATGTTTTCTCGTAAAGACTGTCTTATCTGAGGATCTGCGTTTTGTCTTGCAGGAAGTAACCCTTTTAATTCCCGTCAGTTCTCTTGGTCCAGACGACTTGGAAAGTCCTCAAGCCGTAGTTTACATTGCAGTATCATAGAATGTGCTTTGAATGTGTTGTCAAGACAGGTTAAGTAGTCTAGAAAAGCGACCGCTCTGCTTTCCATGCTACATTGGTTGCATGGCGTACTGCTGTTGTGGCAGCTATCACTTATGTTGGACTAGCTCGAGTGGTGATTGGCTTTTGGTTTGGGCTGGTGTTTTCGGCAAGGAAGCTGTTTATGGTCTAGATGGTATCATTATAATGCTCGTAACCATGTTGTGTTGCTTCTTCTTCCGGTTTGCAATAGGGGGTTATCACATGCTTCCTCTGCTGGCTGTTCAGCCCCGTCAGCTGCAGTTCATTCCCTCCCTGATCCAGCCCCAGCCCCTGCTGTTTGTCATCCTGGAGATGTTGATGAGGTGTGCACCAGATCAACATGTGAAGCGCCAGTCAGTGCAGCTACTGTTAGATGTGCTGCAGGATGCCACTACCACTAGCAGCAGTAGCAAGGTGAACAGCAGCAGCAGCAGTGGCGGAGTAGACAGCAGCAGCAGTAGCTGGGTGCATAGCAGCAGCAGCAGCAACAGTAGCCGGGGGGACAGCAGCAGCACAGGCAGGGCAACTCCTGCTACAGCGCCATCAGCAGCAGCAGCAGCACTCACTTCGTACGGCACCACCCTGCCTCTGCTTGGTGCTCTGGTCACAGCCAGCAAGGTGACAGCAGCAGAAGTGAAGTGGAGCTTGGGGGATCTAGGAGTCATGCTCAAGCAGCTGTTGCTGCTGTCAAAGCTGACCTTTGAGGTCATGGGGCAGCTGCTTGGGAGTATTGAGGGCACTTCTGAAAGGAAAGAGGCAGGGCGTGATGGCAAGCAGCAGCAGCATGCAGTGCACAGTGAGTTGTCAGCAGGAGGGCATGAAGCTGCAGCACATGGCTCGAGGAGGGCGGAGGGGGAAATAGACCGGGTTGTGGAAGGGCTTGAGAGGGGTTCCTCAACACCAGCAGTCCAGGCAGCGAGATCAGCAACATCTGAGGCTCTGAGGGCGGCATTGACGGCAGGGATTGCAGCAGCATGTGCAGCTGCTCGCGGGATGACCAGTTCAGCAGCAGCAGGAACGGCGGGAGCAGGGGAAATGCGGATCGCAATGGGAAAGGCAGTGGCAGCAGCAGTTGGGCCCACAGCAGCCACAGTGCTTTGCAACTGTCCAGCTCTGTCCTCTGTACCTAAAGCTGCAAAGGCAAGGACAATTGCAGAGATAAGCACGCAGTGTGCCGATGGTGTGTCTGCGGTCTTGGCCGCCACCTTGAATTGCCCAGCAAATGCAGAGGTAGCAGCGCAAGCAGCGGCCACCCGGTGGGCTGAGGCCAGCATGACCGGCGATGTCCTGGCTGTTGTAGATGCAGTAGCTGCTATGGGGAAAGAAGCTGCAGCAGCTGGGGACGTTAGTGCTGCAGCCATGGGGAAAGAGAAGCCTGACAGCAGAAAGGGAGCAGGTGTAGAGCAGGAGGAGAGGGTGTTGGGGACAACAAGTAAGCTTGCTCCAGAAGTATTAAAAGAAGGGGAGGAGGTGGAAGTGGATGACCCGCATGATCAGCATAGGGACAAGCAACAGCAGCAGCAGGGTGCTGTGCAAAGCAAGCAAGCACAAGGTGAGGACAGGGAGCAGCGGCAGCAGCAGGGCAAGGACTGGGGCAATATTGTAGTGCTGCATGATGAAGGGCAACAGCAGGAGCAGCTGCAGCGGGGGGTGGAGGTGGTGCCATATGCGCAAGTACCAAAGCAGCAGCAGCAGCAGGAGGCAGATATGGCAGTCGGGCAGCGGCTATGCAGCAGGACCCAGCAATTGGGTGCAGTGTGTGGAGAGCAGCAGGTGGAAGGGCTGTTATGGGCTGGTTGTTTGAGCTTTAGTGTTGTCCTGAATTCACTCCTTAGACTGACACATGCTGCTGCTGTGAGAGCTCAGGAAAAAGCAGATGTTGCCCCTCCAAAGTCTAGTCTGGGCAGTGACTGGGCACTGATCGCCGCAAGGGGCTGTTGGAAAGGGTGGGTTTAGCTCGGCTAACCTCTGTCCTAGCTGGCAGTGATGATGGCAGGGTGTATGATTCATGTATGGACCAGCAGGGGCAGTTGTTTCTACTTGAAGCAGCTTGCTTTGAAAAGATTGTGCTCAGATTGGATGAAGAGGGCGGGTGGTGGCATGATGGGTCCGGGTTGCTGCAGCTGGGCAGGGAAGCGAAGCAGGCACTGTCTCGAGCAGTACTGAGACCTGCTTCAGAGCAGCTGTCGGAGGGTACTAGCATGGCGGAGGTGCAAGAGCTGATGGTGAGCTTGCGTGAGGCAGGGAGGGCCAGGAGGAACAGAAATCTGGATGTGCAGATGGCTGCTCAGCGTAATGCATTTGGGGGCATTTGTGAGGCATTTGTTCTGGTGCAAAGCATATTGTGGCGGTTGCCTGTGGCCTTCTGCTGCAATAATGTCAGGTGCACGAAGGTGGAAAGCACCAGCGAGTTGGGGAGCGTGATTGGGAGAAACAAAGGCGTCTGCCAAAGGTGCAAGTTAGCTTGTTACTGCAGCAGGCAATGCCAGGAAGCGGCTTGGCCCTTCCATCAGCAGGTGTGTAGGACACCTCTTTAGAGAATCCCGTCTGGCTGCTGGCTGTTGGGCAGCCTTGCTCCAAGGAGGAATTGTTTCCAAGGGTATGGTAATGCTGCTTGAATTTTAAAAGGTTGGTTGCTTTTCAGAACCCTTGCTTTTCTTGTCGCATCACTCTCCCCTGCTTTAATCACTTGTACCCAACCTCCGGTTGCTTTTCAGAACCCTTGAGTTCAATCTGTGGCTGCCTCAGGTATCGCTGCCCACGTGCAGATGAGGGGTCTGTGAATAAAGGCGCTGGCCCGGCACAATGGCGTGGCTTGGGCGTCCAAGATTTGACAAAGATAAGCCGGCCTGAAACAAGCGAATCCATGCTTGTGTTGCCCCACATAGTCCGATCAGTTGATGGCACTCGCTGCTCGTCCGCTCCAGAGCGGATATGGAGTAGTGTTCTATACCATTGTCAGCCATGAAGGTGGTACTAGGCCGCACGCGGGAAGGTTATGGTAAAAGTAAAGGTTCTCTTGTGCAGTGGCAGCCAGTACGGGAGTGCCGCGGTGTACATCGGCATGGCCAGTACGAGGGACACTTCTGACTCTTCTGCTGATTCTGCGTGACATGGGCCTGTGTGGCAGGAGCACATGCCTTGTCCAGCTTGGATACAGGAAAGTTAGGGATGAAGGACAAGGATCCAGCGGCAAATGACTCAGCACTTACATCTGTCCGTGGTGGGCTTACGGTTGTCCCAGGAAGGGCCTCGGCGATAGAAACACCACATGGCATTATTCCTATGGTACAAGCTTCGGAATGGCTGGCCAACTTACAAGACGGCGCCTCAAAGCTGAGATCCGTGCTTCCTCGGAAGTCTTGGCCTCTTGCTTGAAACAGCTGGAGCCCTCTGGGCCAGAAGCTGACATTCGCACAGTATTCTCGTCTGTTATTACTTCTCTTCGTGGAGTGATCCCTGCCACTGCCACACCAGAGGGTGTACTCTTTCTCCTGGAGTTTGCCATCCCACGCAAAATTGCCAAGCTCGTACCTTCTCTGTACCAGCTGATCGCTACCTCCAGTCCCAGTGGAAGACGATGGCCTCTGTATACCCTCGGCGTGCTATACGAGTTCTTAGTGGGTATACAGACCCAGCTTGGCATAAACGGGAGGAAGCTTGACATCGAGCGCATGGTGGATCAGTCGCTTGCCTTCGCAGATGGAAGACCTGGTGCGTGGTTCGTTATTATTTTAATACTTTGCCTTTATAGGCTATTTGAGACAGTTGCATGCACAGATAAGTACCAGCTGGTCTGATGTTTACATCCAACCTGTGCTTGCTTTGCAGGAGCTCCTATTGAACCACAATCAGTTACCTGCTCAAGCACCTTTAGTGACACAGCAGTACGACCAGGTTGCCCGGACGTATAACATGAGCATGTCTGGTTGGTTTGTGCCTGGTCTTTGCATTGGTGGAACTTGTCAATATCACTATGTTTTCTGGCTGTAAGTAAGATTTCTACACAATGTCCTGCTCTTCACGCCCTTTTGCAGAGCTGCTGGACCAGTTGTTCATCTTACACCAAGTGGTGGTGATAACCGCCCCACCTCAACCAGGTGTAGCAAACCTCATCAAGAGCATCTCAGACTTCTGGGAAAATCACTATGCAGCCTGCAAGATCATGAAGCCTGAGCAGTCCAGGTGGCTGGCCCTGGCTGCACCCCTCTTGCTGGATCTGGTGGACCGGCACAAGGATGCATGGCTGAGCTTTAAACAGAACCTGCCAGCTCGTAGCTACAGGTTGCTGAAGGCAGTAGCAGCCACCATAAGCTGCTTGCCCATGACTAGCAGAGCCTCCCCCACACAGGACAAGTACCTCCCTATGCAGCACTGGTTGCAGCAGCACCCCCAGCACCTAGCAGCCCTTCAGGCAGCAGTCAGCAGCCCTGGGGTGAGCTGGTTTGTCTGGAGCTTCACGGCAGCATACACAGCTAAGGCAGCAGGCGTTATTGGTTATAGGACTCTGACAGATGGCAGCCCTGTTATGGCTGATCATGTTGCTTTGCTGGAGTATATTGAATGTGAGCTGAAATTTACTGCTGCTGACAAAATTGCAATTTGCTTGCTGAGGCTGGTCTTCTCCCTGTCCCATCTTCACCTGCACCTCCCAGCAGAGCAGGTGCTCAGGAATATGGTGAAGATAAGGAAACAGCAGCTAGGCATGAGCGGTAGCAGCAGCAGCAGCAGTGGGTCGGAAGCTGGTGGTGACACAGATGGAGGCAGCAGCAGCAGCAGCAACTATCACCTCAGTAGCAGCAGCTGCGAAGGAAGCAGCACATGTACCAGCTTGCTGCACACAGCTGCTTGCAGGCCTGGCTGCCGTGCAGAGGGAGGGAACAACGTCTTAGCAGATGGACAGAAACTAGGGGGCGCTGGGGGTGGGAAGCACGGGCAGGCAGCAGAATGGGACACTGTAGACATCGGAGCAGAGTGTAGGGAGGGGCTGCGGGGAAACGGGGCTGCGTCTGCACACAGCGGCGCTGGGTCTGAAGGCATAGCAGCAGCAGGAGCAAGGGGAGGAGGAGAAGCAGCACCAGGGATGTTACCAACAGCCGAAACCCCCGGGGCGTCTTCCAAAACTACGGATGTTATATGGCTCTTCACAGTCCTGCCGAGCCAGCAGGTTGGTCCCTCCCCTTCAGACCATCCAGCAGACAAGCCAAGGCAGGGAGCAGCAGCAGCGGGTAGAGCATCTGCAGGTTCAGCAGGAGCAAGAGTAGCACCACCAATAGTAGCAGCAGCAGGGCAGGGGCAGGGACCAGGAACTTTAGTAGCAACTTCAGGAGGAGTCCCGGGAGCATTGGATGGAGGAGGGGAGCTGGGGAAAGGGGAGGTTTGGCAGCAGCAGCAGCAAAACAGGGTGAACAAGGGGGTGCTGCACCGTGGGCAGCAGCAGTGTTTGGTTATGCTCCAGTCAGCCTTGATCGGCTAAAGCTTGTCCTGGAATTGCTGCTGTGCTCTTGGCCGGCACATAAGGGCCCGGTCGTGCCATTTTGCTGGGACCTGCTGCTGCTGCTGGTTGGGTTGGTGCAGCAGGCATCTGTGGAGGTGCGGCGGCAGCTGTTGCAGCAGAGGGGGGTGCTGGTGTGGCAGCTGCTGTACCATGTTCTGCTGGATGATGAAGAGTTTGGGGGTCCTGGGGTCACCGATCCTGAATGTCCTACTGCTGGCCTTGCGGTGATGCTAAGTGGCGAGGCATCTTCTGTTTTAGACCAGCTTAGTGCTGCCAGCAATGCCACTGGGGTGGCAGCGGAACAGGCAATCAAGGATTCAGTGTGGGAGCAGGTCCAGGACGGTCAGTATGTTCTGTTTGCGCATCAGTTGGTGCTGCTCTTCCTGCAGAGCTTGCTGTATGAGCCCTTGCCCATGGAGCTGGTGAAGGGAGGGGGGACGGAGGTAAAGGCCATGTTCGTCAATGATACAAGTAAGTTACTTGGTGGGAAGCCGTGGCGGGGGAGAAGGAGTGTGTGTGGCTAGACAGGGGGTAATGTATATGTCCTGGTGCTGTGCACTGAATTACAATGCATGTGCTTCCACAGTGGCAGCTGGTTCCTTGAGCGAAGCATGTCTGCTCATAAAGCCATAGGCTCCTGAGCTTTGTGTTGCAGGAACTAAGCCATTTGAATCCAGTCAGTTTTCTTGATGCAGAAGTCGATTTGAACGACCTCGAGCTTATCGCGATGCCGAAGTTGCAAACATGGCAAATTGATAGAAAGTGCATTGAATGTGTATGTGAAGACAGTCTAGAAAGTTGCAGAAAAATGGCATTACTTCTTTTCATGGTGCGGTAGTTGCATGGCATACTGTTGTCATGGCCGCTATCAGCCACTGATGGTGGACTACTCCAGGTGGTGGATGGCACTAGGGTTGGGCTGGTAATTATTGCAAGCTGTATATGCTCTAGATAGTCCGTTATGATGCTCGCAGCGGTGTCATTACTCTGCTAATGTTTTGTTGCTTCTTTCTTCCTTTTTTCCTAGGGGAAAAACATATCTTGCCTCTCCTGGCCGTTCGGCCTGATCAGCTGCAGTTCATTCCATCCCTGGTCCAGCCCCAGCCCCTGCTGTTTGTCATCCTGGAGATGTTAATGAGGTGTGCAACAGGTCACCAATTGAAGCGCCAGTCAGTGCAGCTACTGTAAGGGTACAGCCAGTCCTTCCTATCCAGTAGCCTCTTCTGTATGCAGAGCTGTCATCTTAATGTGTTTGTATGGTTGGAGATACAGGGTTTAGGTCTTTATGGGTTTGGGTGCCACCCGAGTGCCTCTCGGGTTACGCATGATCTGCGCAGCGGTAGGCATCTTCGTGTATCGTGTGGGGTATTTAGGCTCTTGGCGCTGTGTTGGTCGCTCTCTTATACCTTTGGGTTCTCTATCATTAGGGGCCTAAGGGTTCGGGCTGTCTGTATCGTGTGCACGATGTAAGATACATTCCAGGTTGGGGCTATGGCTGGAGTGGGACCTAGCTGGATACAAGGGAGCAATAGTCATGTTCCTACAGCTACTGCTGGATGTGTTACAAGATGCCACTACCACCAGCAGCAGTAGCGGAGTGGACAGCAGCAGTGGGAGCAGCAGCAGTAGCCATATGGACAGTAGCAGCAGCAGTAGCGGGGTTGGCAGTAGCAGCAGTAGCCGGGTGGACAGCAGCAGCAGCACAGGCAGGGCAACCCCTGCTACAGCGCCATCAGCAGCAGCAGCAGCACTTACTTCGTACGGCACCACCCTGCCTCTTCTTGGTGCTCTGGTCACAGCCAGCAAGGTGACAGCAGCAGAGGTGAAATGGACCTTGGGGGATCTGGGAGTCATGCTCAAGCAGCTGCTGCTGCTGTCAAAGCTGACCTTTGAGGTCATGGGGCAACTACTTGGGAGTATGGGGGACACGGCTGAGGAGGAAGAGGCCGGGCGCGATGGCGAGCAGCAGCAGCACGGAGGGATGAATGAGGTGTCACCAGGAGGGCATGAAGCTGCAGCGCAGGGGTTCAGGAGGCCGGAGGGGAAAATGGAGCGCATTGTGGAAGGCCTATGTGGGGGTTCCTCAACACCAGCAGTTGAGGCAGCGGCATCAGCAACATCTGAGGCACTGGGTGCAGCATTGTCGGCAGCGGTCATAGCAGCATCTGAATCTACGTGCAGGATTAGCGGTCCAACAGCAGCAGGATCGCCAGCCGCAGGGGAAAGGCGGAGTGCACTTGCAGAGGCAGTGGCAGCAGCAGGGGGTGCAGCAGCAGCGGCAGTACTTCACAACGATCCATCTCTGTCCTCAGTACCTGAAGCTGCAAAGGCAAGGACGATTGCGGGGATACGCAGGCGGTGTGGCAAGGGTGTTTCTGCGCTATTGACTGCCACCTTGAATTGCACCACGAATGATGATTCAGCAACAGCAGCAGCGGTCACCTTGTGGGCTGAGGCCAGCATGACTGGAGATGTCATGGCTATCGTGTATGCCGTAGCTACTGCGGAGCAAGAAGCTGTAGCAGCAGGCGACATCAGCACTGCAGCTATGGAGAAAGAGAAGCTCTGCAGCTCACCAAAGCAGCAGCAGCAGCAGCAGGAGGAGGAGGATAGTAGTGCAGTTGGGCAGCGCGTATGCAGCAGAACCCAGCAATTGCGTGCAGGGTGCAGGGAGCAGCAGGTGGAGGGGCTCTTATGGGCTGGTTGTTTGAGCTTTAGTGTTGTCCTGGATTCGCTCCTGAGACTGACGCATGCGGCTGCTCTGAGAGCTCAGGAAAAGGCAGATGTTGCCCCTCCAAAGTCCAGTCGGGGCAGTGATTGCGCACTTATCGCCGCAGTCAAAGCAGCAACAGCAGCAGCAGCCCTGAGCAATAGGAAGGACAGCAAAGAATGCCAGGATAGCGGGGCAGGAACAGCCGGCTCAGCAGCAGCAGCAACACTGTCGGTACCATCACGATTCATCAACGCAAGCCAGGACGCAGGATCTGCTGCAAATGGTGAACAGCAAAGTTATGACGGAGCAGAGGAGAAGCGGATCTGCTCTGTGGGAACCAGCACCGTAGGTCTGGCTTTAGGAGGCTCTGCAGGGTCCACCTTAGGTAAGCCCACAGCTGTTGCTGCAGGGTGTCCTTCTTTCTCTGCTGGAGCAGCAGCAGCAGGGTGTCCTTCTGTAGCCGCAGCTGCATGTGAGTACAGGCAGTCAACTCTTGCAGCCCTGCAGGAGGTTCCTGAGATGGTAATGGGAGTGCTGGAAAGGGTGGGCATGGCTCCTCTAAGCTCTGTCCTATCTGGCACTGATGATGGGAGGGTGTTTGATTGCATCCTGGACCAGCAGGGGCAGTCGTTCCTGCTTAAAGCAGCTTGCTTTGACGCTATTGTGCGGAGATTGAATAAGGAGGGCGGGTGGTGGCATGATGGGTCTGGCTTACGACAGCTGGGCGCAGAAGCGACACGGGCACTGTTTGGAGTAGTAGTAGAGAGACCTGCTTCAGAGCAGCTCTGGGAGGGGACTGTCATGTCTGAGGTGCAAGAGCTGATGGTGGGCTTCCATGAGGCAGGGATGGCCAGGAGGAACAGAAACATGGATGTGCAGATGGCTGCAGACTGTAACGCATTCGAGGATTTGTGAAACCTTCGTGCTGGTGCAAAGCATATTGTGGCGGTTGCCTGTGGCATTCTGCTGCAACAATGTCAGGTGCAAGAAGATGGAAGGCACTAGCGTGGTGGGGAGTGTGGTGGGGAGAAACAAAGGCGTATGCCAAAGGTGTAGGGCAGCATGTTATTGCAGCAGACAATGCCAGGAAGAGGCCTGGCCCTTCCATCAGCAGGTGTGTAACACACCTTGTTAACGAATCATGTCTGGCTGCTGGCTGTGGGGCAGCGCTAGTGTTCCAAGGGTATGTTACTGCTGCTGATTGAATTTAAGAGGTTGATTGGCTTTTCAGAACCCCTGGAGTTTGATCAGTGGATGCCTCACTTTCGGTGACCTGCCATGGATGTTCACTGATAAGGGGTTTGTGGACAAAGGCCATGGACCGGCGCTTGGCGTGGTTCGGCCGTTTTATCCAATAATCATTAAAGATAAGGGCCTCAAACAAGCGAGTCCATCGCTGTATTGCCCCGTGACCCAATCAGTGAGTTCGGTTGGCACCGGCGAGTTCTCGTCCGCTCTTGCCCCGATGCGCGCTTGTCGTACTAGCCAGCCAGTATTTGCTGGATGGCCAACATTACTCTTTCAGGATCAATATATTGATTTGAACCGAACATGGACAGTCTGTCGGGGCCAACACCGCTTCCTACTACGTGTGCGGCCGTACTGGCCCTGTTCAAATGAAGCCATCCGAATACGCTTTGAACCATACCACGAAGGCCTTGAATATGCAGTGTAGCAGTCAATCATGCTGTCACGATCCACACAGCCTGATTGACTGCTACACTGCATATTCAAGGCATGTACGCTGCTGGACTGCTCTTTACTAACACCACATGCAAGCATGCCACTTCAGGGCCGCTGCCACCACGGCCATCATAAACCAGTATCTGTCCGTTGGCACCTCCACGCTACGCTCACAACAAATAAATTTCCATAGCAAAAGTGCCATTGTCGACACCATAGGGGCACCTCAAGATGCCACAAGGACGAGAACTTGGTAGGTATAGCAAAGGGCCAACCCTGGGAAATGTTCATGTTTACATCAAATACTGGCAACAGCATTTGTTACACAGTTTACGAGTGTGGCTGCCTTCTCCCCTTTCACGTCAAGCCCTACCCTAGCCAAGGCCCCCCCCCCCATGCTCTTACGTACCCTCCCCCTGCTCTTACTTACCATCATCGGTGCTAAGACCCTACTGAACTGCTAGATAGCTCCCGTGCATGCAGGTAGCTCCCCACCTACACCCCAATGATGCATGCACTCAACCTAATTTCCATTAGTCTCCTGTCTGCTGGCCGGGGCACCCCCAGCTGCCCCCTGCCAGTCGGCTGCTAGTGCCCCTACCTGCCCTGCATCCCGGGTACCTTGCTTTCGCTGCTGACTTGAGTCCACTTCCATTTCCCTTTCTTCCTTCATCCTGCTGTGCTTTCCCTTGACCTCCATTCACGCCCCACCAAGCCTCCCCTATGTGTGGTTTTGCTACTGCTAGCATGCCACATGACCTTGCAACCATCCTGATGTCCCGCTGCCCAACCATTGCCTTGTGGCTGCAACCAGCAACCTATTCCTTCCACTGAGCCTAGCCAAACCCATCCTGTTGCCACCAGCTGCAGCAGCCCTGAGCAGAAGGAGACCTGAAGTGGCTTCCAGCACTTCCTACAAGAGGTCTGCTAAACCCCTACTGCTGCCTGTTGCTGCCGATTACTCATTGCTGCTTCCCTTTCCCTGGAATTCGCTGCTGCTGCTGCTGTGCCAGTGCGGCTGCCGCGCCCCCTGCTCTTGCTCCTGCTGCCACTTTGCTGGCCACCCAGTGAGCCACTGACGTCATCCCTACTGTCATCGCCCCCCCCTTGAACACGGATAAGGTCAATGTCCTCATCAAGGTCATCCTCACTCTCCAGGCCTTCTGGGACAGGACCCAATAGATGCCGCCGCCAATGGCGTCCTTTGCTCTGCAGAAGGAACATGTTGCACAGGTGCTCAATGATCACTTCACCAGCACTTTTTTGTCCCTCTGGAGGCATACACCTCACACAGATGCGAGACCACATCAGTCTGCCCAGAAATAACAATCCACAACAGATTTCACTGCCCTGGTAAGGTTGATGACGGCATCTAAACTTGCAATAAGCAGAGTTTTTATCAAGCCGACTACCGGTATTGGAAGCCACTTACGTCATCAATTTGGTGTTCCTCGGAATAGAACTTCAGGCCCTTGGCCCTGGCTTCTATCAGCATGGCCTCATACTCTGGGTCTGGTACACAGATGACTGCCTGAGCCACAGGAGACTTCGTCTGAACAGCCAGTGCCAAGCATCGCCCCAGAGCAGAAGCCACAGGAGGCGCAACAGCATTGCCCATCTGCAGGGGATGAGGAACAGTAAAGGAGGCGGTAACCTTGGTAAGCAGCACGATGCTAATGCTGATTTCTGGGCAGTAATAGAGCACATGCTCACAGTGTGATCCATGGAACACGCTTTCGGCACAGATCCAAAAAGGAGGGAAGGAGGTACTACCAGGTTTGTTACACATCGATAGTAAGGAAACAGTAGGGCTATCGCTGGAATTTGGTGGAACAGTCACACAGGGCTGAGGCACGAAACCAGAATCTGCATGTCTTACCAAACAAGCTGGTTGCCCGAACAGTGCTGGCACTCGTCATACCATGCGAGCAAGTCGGCAATGCCTATGTGGTGGAGCTTGTGCAGCGTCAGCAGCAGTCTGGCTTCGGGATCGATCCCCAATTCGAAGTGAATTCCTCCGTGATGGTCGCAGCTTGTGGCAGCAGCGTTAGCAGCAGCATGCAGTTGTGCATCAGCAGTGGGGCATAGCTGACGTGGCATTCCAGTTTGCTGGAGCAAAGGCCTAGTTCTATGTGTTCTGGACGAGCTTATAAGGCAGCTGTGTTTGAGGTTATTTCACTAAAGGGTACTGATGAGGCCGCACTGGGCTGCAGCCGAAACATGTATACCCAGCCCTACATTACGCCACTGCGCAAACATTGGTGACCCTCCTCGTGGGGGTGACGTAGGGCTTGCCCCCCTGCGCTCGATTATAACCAAAGGCTGCGCATCCTCGCATCCTTGTGACGCCAGGCCTCGTATATCTGGGATGATTCTGCTGGAACTACATGTTTTAGGGCCAGTGGATCTTTCTTCACTCTAAGGAGTGGGACGTTACCGTGCTAGTTTAGTGCTGTAATGCCTGGTCCATCTATGATGGCGAGTACAACATGACTTCCTCTAGGGCAGCTTGGCCGCTGGTTGCCCGAACAGTGCTGGCACTCGTCATACCATGCGAGCAAGTCGGCAATGCCTATGTGGTGGAGCTTGTGCAGCGTCAGCAGCAGTCTGGCTTCGGGATCGATCCCCAATTCGAAGTGAATTCCTCCGTGATGGTCGCAGCTTGTGGCAGCAGCGTTAGCAGCAGCATGCAGTTGTGTGTCAGCAGTGGGGCATAGCTGACGTGGCATTCCAGTTTGCTGGAGCAAAGGCCTAGTTCTATGTGTTCTGGACGAGCTTATAAGGCAGTTGTGTTTGAGGTTATTTCACTAAAGGGTACTGATGAGGCCGCACTGGGCTGCAGCCGAAACATGTATACCCAGCCCTACATTACGCCACTGCGCAAACATTGGTGACCCTCCTCGTGGGGGTGACGTAGGGCTTGCCCCCCTGCGCTCGATTATAACCAAAGGCTGCGCATCCTGGCATCCTTGTGACGCCAGGCCTCGTATATCTGGGATGATTCTGCTGGAACTACCTGTTTTAGGGCCAGTGGATCTTTCTTCACTCTAAGGAGTGGGACGTTACCGTGCTAGTTTAGTGCTGTAATGCCTGGTCCATCTATGATGGCGAGTACAACATGACCAAACAAGCATACTTCTATTTGGCCTCTATGGTCTGCATGAGTCCACTTGTACTGTGACCTCATGCAGCAGTAACACAACTTTGATTTTTCCAAGCAGGCGGGACGTGACCTCAGTGCCATGCTGACACTACAGAGAATCCTGCAAGATCTTTTTCTCCCGCCGTTCCAGCTTTAATTTTGACCAAATTGCTATTTCTTAGCTGAACTCTGAGCAAGAGCACACAGCTAGCTAATGCCGCCATCCCTATAAAAGTCCAATTAGGCTTCATTGCAGCAAGCATAGGGCCTGTAACAATGTAGTTGTAAACAGCATGCTTGCCAGCACAGCACGCACCTGTGTATAACGCTCGTCCACGGACTTTCCCAGCACACCCTGATTCGTCTCCTCCAGACCAACCAGGGCATAGAAATCCGGGAATCCCTGCAGCATAACCGTCAAGAACCCAAGCAGACATGTACCTCAGAAAAAAATGGATATTTGAGAAATGATTCACACCTCATCTGCTTGGCAGGACCACAAAAGGCCCCGGCCTCCAGACCTACACCAGACTCCCTTGCACTCGCGCCACATATATGAGCGTTTGTCTTTTCAAGAGCAGATAGAAAGCGCCTGCCATGATTAACACTACGAAGCATGCCCAACAGTAGAGTACCGGTACAATGCAAAGTAGGTCCAGCAGTATCATTGTTTGCACTTTGGGAGGTACTGCACCCAAAAAGACTCGCACAATGGACTACTAGTATGCCTCCTGTGTACAAGAGATTTGGCATACCTTTCCCAAATGTGATTACCCATCCCACCTCGGGCCAGGCAGGTACAACTTTAAAAGCATCCCATGCTGCACCAGTCCCTGCCTCCCTGCATGCAAAGGTGGGTGGTACTATCCCCTACCAATATCTATATCCACCACCCGCACCCGAACTCACCTGGCAGCGTGCATTTTCTCGGATAGTGACCACCCGGTCCTGGTTTGGGTGGAGCAGTGCCAAGTTATGGGGCTCAGCACGCGTGACCACAGTGGTCTGCACCTCGTCGTACCACATGCGGCCGTAGCACCCATGACGGCCTTCCGATTTCCCATCATTGGTCGAGCACGGCCACCTGGAATCACAACAGAACGACGGATTTAATGCCCAGTTCAATGCCCTTGGATACCAGCAAGTTGCTAAGCACACAACCCTATGACCTAAAAGGATCTCATCTTGGCAGAGAGAGTGTCGCAATTGCACAGCTAGGAATGCCACCACCTGGCCGTCTTACCAACCATCGTTGCGCTCACCAAGATTACAGGGTGTTAGCAGTCTGGCACTGATGGATGCAGCAAAAGTCTTACTGCAGTTGAGCAAAGGAGCACACTGGCCACTGGACCTATCCCCATCCCACCACCTACCTTCCCCCATCACTCAGCTGAGCTCTTGCCACCAAATTTCATCATACCTTCAGGTACCCTGTATGCAATGTCGCTCGCTAGGTACCGTGTGCTGCCACCAACTTATTCTTTGATCCCCTACTTTTCAGGCTGCGCCAATGTCGGTCGCTATGTACGATTTCCTGTTACGAACTCACTCTTCCACCCTCTAGTGCTTGCCCACAGCAGCCACCGGGCACTAGTGCCAAGCACCCTCCTCACAACAAACCATCATATTGTCTAACAGCAAGCCTCCAGTACACATCCCTTCTTCTGTGCCAGGACAAGCTGCTTGGCAGGCCAATGTTCAGCTCACCTAGGTACTACTAAGTCTCCTGATGGCAGCCAATACGTCTCAGATGGGCATTTGTCCATTCGTGTCCCTCTGAAGAGCTGTCCGTCGGCTGAGTGCTTTTTGGAACCCCAGTGGTCCACGCGGTTACGCTTGTCATTCCCGTTCTCTGCACCATCTACGGTGCCCTTTGCACTGTAACAGCCACCGCCTGGGCACAAGCAGGGCTTGGAGTTCTTGCCTTTACCACCCAGCCTAGGTGCATGCCAGCTGCCAATGCAGCAAGTGCCTGCATGATGGACATAACAACTGTCAAAGGGTGCTACTAGGTTGTGACACATGTTAGTGGGTTGCTGTCAAAGTTGAGGGCATACAAGCCGGATGTCTTTTGGCAGTGGCACTGGCACATCAAGTACTGCAAGGAGATGATGCATGGATTCATGCATTGCTTTTGCAGCTATAATGGCAGAAGGGCAAAATCTGCTCATTTGTGCATTTGTGTTTGCAAAATTACGCACGCTGTTTTGGAGGAGTCATGTTCAGGCCAGTTTCTTCTTGGAGACCTGAAAGGGCAAGGCCATGCTGGGTTAATCTTGTAGGATGGAGGAGACACCATGCACTCTAAGGCAGTATGGTGATTGTTGCAAGGATGGCTTGAGAAATGCAGGGAGTTTTGCAAACAGCTGCATGTATGCACGGGATCCACCACAGGTCTGATTCTTTGCCAAGCCTTGGGCAAGGGTTCCTGTTGCTGACACAGTGATGGTTAGCATGCATGGTGTTTGAGGCACTGCCCTCAGCCAGTGAAAGCTACTTGCACGCAGTGGATGGAGCCATGGGGAGGTGCAAAGTACGGGTACCCCCTCATCCTGAGGTTCTGACTGGTCAAAATTTTGCATTTTGTTATTGTGTGGCAAAGTGCCAATACCAGCAAAGATGGAGCTGGCTTGCATGCCATAGCTGCATTACATCAAGGGCTATCCACCACCCCAATTCAAGAAGCAGGAGGCCACCTTGTCAATGTATGCATGGGGATCCAAGGCCATTTTCTTAGGGTCCGAATTTGTCACTCACAGCTTTGTTTGTCCGTACCTAAGGGAGGTGCTGGGCCGAGGGGGTACAGCTTAATCGCGTGCTTATGATGTTTGAATTCCGTAGTGCCTTGAAGGTGCTTACAGTACTGCACGGTGCCGACCTCCAAGCAGAAGCCAATGTGCATGCTAGCTTAGGCTCACACCCCTTCAAGGCTACGAGCTAGCAGCTCCATGTATGTAATCCTGTGAATCTTTGCGTCGCCGAGACTTCGCACAAAATCTCCCGCGACCTTACCCCAGGATGTATTCCGAGAGCTACCGCAAGGCCGCTGTGGCCGAATACTTTGACAAGGGCAAGAATGCAAGCCAAGTTGCCCCGCATTATAATGTTCATGTCAGCACTCTGTTGCGCTGGGTTGAGAAAGAGTGTGGTGCTCCCGTTCCTGAAAAACACCATCGCGGCAAATACGCGGGCAAACTCTCTGTCGACGATGTCCAATACAGCAAGAGAGCAGCCTCTAAGTATCCCATTAAGACCGTCACAGAGTCTGTTAATGCAAGAAGGGCCGAGGATGGGAAGGGACCGGTCTGTGACCGCACCGTCCGGAGAGCAGTGCAGGGTAGGAAGCATCCGATGAAGGCACTGCTCCCCATGAAGTCCAAGCCGGTATCCACCGCCAACCGGCGAAAGCGCATAGTGTACTGCAGCAGCAAGGCAGCTTTGGTGGTGCAGAACCGTGTGTATGTGGACAGCAAGACTTTCACAAGAGCATCATATGCAGGGCAGAGCAAGGTGCTGTCCTATCAGTATCCAGGAAAGAGAAAAGTGGCCACCACCCTCCGTGCTCAGCCAATCAGCCACGGGTATGCTGGAGTCGGGCTTGACTTCAGAACCCCGCTGATCTGTACTGCGCTAAAGACAGTAGCACAGATAGCCAGCAGCGAGGGGATCAAGAGGGCAAGTGTTAGGACAAAGCCGTTCAACTCCAAGCACGCAATCGCCGTGTTCAAGCAGATCCGCGCTCACTGCCAGGAACATTTCAAGGGGCAGCCGTACAAGATTGTCTTTGATAATGCCTCTCAGCATAAGGCAGTAGATATCAAGGCATGGTTTGCCCGCACTCGCTTCCCCTTGCTGCAAGGATTCCCTCCAAGCAGCCCAGACCTCAATGCTATTGAGAATGTGTTGTCTATGACCGACAGTCAGCTGAGGCAGATGCCTTTGGGCAAGCCTAGCAAGTGGGAAGACACACTGCAGAAGGCCTGGCAGAAGGTACCCCAGCAGTCTATCAATAACACTGTCAAGGCTTTGCCCAAGCGTGCTGAGATGGTGTTGGCAGAAAAGGGCGCACGTTTGAGCAGTACTCACACAAAATAAGAGGTGAGGCACTGGGGCCAGTACTGATGGGCGGGCCTTTGATAGGGATGCAGCTGAGGTATTGCATAGATAGTGTGATGTTGAAGGCCCAGGGAGCTGATTATCAAGAGAGACAGATTGCACAGAGCACATTTGAATGGTGGCCAATGGCAAAGGCTACTGTCAACTGCATGAGATTCTTAAAGGCCAAAGCACATCCCCATAACTTCTTATTCTTTTTTTGGGAATTGTATACCACCATGTTGCTGCCAAAGACATCTGCTAGAACATTACCTAAAGCAAATTCCCTCTGTGGCTGCTGCTGCTGCAGAGCCAACCCAGGTCGTACCGCTGCAGTACATCACAGCAAGTTGGTTGCCAGCTCCTGCCAACCAAGCCGCCGCAAGCTTACAGTCAGGGCATGCAGCAGTTGCTTGCAGCATGAGGAGTTGCAGGATCCCTGTGATTGGTTGTTAAGAACTGCCAATGCTAATGTAGCAGTGCCACATGAAGGCCTTGCATGTGTAACTAGGATGGTCACTTGGTCACTATTCACTTGTTCAGCATTGCAAGCACTGGATATCTAGACCTCCTGTGTTTTCAGGGAGGCCAGGGGCTGTAGTTTAATGCCACTGCTGCTTTGTTGTGGGGATGTGCTTTGGATGTAAGAACTCAGAAATGAATGGTCCCTGCTTTTAGGGCTCATGTAGCGGAGAGACCAAGGTGCCCAGCTCTGAGGTAGTAAGTCTGCCACCAATAGCAGTTGCATCAGTATTCGGCATCAAAGTTGAATAGGTCTGCTTGTTGTGTGTGTGGCACTGTGGCATTGAACTGCAAACAGTTTAGCATTAGGGGTTCGTGGTGGCGCTGTCGAACAGGGGGTTGCTGTATAGGGTGGTCTGTTGGGTTCAAATCAGACTTGCAGGGAGCAAAGTCATGTGCTTTGCAGGGTGCTTACAAGAGCTGGAAGCCCACCTCCTGTAGTGCAGTTATCCAGAATCCTCAGCTGCATTGGATAAGTGAAAGCATGCATGATGTGGGTTTGTGACGTGGACATTGTCAATTTCACGCCAAGGGGCACTTTACTTAAGGGAGGTGCTGGGCCGAGGGGGTACAGCTTAATCGCGTGCTTATGATGTTTGAATTCCGTAGTGCCTTGAAGGTGCTTACAGTACTGCACGGTGCCGACCTCCAAGCAGAAGCCAATGTGCATGCTAGCTTAGGCTCACACCCCTTCAAGGCTACGAGCTAGCAGCTCCATGTATGTAATCCTGTGAATCTTTGCGTCGCCGAGACTTCGCACAAAATCTCCCGCGACCTTACCCCAGGATGTATTCCGAGAGCTACCGCAAGGCCGCTGTGGCCGAATACTTTGACAAGGGCAAGAATGCAAGCCAAGTTGCCCCGCATTATAATGTTCATGTCAGCACTCTGTTGCGCTGGGTTGAGAAAGAGTGTGGTGCTCCCGTTCCTGAAAAACACCATCGCGGCAAATACGCGGGCAAACTCTCTGTCGACGATGTCCAATACAGCAAGAGAGCAGCCTCTAAGTATCCCATTAAGACCGTCACAGAGTCTGTTAATGCAAGAAGGGCCGAGGATGGGAAGGGACCGGTCTGTGACCGCACCGTCCGGAGAGCAGTGCAGGGTAGGAAGCATCCGATGAAGGCACTGCTCCCCATGAAGTCCAAGCCGGTATCCACCGCCAACCGGCGAAAGCGCATAGTGTACTGCAGCAGCAAGGCAGCTTTGGTGGTGCAGAACCGTGTGTATGTGGACAGCAAGACTTTCACAAGAGCATCATATGCAGGGCAGAGCAAGGTGCTGTCCTATCAGTATCCAGGAAAGAGAAAAGTGGCCACCACCCTCCGTGCTCAGCCAATCAGCCACGGGTATGCTGGAGTCGGGCTTGACTTCAGAACCCCGCTGATCTGTACTGCGCTAAAGACAGTAGCACAGATAGCCAGCAGCGAGGGGATCAAGAGGGCAAGTGTTAGGACAAAGCCGTTCAACTCCAAGCACGCAATCGCCGTGTTCAAGCAGATCCGCGCTCACTGCCAGGAACATTTCAAGGGGCAGCCGTACAAGATTGTCTTTGATAATGCCTCTCAGCATAAGGCAGTAGATATCAAGGCATGGTTTGCCCGCACTCGCTTCCCCTTGCTGCAAGGATTCCCTCCAAGCAGCCCAGACCTCAATGCTATTGAGAATGTGTGGTCTATGACCGACAGTCAGCTGAGGCAGATGCCTTTGGGCAAGCCTAGCAAGTGGGAAGACACACTGCAGAAGGCCTGGCAGAAGGTACCCCAGCAGTCTATCAATAACACTGTCAAGGCTTTGCCCAAGCGTGCTGAGATGGTGTTGGCAGAAAAGGGCGCACGCTTGAGCAGTACTCACACAAAATAAGAGGTGAGGCACTGGGGCCAGTACTGATGGGCGGGCCTTTGATAGGGATGCAGCTGAGGTATTGCATAGATAGTGTGATGTTGAAGGCCCAGGGAGCTGATTATCAAGAGAGACAGATTGCACAGAGCACATTTGAATGGTGGCCAATGGCAAAGGCTACTGTCAACTGCATGAGATTCTTAAAGGCCAAAGCACATCCCCATAACTTCTTATTCTTTTTGTGGGAATTGTATACCACCATGTTGCTGCCAAAGACATCTGCTAGAACATTACCTAAAGCAAATTCCCTCTGTGGCTGCTGCTGCTGCAGAGCCAACCCAGGTCGTACCGCTGCAGTACATCACAGCAAGTTGGTTGCCAGCTCCTGCCAACCAAGCCGCCGCAAGCTTACAGTCAGGGCATGCAGCAGTTGCTTGCAGCATGAGGAGTTGCAGGATCCCTGTGATTGGTTGTTAAGAACTGCCAATGCTAATGTAGCAGTGCCACATGAAGGCCTTGCATGTGTAACTAGGATGGTCACTTGGTCACTATTCACTTGTTCAGCATTGCAAGCACTGGATATCTAGACCTCCTGTGTTTTCAGGGAGGCCAGGGGCTGTAGTTTAATGCCACTGCTGCTTTGTTGTGGGGATGTGCTTTGGATGTAAGAACTCAGAAATGAATGGTCCCTGCTTTTAGGGCTCATGTAGCGGAGAGACCAAGGTGCCCAGCTCTGAGGTAGTAAGTCTGCCACCAATAGCAGTTGCATCAGTATTCGGCATCAAAGTTGAATAGGTCTGCTTGTTGTGTGTGTGGCACTGTGGCATTGAACTGCAAACAGTTTAGCATTAGGGGTTCGTGGTGGCGCTGTCGAACAGGGGGTTGCTGTATAGGGTGGTCTGTTGGGTTCAAATCAGACTTGCAGGGAGCAAAGTCATGTGCTTTGCAGGGTGCTTACAAGAGCTGGAAGCCCACCTCCTGTAGTGCAGTTATCCAGAATCCTCAGCTGCATTGGATAAGTGAAAGCATGCATGATGTGGGTTTGTGACGTGGACTTTGTCAATTTCACGCCAAGGGGCACTTTACTTAGGTTGTGACACATGTTAGTGGGTTGCTGTCAAAGTTGAGGGCATAGAAGCCGGATGTCTTTTGGCAGTGGCACTGGCACATCAAGTACTGCAAGGAGATGATGCATGGATTCATGCATTGCTTTTGCAGCTATAATGGCAGAAGGGCAAAATCTGCTCATTTGTGCATTTGTGTTTGCAAAATTACGCACGCTGTTTTGGAGGAGTCATGTTCAGGCCAGTTTCTTCTTGGAGACCTGAAAGGGCAAGGCCATGCTGGGTTAATCTTGTAGGATGGAGGAGACACCATGCACTCTAAGGCAGTATGGTGATTGTTGCAAGGATGGCTTGAGAAATGCAGGGAGTTTTGCAAACAGCTGCATGTATGCACGGGATCCACCACAGGTCTGATTCTTTGCCAAGCCTTGGGCAAGGGTTCCTGTTGCTGACACAGTGATGGTTAGCATGCATGGTGTTTGAGGCACTGCCCTCAGCCAGTGAAAGCTACTTGCACGCAGTGGATGGAGCCATGGGGAGGTGCAAAGTACGGGTACCCCCTCATGCTGAGGTTCTGACTGGTCAAAATTTTGCATTTTGTTATTGTGTGGCAAAGTGCCAATACCAGCAAGGATGGAGCTGGCTTGCATGCCATAGCTGCATTACATCAAGGGCTATCCACCACCCCAATTCAAGAAGCAGGAGGCCACCTTGTCAATGTATGCATGGGGATCCAAGGCCATTTTCTTAGGGTCCGAATTTGTCACTCACAGCTTTGTTTGTCCGTACCTAAGGGAGGTGCTGGGCCGAGGGGGTACAGCTTAATCGCGTGCTTATGATGTTTGAATTCCGTAGTGCCTTGAAGGTGCTTACAGTACTGCACGGTGCCGACCTCCAAGCAGAAGCCAATGTGCATGCTAGCTTAGGCTCACACCCCTTCAAGGCTACGAGCTAGCAGCTCCATGTATGTAATCCTGTGAATCTTTGCGTCGCCGAGACTTCGCACAAAATCTCCCGCGACCTTACCCCAGGATGTATTCCGAGAGCTACCGCAAGGCCGCTGTGGCCGAATACTTTGACAAGGGCAAGAATGCAAGCCAAGTTGCCCCGCATTATAATGTTCATGTCAGCACTCTGTTGCGCTGGGTTGAGAAAGAGTGTGGTGCTCCCGTTCCTGAAAAACACCATCGCGGCAAATACGCGGGCAAACTCTCTGTCGACGATGTCCAATACAGCAAGAGAGCAGCCTCTAAGTATCCCATTAAGACCGTCACAGAGTCTGTTAATGCAAGAAGGGCCGAGGATGGGAAGGGACCGGTCTGTGACCGTCCGGAGAGCAGTGCAGGGTCCGAATTTGTCACTCACAGCTTTGTTTGTCCGTACCTATACCTCCAGAGCTTGAGTGCCTTCAGTAACCTCAGCACTGCCCCATCTAGCACGCAGTGCCAGTAGATTGCATGTATCTATTGACTTGATCCAAAATTGGGGGAAAGGTCTGTTTTGCACAACTGCATTTTGTAGTTTTCTCAGAAAAAGGAGTGCTCTTGTAGCGTGGTGAAGAGCCAACAAGGAGCAGGTCCTGCACATGCATTTCTTGGACCTGTTGTCCTTTTCAAAACTCCAGTACCTGTCAGCTTCTGCATAGAGCAATCCAGCAAAATTTGCTTCAAATACATTGGACAACAGGTGCTCTTAGGTATCCACTACCTCCCTTTTTCCGTGGTCAATAGCTGGACTACAACTTCCCCGAGCTGAGAGAGTGTGTTGGGTGTGGCACATCAGGAGGACTTCCATCGGTCGACCCATTCCATAGGCATTGGAGGGGCTGAAAGCGGACAGTGCATTGCCAGGATTGGCCATCAGTCAGTAAGGAGAGCACAGTTGGGCCATCGCAGCCCGCTAAGTGATGTGATCATGCACCAAATACATCTAATACAGACACACTGCCATTGGAGGCCTCTTCCCACAATACGCCTCATAGCATCCCTCCTTACAATCTGAGTGGGTAACCACCCCTGGCATGTCCCGGAAGTTTGCGCATTGCTCCTTGGGCACATTGACCATCCGGAGAAAATCATCTGCGTTGCAAAGTTGGGGTCTGTGGTCCCGCAACGGAGCATCCTGTGGCATCTCATCGGCTAGCCCCAGCTGCTTAGTATACTCCTGCAGAGCAGAGCAGCAAGGTGCAATCAGACCTCATCCATCCGCAGACTTGCACATCACGGCGTCGCACAGTGCATGAAGCTCTCTGGGTCCAAGCAAACTTGCAAACTGAGCAGTGAGGCGGCCCAAACTACTTTGCAAATGCACAGCAAGTATGCATTGATACAGGCTATGGACTACTGGCATGTTCTGAAAGACAGGCAGGCATTGGAGATCCTACATAACACAAGCATGCACTGAAGTATTTGACACCACCCCAGATGTGTTTGATGGTCCTAGTTGGGAGCAAAGGGCAAAGCATGCCAGCAACAAGTAATCCATTGAGGTGTGCTTGGCGACTAAGTACCAAAGGGCCTTGCTCACTCTAGTCCGTATCTAGGGTCACTCTTTTGCCTGGCGCACTGCGCTCCCAGCTCCCTCACTAAAGAACGATTGATTGCATGAAGCTGTATGCGCGATGCAGGACCAACAGCAGACGTTAAGAGAGGAATCAAGAAGGTTCTACTGTGTTCAAGAGTCAGCAACGACAATGCTCACCAGGCCGGCTGCAATGCAGCAGTTGTCCCGGTCCAGTGCCCTCTGCAGCTCCTTCAGCTCCCTCTCATCATCATCATCCACCTCATCAGTCAGATGTGCTTGCCAGGTCTCACTCGCAAAGTCGTTCTTCTTTGGGCCCTTCTGGCACATTACGATATCACCTACCGCGGCCTACATGTTGCATACACACAAATGTAGGATCTGTTATTGGTACTGAGGCATTGGCCTTAGTTGGCGAGAAGTCTGCATGAAGCAGCATCTCACATGCCAACGATTTCTCAATGCAGTAATTCTTGTTACAGTAGACACTAAGCATGGCAAATCTTGCTTTCATGGGATCCTCTCTGAGTCCATTCAGACTGCTTGATGAGTGAGCTAGATGTTGTCAGCCAGCGTCCATGCTCTGCTATGTTCTATACTTATAAGCACCAGCTTGAGCCACTCACCATTCCCACCCTAGCTGCTGCTGTGGCAAGCCGCCGCATATTGTCCCTTGCTGGCTGCATGGCTGCATCCGCTGCTGCGGCGCGGTCAGCTGCCGTGGGCCCCGATGCAGGAGGCTTGCGCCGCATCCACATCTGGAAAGGGCTCTTAGGGTCACACCAGGGGAGACATGACACGCGAACAAGTAAGTTATTGGTCCACACTCAACCCAAAGTTTGCGGCAGCCCAAACTTGTACTTGCATGAAGGTAACGGTCCACCAACTGTACTGCTGTTGAAACACAGTGACATTGGCCTAGTGAACATGGATGCTTTGATTAGCAGTCCTCATGAATCAGTAACTTCCTCTGCCGGACGTTGTTAAGATAAAAAAATAGAGTCCAGCCATGAAAATCCCACAATTGCCAATCATCGAATTGATTATAGATACCCTGCACTTTTTGCGGCCACAGTAGTGAGCAGAAGCACACGTACTTGTAGTGTGTGCGATCAGATAAGCACCAGTTATGGACTTCTGGAAGGTCTGATAACGCATCTGCCAGAACTACTGCTGGGTGAGCGTTGGCCCCCTTGCCATCCTGCAGGTATGCACAGCGCAAGACATTGTAAAAAGGCGTGTCCCCAGGCTTAGCCGTTATAGAACTTGAACGGCAAGATAGCATGGACCCTTACAGGAAGAAGGCAAATCATGCAGTCATGAGCCACCATGGCAGACAGTCCATCCCCAGAGAAGGACCCTCACAGAGGGGTGTTGGTCATATTGCACAGAGGGACAGGTGCCATAAACCATGTAATGAAGCATGACTATGATGTACGCTGGAGCCCGTTCTATACAACCATGTCCAGGGTGACAAGCCATCAAAGTCTACAAGCTTTGGCCCTCCATGCAAGGGGATAGGAGCAAATGTAATATGTGCCTGCATTGCTGATCCTATGCGACATGTGCTATTGATTACGTTTACAGCCTACACAGCATGGGTCCTGAAGAGAAGAGCCTTACCAGGAACGTGACAATAGAGTTATGTGCTGCCTTGGGGAGGGCTGTGTGAAAATTGATGACGTGGTGACTAGGCTCTGGAAAGGCTGGAAGCTGCTCCACTCCATTACGTGCACCCCAGAAGAATAGCCTGTTGCGCCCCTGGGGCACTCCGTACTGACCAGCAGTAATGACCCCCACACGCGCCTGGTAACCGTGCTCACACAGCATGCACACAGCATAACGTGCATACCTCCCATTCTCCTTCGTAAAGATAGCTGTGACCTGTACAGGAGCCAATTGCCATGAGAAACAGAAAGATACACAGATGACAGCACATCCTTGCTAAGCATGGGGGCATCAAATCCTTGCTTAGCAGTCCTCAAGCTGGGCCGTGCATATCACGACGCATGATACTGCCCACGTTTGTACAGTACAGCAAGTGCAGTACAGCAGCAAATACACAGGAGGCGTTTTGTTAGGCAAAGGACAAGCTGTCAATAGAAGGGAATACATGCTTCAGCAGAAGGACGCTTGGGTCGATGGCATAGGACCTGCCTCCATTGTGATGCAAGACTGGCAGGCTACAGTCCTGATCTTAGGCATCACCCATCAATGGGAGGACTGACCCACCTGCTCAATCAGGATGAAATTTGGCTGCAGCAGGTCCACAAGGTCAAAGTATGCGGTGACCAGCCTGTTCTTGGGTGTGTCGAGGACGTTCACCTGCTGAGCGTGCCGGTTTAGGCCGCTCACGTCCTGTACACAGCAGAGCAACCAACCTGAGTGACTGATGAGTGTAGCCTTGGATGCACAAAGAACCGGGCCCACTTGTGTTGTTTGCACATAAGCATATCTTTCACCCTGACAGCAGTCACAGTAGATTCCAGTGCCGCACAATGGCTGGACCTATTTGGTTGTGCACAGAACGTACCACTACGTGAAATAGCCTCCCAATCGATCTATCCTGCAGGACTGATCGCTGCACGGTGTTGCTTGGCACTCATCAAAGAGAATTTTTACATAATTCTCTCAAAGTGCCTCAAGGATTGTGGCCTTGGCAGATTACTGGACACCACACTGCAGATGCTCAGCAAAAGAGTCTTGCCTACTCTTGCTGGACTGAATGGACAATTGGGGTACCGTGTTGTTGGGGCCGCTGCATGTGCTTACCTGGCAAGGAGGTCCTCCTGCTACCGCCTGCACATCTCCCCGCTGGGGTATACGCTTAGCACGCGTGGTCTCCTCTATGAACCTCCTGATGGGGCCATCAGAGTCTGCATCAAGCAGATTCCCAGCACGCTCCCACGCTGGCTCTGCAGACCTATTTCAGGGACAGCACCAAATAAGCAATGCTTCTCAGCACGATGTTACGAGGGGTAGCGCTGCAGAACTGACAGTCCCTGACCAGGGATGTGTGCTCAGCAGCAGCTGCAGCAGTCGCCGTTTTTGATTTGAGGAATGGCCAGTGATTTACCTAGGTTGCAGCTGTACCTAATGTTTTACATGTTCCGTACCAGGTGGATCAGTGCCCGGGTAGCTCCACAAGGTCATCCACCTGCTGAGGGCTATGCATTGTAGATGCCCCTTTGATGTTTGGGGGCGGACTCCATGCACAGGAGTAACATCGGATCTGATGTTGGAGACAAGCAGAAACATGTATTCCCATGCATGTGGTAACGCAACATGTGGTGGTGCACAGTGCATGCCAGCATATCTACATAGTAAATCTTTGCAGCCATATACATCAAGCTTTGGCTTAGCTTTGGCATCATAGCAGCCACCCCAGCAGCTCAAAATGCATTTCCATGGCCCCACAGATATGCTGCAATCATCTACAGAACGACCTATTTCGAACCCCTGAAGTCAACATGCAGCAGCCGCTGCAGAACCATACCCTCATAAGCCAAGAAGAGACAGGCCCAAGTCACCTCCAATACAAGGAGTATGCCAAGCCAGAGCAGCATGGCTACAACCAGCACGAGCCCTAAATGCAATGCAAAACTGCTGTTAGTTTTGAACAGTGTTGCTAGGTTACATTCGCAAACACCTAGTGCAACCTTGGCTTTGCCCTTTAAGATGCGTGTACGCACCGTTTGCGCTGCACCTTGAGCTCCAGCCAGCATTCCTCCTCTTTGAGGTTATCCAGAAGCTGCCCCTTGTTGGTTCCAGTGGTGCAACGGGAAGCAGTTTCTACCAGCCGCACATCCACAACCTTGACCACCTGCAGCATGCCCGTACACACAGCGCTTACTTGCATGTTTCTGGTTAAACATCAGCAGCATCCAATCCAGCAAGCATATCCAAAGCAAGGCCTCTTCCTTATTTCCTATAACAAAACCATATGAATTGAGTTCAATAACACCTCTATTTACTCTGTAATCCCCACACGCTCACCTTGCCATTTGGGTGAGGTGATGGTGTCCTTGCCTGCTGTTGCTGCTGATGCTCGCCTGCAGATGCAGGCGTCCTCTCCTTGGCTGCTGCCAGTGCTGCTGCTGCATCAGGAGCCGGCTGCTGCCCCAGCTTCCAGTCTTTGCCCATATACTGCTGCACAAACTTGCCCCACAGCTTGATCAGCATGACAAATTGATCAAGCCCAATGCAGAAACCCTGTGGAAGCAGCAGCAGAACAACAGTGCTAGTAAAAAGAGGCTGAATTTTCTCCCTTTTGTGTAATCAATCAGCCATGTACGCCTAGCAATCATCACCAGAACATCCACCATTGCTCAGTCAATGGCCCCATGTCACTCCAGTATGTCCGCACAGTCCCCCAAATCCAAGGCTGGGAAATGGCTGGGGCAGTCAACATACCCATGGCACGATCAGCTGACACCCTAAAGATGCCCTAAGCGTCACAGCAAAGTGTGCACAGAAGTATAGCTGCGTATCACGTGAGTCCAGCCATGTTTAGCATGTCAATACACCAATTCATCTGACTATGCCAGTGGAAACAGTTGTATGATTGCACCATGGTTAAGTAGCAGCTTTGCTTCCCCTTATAACATCCTTTCCCTGCTCCTTACATGTGCCTCCGGGTGGTTGACCTTGTACGTCTCCACAGCTGAGGCATTGAAGTCCACCGCCCACTTTGCCCTTATCTTCACACCTGGCTCGTCTTGAGCCAAGAAGGACAGCCCGCCAGCACCCGCAAAGATGTCCAGGACATTGATGTGCTGCAGAGGGAAAAAACCACCAATACAAAACTGAGCACATGCAGGACAACCTGTTGTTTGTCAGCCTCTTCAAGAACAATTACTAAGTCTTTAGTCTGGTGAGACAACTGCTGTTACAACTTCAGAAGCATGCATTGAAGCCTTGTAGGGGCCATCAGCATCTTTTGTATGATGGGACCACAACATCTAGATCTGAAAGTAGTAGCGCAACCTCAGGGTCTCTGTCATGCACCTACCATGTTATCCCAAGCGTTCACCTTCTCCATACGGTACAACTGTTGCATCACCAATCCTAAAACACAACAGCTTCTGTGCTGGAAGATGTGCATAACAGGTTCAGGCAGCTGCATCTGTAGCTCATGCCTGGTCCTGGTCCTGCATCTCACTTCACTCACCCTGGGCTCTGTCCTGGGATTCTGAGGTGTGGGCACGGGGGGGTGTTGTACTTCAGCTGATACCTTCACAGGTGCTCCACCCCTGATGAGCTTGGTGGGAGACACCTTCCGCAGCTCCTTGATGCCCTCCAAGCCAAGCTCCTGCACCGCCTGTAAACAAATAAATATACTGTTACTTAACGAACCATGCCGTTCGCAACCTCCAAGAGCTTTCCAAGCAAGGCATGGAGGGAAGGTCCTGAATAGAGAGGCTAACTCATGGTGTATGTACCCTCAATTGTAAATGCCACAGTTGCGTTGGATGGCCCGGCTTGAAAGCTGCGGGCATGGCAGAGGCCCACGTGGTGCCAATGCTTGCTTGCAACCTATCTAAGTCTTAGCAATCTACCCTTCATCAGACTTGGCAACATCCCACGCTATCATTTGCATTTGGACCCTTGCATTGGCTTGCAGGGAAGCTAGGCAGCCACATGCCTAATTGCCCAGGCTCTAACAGAGACCATAGAAATATACTGCTGTATATCAGTGCATAATGTAGCCCATAGCAAGCATTATCTTTACAAGTTACTGCTGCCTTTAGGCAAGACCAGTTAGCGTGCTGTCATCCCATAGCAAAGCTCATTTTCTCACTCACCGCTTTGTACAAATCACTGAAAGGAGACCAATCCTGGTAGCAGTCCTCGTTGGTGATACACCGCTTGGTGTGCACCTGGGAGTAGTAGTAGTCAGTAGCTGGGTCGTATTCAGGGTATTGGTCCGAGACAGTCCTGCCTGGCGTCACCTTGAACACACGCGCATTCCTGCAAGAGCAACAATAGAAGTAGAGAGCCCATTTTCAGACAGGGGCGATAGTGCCCTCAAAATGCACAGTCACATATAGCCAACAAGCAAAGAAACAGCGAACTGCACTTCCTATAGTATATCTCAGCATAAACGCATGCTGCACTACATAAAGGCATTATGCGCTACAAAAGCACCCACAGACGAATGGGGTGTTATCAGTCACCTGCCTATGTTGTAAAGTCATACATGAAGAGCGGAATAATCCTGCAGCTGCTGGTATGCGCATTTGTACGCAATGGTTAGAATGACCCTAAACCCTAAAGGCATGTGCTGCTACTGCTGTAGTCCAGGTTTCTACCTGACGATGTTGGTGCCGCAGGATCTGCCACTCTAACCATCATCACCTTTGGTTCCTGTTGACTTTTAAGGGTAGCCAGCTACCAACATGTGTCTGAGATGCAACCAAAGATCGCCTTGTCCCAAGCTGCTGGTGCCAGTGGCAGCCATGTACTGCAAATCAACAGGCCATGTACTGCCAATCAACAGGCCAAAGACCCCTACTTACCGCACCACACTGTTCACATGATACGCGGTATGATATGACGCATTATCCTCCACTGTGGCTAGCCATAGGCGCCGATCCTCCGTCAGCTCCATGGGCATCAGGAGCATGTTGCTGGCCAGCCGTGGTTCGCCTTCTCCATCATCCTCCTCACCCTCATCCCCGTCTTTTGGCGTGTTCTTCTTCTTACTGCGTACAGGTGGATGGTACGCCATATCAATGTCTATGGCCTGGTAGTACCACTGGCCTCTGAAGTAGAGGCCCCCCTGCAAGCACAGACGATCAACACAACTCAGTGGATGTACATGACAAGCCCGTCAAAACAGATACTCAAGGCTATGGCCAGTAGTCATGACCAACCACACTGATAAACCACGGCAAAAACATTATGCATCTATCTATGCTTTTCCCAGCAATCTCAATTTGTCTGCAACCGCGCCTGTAGAATCGTACCCAATCTCCAACCTGGCACACAACCAATGTCATCTCAATATTTGTGAAGCTGCAACGCTCAGGACCTGGGAAGTCAATCAATCAATCAATCAAAACGCAAGACCAGCAATGCCAATGGCCAAACAAACCTAGGCCACAAACACAAGGCTCCTGATCACAATCACGAAGCCACACAACCGATGGTGGATTTGCCACACACAAGCTGAGGCTAGATGCAACGGCGTGCACACCAAGGGGGAAGCAAACACCACCACTAAAACCCAAAACCTGCTCCACTTCCATCACACATGGGTGGCGGGGAGGCAGCAGGATCAAGCACCACCCTAGTAGGGGCTGGAGGTGGATCCCACCACCAAGGTACTGGTGAACCACCATCCTCCCAGCCACTGAAAGGCACCACATAGCGCTCCACATGCTTATCAATAGCTTGCTTAGTGCGCCTTCTACACCTCACTAACCGTTGGCTTTCCCAAGGGTGCGTAAGATCCCACAACCTCTTCCTCCAAGCACTCTTAATCTGACATGAAGCCTCCCAGCTCCCCTCATCTTGACCAAGCACCTTCAGATCTGCACACACGCATTTCTCCCAGGTATGGCGAGGCCTACCCACTGGCCTCGTCATGTCACCATGTAATGAAGAGAACAACGCAATATGCGGCAACCTGCCCACCTCCATGCGGCCCACATGCCCCAGCCACCTCAGCCTATTTGCTGTGATGTATGCTGACAAGGTGGCTACCCCACATGATTTCCTGATATGCTCATTGGTGTGCCGATCTGACAGCCTGACCCCCAGGATGCTCCTAAGGCAGCTAGAGTGCACCCGCTCAAGCTTTTGCGATTGCACTTTGGTCAGGGACCAACACTCACTCCCGAACAGCAGAATTGGCAACACATATGCCTTGTAACACTTCACCTTCGTAGCCAATGACAGATGCTTGGTACCCCACATCTTTTCAAACTGCTTAAACCTCCCCACAGCCTTACCCCTCCTGATATTCAACTCCACATCCAACCTGCCATCAGTCACAAGCACACTTCCCAAGTACTTGAACTGTGACACCTCTTTTACCACACCCTCACTGATAACCACCTCTGGTCCTTGCTGCACTGGCACATCCCCCTCCTTCCAATCCTTGTCAATGGACAGGATCTCAGTCTTGCTTGCATTGATGCGCAACCCAAGACTAGCAGCAACCTTGTCCATCACTTGCAGCATGACCACCAACTCCTCCCTGCTGGGACTTAGCAACACCATATCATCTGCATACAGCAGAACAGACAACAGCTCCACACACCCACCACTACCACACCCATCACGCTCAAGTTTGCCATCTGCATGATAGGCTAGCTTCACCCCACATCCCTCCGGCATCTGAGCCATTGCCTGCCGAACCACAAAGTCCATGTAGATGTTGAACAGCAAGGGAGCAATGACACATCCCTGCCGCACCCCGCCATGCACATCAAACCACTCAGACACCACACCACCCATCCTAACAGCAGCCTGTGTGCCAGTATGCAAGTCCATCAGCAACTCTATCAGCTTTGTGTGTACCCCGTACACATGCAGGATGCGCCATAGCGTGTCTCGCGGTACAGAATCATATGCCTTACGCAAATCCACAAAAGCCATGAATAGAGGCTGATCGAATGCTACAGACTTAGAGATGACCTGGCGTATGGTGAACAGAGCATCAGTGAGGCCCCTCCCCTTCCTAAAAGCAGACTGGTTATCAAGCAGTTGTGCATCGATATGAGAACTGATCTTAGCCAAAATGACCAAGACATACACCTTCCCCGGTATACTTAGCAAGCTTATCCCCCTATAGCTATCTCTCACTTTGCGCTCTCCTTTGCCTTTATACAGTACCTGGGAAGTCCCTTGCAAAAATGTCTTCCCGCTGCAAGCGCCTTCACTGTAGGCAATTCGTCATCATGTAAGCTAGTAATCATGACATCTGCTACAAGGCCGATACACAGCTTTCAGGGCCCTTACCCAGATGGCATAAAAAATCTCTGTAACCCGAATGATGTGCTGGATGGTGTTGCCATCCTTGTCCACCAAGTCTGAGTCTACGACAACAGCATCACCTAGCTCCACCTGTGCATAGAAGCACAGCAATGCGAGCACATCACGCCCAAGAGTAACAGGAGGGGAAGCAATCCATGGGTTATAAGTGGCCTGTCATTCCACAGAGGCACCAGCACTGTTGCATGTCCTTGCATGTTGCATGTCCTTGCATACAAGGACATTGCTGTTGGCTTTGATAAAGAGAACTGCGAGATTAGTACCATATTAGTATTAGGATACACTTGCAAGAAGAGGGTGCAGCAGGCTAGAGGGACATTGCTCTCAGCTGGGCAAACTCACCCCGAACATGCACCTGACGATGGATGGCACTCTCCAATCAGCATGCAAGCAACACCCCTGAAGCACACCTCGGCAACGGTATATCAAAATGAATGTTCAGGCTTCTTTTCGTACTTACCACAAAGTCTTGATAACAATTTGGGTCAGGGTCATGGCACCTGAAGCTTTTGAAGTGGAAAAGGGCGAACAGGTTGGCCTCCTCGGCGACAGTGATTGACACCTGCAGCATGGAGGAGCATAGGGTTCAGAGCAGTCCATCAGCCATCCATTTTCACAGCCACAAACAACCCCTGCAGTGGATTGACCATTGGTTCCTAGCATGAGCATACAGTATGGGACCTCTGTACCATTGAGGTGCTGCTGCCACAGATGCTCCTATGTGTGCTCGAACTCAAAATGGTGGGAGTAGTAAAGTTCGAAGCAACCATGCGACCATGGCAAGCTCCACCTGATGCATAACATCCGCCCAAGCCTGTAGCTCCTACGTACCTCGCCTCCTGCTTCAACCTCATCTATAGCAAGGCCCTTCAATGCAGCTTGTTCCTTGAGCTCATCCACACCGCTCCAGTCCTTGGAAACGAAGCATTTGCGGTTAGGCCAGTGGGTCAAGGTCTCCTCCTGCAGGTCATTCCAGGTGAAAGTACATGTCAATATGTGGGTGTATTGGGACATCTCTTGCAACCCCTGCTGAACGAATTCCTCCTTCCGGGTGTAAGTACATGGGGATGTATTGTAGAGTCTTTTCATTTCTTGCAACCCCTGCTGACTCACTCCATCCTTGGCATGAGCCTCATTGCTCTGGGGGTGCTGTAGGATTGATGGTACTGCGCAAGTACTGAGTTATTACTTCGTATTCAGATGCTGTAGAGTACACTGCTAGTTCTACCCGCTACTTTCCTTGTTCTGATTGCCCAAAGGATGCATGCAGCCCTGTCACCCTGGAGTAGGATAGCATAGATGGGCCAGCTGCGCACTAATGTCAAAGCCACCTATGTCCCTCACTTGCCTTGGACAGAGGGTTCCCCAGTGGAGCGAAGCAGTTCTTTTCCTGATGCGCATGCTTTAACTTCTCTGTCAAGTAAGTCATAATATCTGGGTCGGCATTGGGTCCAGCCCAGTCCGCCATATCAAATTCTCCGCGCGATACGTTCCCTGACACGTTCTCTTTTTCTACTGCAGATGTGGGTAAAGAAGATTCCGTGAGCGTCCATTGCAGCTGCATGGCAGAGCTATAGGTCCTTACTAGCGGCTTTGTGTGACATGGGCCCTGTGGCTTTCTTCTGATTAGACTGCTGTTCACGTGGCACCTGGCCAACAATTTGCAGAGGAATCGCTGGTGCTGGCATTTTCATAGATGACAGCTAACTGACAGCGCGAGAAGTGGAGGCGCAAGACTTCTGTAGTTTCTGGGCCCTTAGATGAAGCAAGATCAGGCTCGTCCAGGCAGCACGCTAAATAAAAACCGAGATGCGTGCTAGCTTGCCTGGTCACGAATAATGACATTTGCTGCGTCCCATAGCATGTCCTTGCAAAGCTGCAAGCTACAATACGCGCGAAATTTGAAGTCACCAGAGGCTCCGCAGCAGGAAGGACGCCCGGGCGGCCGCAGTCCTAGCATGCAGCACGCAGCATTTTTGCCACGGTGTCACACATCAACACAGCTTGTAATCCAGATAAATACCCTAGTTTGAAAAGCTGCCCCAGTGTGAAAAGCCACCGAGAGCACCGACCACTGGCAGATGCTCATGCACACCAGAACATCCACGCAAGCAAAGAGCATGCCGCTGGCTGCCTTCAAAACCATAGCCCGGCCAGCCAGCCCTGTCCTACAGGCCTTATAGAAGTCTACAACACAGCCAGAATGGCAATGGTTTTGACCAAGTTACGGCAGTACTCAGCCAGCAGCAAACAAACTGGCAAAATGAATCAAGGTGTGGCGCACCCGCAAGAAGGCTGGCTGCTAGGTCAAACCGACGACCACACCCGCCATCGGATGGATGCCACTCACAATGACTTCCAGAAAACCACCAGGCAGTATAAACGATGCATACTCGAACATGTAATATTATTCATGTACCCAGCTAGGCTTCAACAACTCAACAATCAACCAGCAAAAGACGGATATGCACTTCACAAACAATCCAACCCCGTAACGCTCTTTCACAACGTGAGACCCCAATGCGAGTACTGAAACGTGGCCCACTGAAACACATACATAGTGTGCAACAGCCCGAACCCTCTTTCAAAGTCTCCAAAGGCCAGCCCAACACTAGCTGCATCAGTGAAGCAGCTGTATCATGCTAACCAAGTGCCGCATCCATTTCTCATGACAAGATGTTGAGCATGAGCACTATCAAACTCGTACACAAGCCTGACCAGATTACCAGATTACCAGATTACCAACTAGCCCCAGAAGGGGTCGCTAGAAAGCGCGGGGCTAGTTGGTACTATCGTACCGAGCGGTGGTAAAGTGTTACCGTACCGTAAACCTGGGCCGTGAACCCTGGTTTGAAAGGAATTGCGGGCTGCGTGGGCCGTTGGTGATCGCAAGGCGACCTGCATTGCGAGTGTTTGGGTCGACTTAGCAGTGGAAACTGCGCTATTGGTGTTTCGGCTGCGGTAGCTGGGGTGTAAGCGGCATATGGTGGTTGCGGTGAGCACTTGTCATCCCATTTGGAGCCAATGAAGGCTCATAGGGCCAAAAACACCAACATATAACCATAAATCCGAATATATCTCATGATATAGCGATCTTTCTCATATCTACTGAAACTGTTCCAGCCAAAAATCAAACCATGACAACCTATATAATGGGCACCTATGGTTCTACCCTGAACATAGACGGAAATGTACCATGGTAAACATGTAGAACATGTACAGCTCAACCGGCATCACCATCAGAGGAAAAGAGGTCAACATGGTAGTCTTCAAAATGCCTCCGGAGATCAGGCTTTGTCTCCCGTAACTGCATGCACTCAGACATGTATCTTGCCACATGACGGGGGCTTTGATTCATAAACTTGGACATGCCGAGTATGATCAGATGCACATGATGATAAGCGGATGCATGCATGATTAACGAACTTTGTCACATGTAAACGTTGCGCGTCGCATCTCGCCGAGTCGAGCGAGCTGGCTTTACCATGGCAGCAAACAGAGTGCATTAACAGGTACGCTAGGGCAGTATGTGCACGACTGATGCTGTTGTTGTGGTCAGTTTGGCCTGAGGAGAGCGGGGCGCCCAAACATCCAGACCAGGTGTTCGGGTCCGCTCAACAAAATCCTCACGGCTGCTCGAACTGCACCGATGCAACGCGCACGGCCGATGTCTTGCCAGGAAGGATAGCAGAGAAGCAGTCCACAGACTTAGAGATAAGCCTACAAACCCCACAGGGCAGGTTGTTAGCATCCTCCGAGGAGAAGCAGGACTTCATTCAAAATACGCCCACAGCAAAGGCTGGACAGCAGTGTTGTGGCAAATCTTCAAACCAGAATAAGCTAATGATGCATGCAGAAAGCGGCCGGGAGAACCAAGGCAGCACAACAGCTGATCTCCCGCCCCTCAGTGGGACATCCAAGGCAGCTCGCAGAAAGGCAAGCAGGAGTGGTCGCAGCCAGCTCAAGCGGAGCGTTGGTGATGTCTCAGAAGTGTTACAACAAAGCTCCGCACATGCAGTCAGCTATTCTCAGCAGCAGTCACATCCTCCCAGCAGCTCATGGGATCCTCAAAAGAACAGCCCTACTCAAACGGCAGCGAGTCAAAACATGCTGAGCAGCAAATTCTGCCAAGATACTTCAACCGAAGAAGCTCGAGAAGCATCAACATGCCTAGGGGCAAGTATGTTCCTGCTTTACCTTAGCAATGCCCATCAAAGTAGCTGTCAACATGATACTGCTTTTGGAACAGAAGGGACGAAAAATGAGCAGGCCATGCCGGATATCCATGACTGCTCTGTACAGGCGTCAGGGACATACCCAGTAGCAGCAAATGGTGTAGATCCTCACGGACTGATAAACGCAACAGAGCCAGCAGCAGATATCGCAGCTATCTCAAACTCTGGCGCCACAACATCCCCTCGGACTTGTAAAATAAAGAAGCCGCGACGGAGATCACGGAAGAGACAGAGCAATGGCCGTAAACAGCAAGGCCGCAGCGATTGGGAAGATTCACAAGACTGCCTCGAGGCCGGAGACAAGCACTATATAAAGATAGCAGTGGCTAGGCAATTTAAAAGGTTCACTCAACGAATGGCTGGTCGCAGGCTGAGGGAAAGGCGGTGGGATTTGTATTCGCGGAACAAAGCACGCAAGCGTCAGAGACCAATCAACATGGCAGACACCTCGGGGCCGGAAGGGGCGGTCCATGCGGAGGCCCCGCACTCGATAATGAATAAAAGGCTTTTCATTCAATGTACTATCCAGATGATGCAGTACTTAGCAAACAACTGCAATACTGTTGGCCCTACTGCACCTGGCAACCCTAGCAGCGCAGACGAACTTCGTCCTGAAGTTATCGAGCAGCATCACAAAAAGCACGAGCAACGGGGAGGAGGTCCGAGAAAAGCACCGGCACACGACAGGGCTGGCAGGGTGGCCGAGACATGGGTGAGCCCCACAGACAAGCAACTATATTGCGAGCCTCAAAGGGCAGGGTACTGTGGCATACATGCACTTAATGCTATGGCGGGAAGGCAGGTGCTTACACCTGAGCAGGCAATGCATGCCCTGATAAAGGAGCTCCCACGATCCACAGACGATGGGCAAGACTGTCGCGAGGGAGGATGGTTCAGAATAGAATCCATATGCAAGCTGTTGTACTACTTCACCCAAGAGGATGTCACATTGGTGCCAGTGCTGGGAAACGTACATCACTTAGCTCAACAGGCACCAAGATATACCAAATGGGAGGTGCTGGAAAATCATGCACCTATAGGATGCAATGCCCTCTATCTGCATAAACCTGGGGGTGGTGGACATTTCATATGCTGGAAAAAAAGCCATGTGGATGATAAATGGTATGAGCTGGACTCCATTCCATATGGAGGCAGCCGCAACCGCGGCAAGGTAAAGGAACTTACATATGCGGATTGGTACAATTTCACAGGAACCATGAGCACGACAGTAAAACGGGATGCGTACATTTCTCACACCACCATGATGAATTTAAGCCGGGCCAGGCGGCTGCCCCTGGAAACTACTCAGAACCTGACATACGTGGACCTGCAGCATGTTGCTTTTACTGGACAAGTCAACTGCAGCAGGCCAGCCAGTGCATGGATCCAGCAGGACTTCCCTAACCAGCAGTTTCACCTCCCACCCGGTGAGAGTGCCCTCCGACCTAATGTAGCAAAAGGGCGTGCACCCCGACAGGGCAAACCTGCGTTTCAAAACGAGGTTCATCTAAAACAGACAGGAGCCCCAAACCAGAAGAAGCAAAGTCCTGTAGCCACAAACATGAAGCGCAAAGCCGAGGGACAGGAAGGTGTTGAAGTAAAAGTTCAAAGCAAGAAGCCAACGCTTACGGAACCAGCAACCAAAAAGGCCCACCTAACATTGGAGTCACGCACACACCAGGTTGAAAGGCCGGCTCCTCCGCCCAAAAAGACACAAGTTAAGGGAAGCTGGAGGCTGAGAATGTCTAAGCTCAGATCTTGTGCAGCGGCTGCACAGACACAGGATATCCGCTCATTTCTCAAGGCAGCAGAGCCACAGCAACCATCTCTTGACACAAAAGAGCACAAGCCAGGAGCTGAGAGGATGCATGAAACAAGAGGTAGCACGCCAATGACAAGCCTCAACCAGACACAAACAGGAACGGTGCCCATGGTCCCTAGCAGCATTGCAGTCAAAGTACAGACCACATCAGCTCATAACAGAGACAAGCCTCACACTGTCACTGAGCAGGAGTGGCAGGCAATACATATCATAAGCAAGAAGAGGCAGGCACAAGAGCAGCAAAGGCGGCCGGGCATAAGTGCGGCACAAACCCAGATGTTGGAACAAGGGCAGGCAACTACCAAGGCAGCGTCCACAGGACCAAAGGGTTAAGGTGATACATTGGTACATACAGATAAAAAGCTGCGCCCTGCAGCGGACTTGCATGGAGTAGAAAAAGAAGTGGCAGGGACATTCAGGGCGCAGCAAACAGGAAGGCGACACAAAGGCACCCGCCGCAGCAGAACACATGCTGCTGCTGCAGACTGGAAGGTACGTTCGGTCTGCAAAAAGGGCATAAGCAAGCAGTACAAGAAGATAAAGCACCGATGTGCAGCAGAGATAACAAAGCACCCTGATATACTGGCAGACACATACACTGACTGTGAGGAGACAAATGCAAAAATGAAGATAGTAACAGTGAACGGCAGAGGGATAAAAGCCAAAGTTCAGTTGATGAAGAAGATGATGGAGGCAAAACCAGACATTCTGGTATGGACAGAACATCACCTGCCAGCAGGAGGCAAGCTACCGAGATGGGCTGCAATACTACTGCAAGGCTATAAGTGGGGATACACCTCCCTGGATGCAATCAGGGGACAGGCAGGCGTCTTAATGGCAGTACACATGGACTTGCTAGCAGGGACTGACCTGACCATACCTGCAGTTCCTGTTGAACTTCACGGTTACATATATCAGATGTCTCTATGTAGACCAGCATCAGCTCCTCTCACAGTGACGGGAGCCTACATGCCAACTGGGTGCGGGGCTAAGATGACAAGGCAAGGTATTTACAAGTATATTAAGGAGTGCATGGCAACCAGCGCAAACCGTGTTCACTTAGTGGCTGGAGACATGAATGCCGCATTGTACCCTACAGACCGGGAAACAGGGAAGAAAGGATCACATGATGCACAATATCGGGCATTCATGCAAGAGACTGGGCTGAGCCCGTTTG
Source organism: Pseudopediastrum boryanum (assembly GCA_963556185.1). Classification (NCBI taxonomy): domain Eukaryota; kingdom Viridiplantae; phylum Chlorophyta; class Chlorophyceae; order Sphaeropleales; family Hydrodictyaceae; genus Pseudopediastrum; species Pseudopediastrum boryanum. The sequence continues at coordinate 491,685 of OY744497.1, forward strand.
ATGCCAAGGTAATGAGCAATGGCTGGACGACCAGGCCAAAAACATTCTTCAGGGAAACTAAGCAGAGCCGTGAAAATGAGATCAGCCGTATAGATGATATTCTGACACAATCTCTGTGGGCTGACCGGCCTGGTGCCATGGTGTACACCATAGAAACCTCTGACTGCAATACAGACCACAAAGCACTGTGTGCTGAAGTGCCATACGTGACACTGGGGCAGCTGCCTCTGCCAGTCATTGAGGAAAAAGCAACCCAGACCAAAACAGTACTAGTCACACCTCTGACCCAGGAAGACAAACAAGCCCTTGCAACTGCCATGGATGTGAGACTGTCAGGTGACGTTTTTGAGGTATGGGCGAGCCTAACAAAGATTATGGAGAATGAGGTGCAGCCCTACTGGGCTAAATTAGATGCCAAGCAGATAACCCCCGCCGATCCCAAATGGGAGACTGCAGCTGCCTTGCAGAACAAAGTAGATATGTTGGGAGACAGGTTGACAGATATCCTCTCGAAGGGAAACCAGATTGCACTGCAAGTATGCAAGACTAGGCAACAGGGCCTACCTAGCAAAGTGCACCACCAGAATAGAACCACAGCCAGGGCACGGGCCAAGTATCTCAGGCTGAAGCACAGACTCAGACAAATAAGGTATGAGGAGTCACAGGTGCAAGCAAGCAAAGATGATCGCACACTGGCCCAACTGCTACGGGAGCACGCCTGTGACAATGAGCAGCACTCCCAGGGCGGAGAGATTGAAGACAGACTAAAAGGACAGTCAGGAAAAGCCCTGGAGGCTCACATCAAAGAAAAGATAAAAGAAATAGATCAAAAGGATGCCTCCTATGTTGTACAGCGACACAGGGAAAGGCACCAGAGGTTGGCACAGGACAATCAGAAAGTTGGGAACAAGATTATGACAGGACAGTACAAGCCAGCACTACGGTATGCCCTTTGGGTGTTGAAAGATGGAAACAGGATTCTGACGGAGCCAAACGATATCATTGAAAAATGTCACAGAAGTTTGACCGACCACCATGCGGGCTCCCTGCCACAACCAGCCACTGACACCAGCAATAACAAAGAGGACACAACCCAAGCAACCTGCTATCCATGGGAAAAAGCAGCAGCCCCAGATCCATTCTCTTTGGAAACAGAGGCGCACGATGGGCCCTGCCAGGAAGGACTGCATCACATGATAATGGACAGAGCAGAGTTTGACAGGTGCCTCTGCAACTTAAGCACCGGCAAACAGCCAGGCCCAGATGGGATTCCCAACGAAATACTGAAAGCAGCCCCCGTACTATTGAAGGACTGCATGCACATGCTGACAATGATCATGTGGGCTACAGGATGCACACCACACAAATGGAAGGAAAGTTATACCGTGCTGCTGTACAAGAACAAGGGCAGCATTTTGGAGCTAGACTACTATCGCAGGATAGGGCTGGAAAACACTATGTACAAGCTATGGACCAAAGTGGTTCAGGGAGTATTTGCATCATATGCCGACAAGCACCACATCCTGAGCCAGGAACAGGGTGGGTTCAGGGCACACAGGAACACGATTCAGCAGCTGGAGATACACACAATGTTGTTGGAAGATGCCAGACTGACTGGCCAAGACATATTCCTGCTGCTAGTGGATTTAAAGGAGGCCTTTGACACCATTGATCACCAGAAAATGTACAAAATACTCGATGACCTTGGCTACCCAGCGGATGCAGTGCATGTAGTAAGAGGCCTTTATGAAAGTGCGTTTACAACCGTGGTTACCCCACACGGCACGACAGCCCCAATCAAAGTCCAGAGAGGCACTCTGCAAGGTGATAGCCTCTCTCCTTTCCTGTTTATACTATACCTGGAGCCATTGCTTCGGTGGCTGAGTGTAGGGGCGAAAGGATACCATCCAGGAGCTTTGAAACGCAAAGGCCAGCTAGTCACTTTCAGTAACAACTCATATGCAGACGATCTAACGCTGTACACAGGAGGGCACAGCGACTTGGCCATACAGGCCCAAAAGGTCAGTCAGTATGCAACTTGGGGTCGGCTGATAATCAGCCAGTCAAAGACAATTGCCACCGCAGCCTTGTACAAGCGGCAACCCCAGAAGCCTTTCGACAAGGACCTTGTTTGCCGGCTGACCCGCATCATCGAGATGCAAGGTCACGTTATTACAGCACACGATCCAAAGGAGCCATATAAACTGTTGGGTGTATGGTACACAATGGACCTCCAGTGGAAAAAGCAGCAGGAAGAGGTTTGCAAAGCACTCAAGAGCATGGCAGCCCACTTAGGCAGGTGCTACAACACGCAAGCACAGAAGCTGCGCACGCTGCAGAGCTGTCTGAAGGCTAAAGCTAGGTATCCCTTTGCACTGATGTGCTGCAATGAAAAAGCACTGGATGCTCTGGACAAAGTAATGGACTCTGTAGTACACCACACAGCCTCAGGATGCCCAGCTTTGAAAAGAATGTACATCAACAGGCATAACAAGGTCGGCCGACTAATCATGACAAGAGTGTTAAGGGGACGCAAAGGAGCATTTGTCATTCAAATGGACCTTGGATCAACTGAAAATTGTGCAAAAGACGGCATCATGGCCCACCAGTCTAGAAACATCCCGTGGGAGCTCCTTCCAAGGGGCCTAAAGGAGGCAGTGCAACAAGCACAAGGCACCACCGATAAGCGCCCTGATGGTATGCTCTACAAACCCAAGATTGGAAACAACCCAGCAGAGTACTGGATAATAGAGGTCAAGATCTGCAGGGATTCAGACTCAACAGGCCAGCAAAGCAAAGCTGATTATCAACACCAAGTACTCATTGACAAAATCAAAGACATAGACCCCACTGCCAAAGTATGGTACTATCCCTTGCTTGTCGGAGTTGCAGGCACCATATACAACAGTACCACCATGAATCTGCAAGCCCTCGGTATCAAAGGGCAAGCTCTAAAGCAATGCATTTCAGAAGTACATACTGCAGCAGTTAAGTCCTTACACAGCATATACACAACAAAAAGAAAACTGGAAAAGCCCAAAGAGCCTCTATGGCACAGGAGGAACTACAAGAAAGTAAGCTAACAAAGGCGGGTGGGCGGAAGCCCACCCACGGATGTAACTATCCTATGGTAGGCTGGCCCAGTGTAATCCTTACACCAATGGGCCCCTCCCTTAATCTTACGCGGGAGGGCACCTCACGCCCCTCCTTGCGTAGCTCTCTCTCTCTCTCTCTGGACTCTGTAGTCCGGCAAGCGTACAAGCTCCCACCTGGCACGCCAACAGCAATGATTCGTGAGGATCTAAAACGTGGGGGATTAGGCAATACGTCCCTGATGGTGCCATACACGGTTGCAGCAGTGAAAAACTTCACACAGGCTGTGAACGACCAAAGCAAACGCGGACAGCTAACACGAGCCCTGCTTGAAGCACAACTACAGGCATACACCCACCCTTCAGCAAACAGGGCAGCAGACTGGGTACCTACGTACTCTCTAAGACTGCGACAGTTGATCCAAGGAGTGGGAGCAAGCATATACATGTACCAGAATGGTGAGGAGGCATACCCTCTCCCAGTGACAGAGGTTGCACAGACTATTTTAGGAAATGTAGAATACTGGGATAGGGACTCCACCCTTATGCAAATCAGGAAGCCGCTGCTCAAGCTTCAAGAGTTGGGCATTTTCTGCCTGGGCGAGTTGCTGAACAAGACAGGCAAACGACTGCTGAGTGCCCAAGACATAGCTCGTAACCTAGGGATCAGATCACTGAAGACGAAATACGTAACTTCCCTGAATGAAGTGGCCAAGTTCCTGGCATCACAGGATTATATGAACAGGGCAGCCTCAGCAGCAAGAGGCTATAATGTAGATTCAGAACACGTACGATGGATCAGGCGGAAGCTTGATGGTGAAGCAGCGCACAGGCCGCCACCACCAAATACTCTGGAAGCCTGTTACGAAAAGGCCACCTGGGCCCAGCTACACCAAAAGACAGTCGAACTCAGCTGTGGAGGAAAAAGGGAGCATGCCATTGCGTTTGATCCACAGCTACGCCAGTCGGACCCTGTATTAACTGCAGATGAAGAAAGTGGCATTGGGAGTTCAGAGCAAAACAGGGACAGTAACGCCTGTGGTCAAATGCATCTGGAAATTGGAGAACCGGAGACCGATGATTGCACACTCACAAGGAAGCAAAGGGCGAGTCAATTGCTCAGCAAAAAGGTACCTCCGCAAACTGTGTACAATCTATTGTGTGCCTATAAGGATAGTGTTAAGGAGGTATCTGGTGCAGCACGCATGGCCAATCACCATACAAAGTGGCGCAAAAAGCAAAGACGCCTGCTGACCAGTCAAATTCAGTGGGAAGTACATTGGGCCCCTACAGTACTTGAGAGCTGGGAAAAAAGCATTGCCATAGACAGCCTGGGATACAAACCCGCACTGATGCGCCCAGCAACAGCTGCCGATATGCAAAAGTCTACCAGCCTGGTCTGTGAACGATGCCACGGTGATGAAGGCACGCTAAACAGATGCAATACATGCCACAGGGGTTATCACCAATGCTGCCCAACAGGCAGGACATCTCTGGTAGACGGAAGATGTTGGGAATGCCAGAGGTATGACCATTACCCTGAAAGTTTAACACGGGAAAGATACGAGCAAGAAGTACAGCAGTGGTACATAGAATGGGAACCAAAGTGGGAAAACGCAGACACATTGAAAGCGCTTGGATATGAAGAACAGGTCAATGAAACAATGGAGATATACACATCCAAAAACTCTTCAGGAATTGATGGAAGAAGGCAGAGTGCTAGGTCTAAACCGCCAAAGGACCATCATCTCACAAACAGGGAGAAGCAGGGCAATCTGGGTCCACGCTTGCACAGCACAATCGGCGAGGACGCCCGTCAACGGTGCACCTTTGTTACGGAAGACACAGACCCTCACGTGGATATTGTGGGCACTGGGAGGTTTGAAATCCAATACCGGAAAGTGCTCAGAAGGTATCAGGTAGCCACAGGAAATAAGAAGGACTATGACGTAAGAATGGCGTGCATCCACGATCCCGCTGGACGCACTGTGGGGATGGTGACACAGGAAAGACTTGCACTACTCTATCACAAGTATATACAAGTGATACAAACAAGGTCTGATCTGGTGGAAAAGCTCAAACCGAAAACCTTTGCAGAGGAAGCAGCAAGCCTTGTAAAAAGGTACAAGACAGGACAACCAGTCCCATGCACAAATAGGAAAGTGGATCTTACCAACCATTGGGCCACACCCCCAGGTATTTATGACACATTTAAAGACTCATTCCCAGGTCTAGGCAAAGAGCGCTTTGCGAGTCCGCTGAATTACCACAGTGGCATGCAACAGTACTGGAGTTGCTTTGACAGGGACCAGCTATTTGGGGCATTGCATGATGCATACAGCTGCCAATGGACAGGGTACTCAGTTGCAAACCCGGAGTATGAATCAAAAGAGATGTACAAAGCAGTATCATGGGCAGTACACTCAGCACAGAATACAGAGACGCCCACGTTCACCGTGTTTGTCCTACCAGCCTGGACGGAAGGCAGCCACACCGCCTATATGAAATGGGTACAGAAGATGCCAGACACATGCAGGCTGCTGGCAACAATACCGAGAAAAAGCTTTAAGTTTATTCAACCTCAAGCAACAACCCTAGGCATTCCCCCCGAGGACACAGGCCATCCAAAATGGGACATCAATATACTTGTTGTAGGCAATGCTGCAGGATACGATCAATGTTTCCCAGACACTGAAGCGTCCAGTAGCACCTTGAAAAAACTCATAAAGGCGGTCAACGAACATGCCCATCCCATTACACCTCTCACATGGGGCCACCTCCAACACAACTGGCCAGATCAGTCTGCTGGAGCCAAGGACACAGAGATAAAACTTGACAGCATGCTTTATAGGCCGCCCGATAAGATCAAAGGTGCCCCCTGTGACCAAAGCTTGCCGTACCTGTCTCTAGCTCCATCCCAAGAGCACATGAACGAGCTCGCAGAGCAGCAACTGGAGCTCACAAAGGCAAAACCCTTAAGATATAATTGGCAAGAGATGGTCTACACAGACGGCAGCCAGCGAAAAGCAGAGGGACTTGAGGGTAGGGAAACAGTCACCCTCGGCTCAGGGTTATACGTGCCTGCCACAGCCTCCCAAGCAGAGCGGTTCATCAGTATACAAGCAGCAGCGCCAACCAGACACAATACGGCTTACCGGGCAGAGCTAATAGCCATACTGGGGGCCCTGAAACTGGGCTACAGCCGAATAATGACCGACAGTGTGAACTCTATTTACTCTATCAAGGCCGCCATCTACTATCCGGCAAATATTAGGTTCCATAGGCACAGGAACCTTTTGGAAGAGATCAAAGCCGCCGCTTTGGCAACAGGGGAGGATGTATTGCTCGTTAAGGTGCGCGGGCATGCCGGCATACCAGGGAACGAACATGCAGACGATATTGCCACGACAGTAGCTGCGACAGGGCAAGCGGAAGTAGATCTTTCAACAGTCGAAAGCAACTCCAGACCCTTCCAGTTTGGCCGGTACAAAAGACATGGGAAGAGGATGAAGTCAGTCAAGATGGAATGAGAGTCAAATGGAAACAGATAGAGAACCTGGATGATGCACTGAGCAACCGAGTGCATGCCTCCCGCGACTACCGTGAACTTCGTCTTGGAAAAGCAGACACTTCGACATTGTATTACAAGGGCATGCAGACCGCGCTTCCTTGCATGGCAGACAAATACATGGACACTTGGGTGACCCTCAGCGGCATCACGGAAGGTATGAAGAACACAAGAGTGAAGTACCTCACAGGGCAATTACCAACGGCCAAAAACCTGCAGAGATATGGCAAATGCAGGAGCAACATATGTCCCTGCTGCAAAAAGCACCCAGATGGGGGACACCATGCTGTTGCCTGGTGCCCAGCTGTTTCGGGGCTTGTGCAGGAAAAGCACAACAAAGCAGTGCGGATAATTACAAAGGCCATTGCACAAGGCGATGTGGGAGCAGACAGTATTGTCTATAATGACGGAGGCAGTGCCAGTAAATGGGCACGAGCTGGGGTGGCTGAACTCCATAGAATGAGAAAACATATACCTAGGGATTTGATCTCCCAAGAAGAATTCCAAGGCTGCAAGAGTAGGCCAGACATTATTCTTTACAGAAGGAGGCAAATTAGGAAGACACCAGAAGGTCAATGGCGGACAACTCCTGCAGTAGTCACACTGGTAGAAATCAAGTACACTCGTGACACCGACCCAAGTCGGACAATGCAGGACCCGTTCACGCAGCACAGCGAGCTGCACAGACTTATCAGAGAGAGACATCCAAGTGCAATTATCGAACGGAGATCCATCATACTGGGAGTTGCAGGAGCATTGTATAAAGAGTGCACCATACGACAGCTGGAACTTCTCGGTGTAAGAGGCACACACCTACACAGCACAGCTCAAAAATTACAAAGGCATGCAATCCAGGCTCTGCATGAGACCTGGAGAGCAAGACAGGAAAAGATATACAAAGGACCGGCCAAGGAGCCTGGAAACAGGGCCTCTCCAGTGGGGAGGCCACAATCTTTGGGTGGGGGGGGGTACGACACGGAGGGAGGGAAGGGGGGGATGAGCGGGATGTGGGAGGGGGAGCTAGGAGGGCAGAAGCAACTGGAGAAGGGTAGGGCAGGCGTGGCCACCCCTTCTATGGCGGATATGGTGTAGTGTGCGAAATGTGAGGTGTTGGGATGGAGGTGGATTGTTTGAATGAGGAGTTGGACTGGTTGAGTCATACTCTGGGGTAGGTGGTCCTCACTAAGTAGGCCTACTTCCTTAATTGTACGCCACAAATGGTGTGTGCGTAGATGTAACCATGTAACCATGTAACCAACGCATGAAGTCTATCAGATTGCAAGGAGACACCAAATGTGTACTTGCAACATACTACTCTGGCATCCCCGGTCTGTACCATGTAGGGTGTAAAGTGGCATAGGCCTTCTTGGGCGAAAAGGGAACCCGGGATGCAACGGGCGCAGCGGAACTGCCCTATATATCATTACACTCTGCCCCCCTACAAGGGCCGGCGTCCTCGACGGCCACTGCTCCCGCCCCGCGCAGAGCACAAGTACGTACACGCTCCCCTGTTTTAGGCAGATTTCCCAAATCGCTTGTCACTGGTGGGGATCGATCCCACGACCTCTAGGCCACCTCAGCCTGCACGCCGTGCGCCTTAACCACTAGGCCACGGGGGAACGCTGGGTTGCGCCAAATGGGAGTCGAACCCGCAACCTCAGGATCTGCAATGGTCTATCCTACCAACTGCACTAACATGGCTCCGAGACCAACTGTAAAGTGGCATAGGCCTTCTTGGGCGAAAAGGGAACCCGGGATGCAACGGGCGCAGCGGAACTGCCCTATATATCATTACATAGGGTCATTCTTGGGGAGTCCAGTGACCTCGTCAATAACGGGTAAGCACTGTGTGCTGTACAATGGCCCGATTTGGGACAGCGTGGTTCTCAGCATGTACCGTCGTGAGATTTGGGATGCATGCTTGGACTTGAGTGCAGTGGAATGCTTCACCGAATTGCAACTGGCTGCCCGGGAGTCTGCTAGATGTGGAGTCAGAAGTGCACATGCCGCTGCCCAAGGCTGTGCTTTATGTGTACTTTGAACGGCAAAGGCATGCTTCCTGAAAGCAATGGAGGTGTTATGTCGAACCACAGGTAGGACCAGTGCTGCACCGGTCCGCTTCATCGCCCAGATCGCCGGCCACCACTAAACAATGCAACGAACAACAAGGTATGTAAAACTTCGTAACCCCTGCCTATATACATCCTCGCTGCAAACATGCCTTGCCTTGCTTCGTCATAACTGCTGCTGCGCCTGCCGTCGACCGAAGAACCCATGGCAATCCGAACATCCCTGAACCACAGGCGTGAGCTCAGACAACAGCCCATTAGATGGTCTCCATCCCTGACAATGAATTTGATACTAGCCTTTAGACGATGCTGCCCGCTTCGAGATTAAGGGGTCTGTCGTCATGTTGCCAGGTTTACTGTTAGGATTCTAAAACGGCCGACCACAAAAAGGAAACCTAGCAAACCGCGGTGACTTATCATATTAGCCGAGTGCCAAATCACATTGCCGCCCGTGCTCGCTTCTATCCTTTCTCTCCCAATGGCCCTCTCGAACGCTTCGCGTTCAAATCGGGCCAAAAACTGGGGATGCAGCCATCCAGTGCTTATATGTAGCAAGTGTGATCCCATCAGCACATTGCCGTGGGGGGGTGGTGGCTACAGCCTCCCAGTCCTTCTCCCATACCTGTCCCCATGCAGCCTCAACTGTGTCCCACTTAAAGACAGGTAACCGTAAGTCTGTGTCTCCATTGTCTATAGCTGCTTTCACATCATGCACCACCTGGTCAGCCAGCATCCCGAAGCCAAGCTGCCGCAACATCCGAAGAACCATAGCAGCCCACCCCACATTGTGGTTACAGCCCATGCGCACATTGTCATGGAAGACTACCCTCATCAGGCCTGTAGAGGCCTTCCCCATCTGATTCCAATAGCACACTACCATCTTGCACCAGTGGGCTGAGAGGGGTGCCCAGCAAAGCTCCTTCAGCACGACCTGCATGTTTATGCGTTTCCTAAACTTGCCTAGCTGCCGCATGAACAACGTTTGAACCTCCTGTAAGGAGTTATCTAACATACCACTGGCAGTGTCAATATGCTGAAGGGCATCCGGCCCCCACACTTCACACCCATGGGACAGCACTGGCTTGACAAGTGTGTGACGACGAGGCAGGTAGCCGTAGTACCAAGTACCCATGCAGCGAAAAGCGGCTCAACCCACAGCCGCGCCACGTGACATCGCATGCGGAAGTCCCGGCCTGGACCCAAGGGCCCACAAGCTGGAGGCGTGCGGCCAGGAGGCCCACAAAGATGAACTGAAGACGGCAGAGAGATAGTAGAGTGGTTAGAACTAGCGACATTGCCAAAGTCCAATGAGATGGGCAACGGACTGTGAACTTCCCACTCTGTCCGAGTGCGAATTCAAAGCAGTATTCTGGAAGCTCCTAGACAATGACACCAGAAAGGCCTGGAAGCATCGTGAAGCTTCTGGAATAGTCTTAGATGTTACCAGAATCTTCTTAGAGGCATCATGAAGCTTCCGGAATGATCTAGATGTTTCTGGAACCTTCTTTAGAAGCATCGAGAAGCTTCGAGAATGGTCCTAGATGATTCCGGAACCTTCCTGGAAACATCATGAAGCATCCAGGAAGGACTGCATAGGCGTTTCGCCAACACTATATATAGTGCACCCTCATGGCTAGAAAGAACAACTCTCTTACTCTTGCTGAGTACTCAGACTACTCTGCATAAGAGACAAACACATACAGACCAAGCTGTTATCAGTAAGCTTCGTGCTGCTGACCTTGGCCTGCTATTAGAATGGACTACAGCCTGTGCGCTGTTTAGCGGCTGAGCCGGCTTGCGGAAGTCAAGCATCGGCAGCCTTTAGTTGCGCCTTGAGTGCGCGTGCATCTGTGTGTCCGGCTACGCCCCCAAGGACCCCACCAGAGAGTGGTTGCGTACCTTGCGTGGTGGCTATTGCCTTCTGCTTGCAACAAGTCTACTGCATCCTTGTAAGATCTGATTAAAAACAACCGAGTCTATTTACCACCGGGCCCCGAGAGCCCACGGCCTAGACTGAGTCTACTGAGGTAGGCCATAGCGCGGAGGCGAGCCTGAGCCATAGCGCCAGCTCCTCCCTTAGTAATCCTAGCGTCAGCGATGGCTGACATCGGCAGCCACGCGCAGCCCTAGTGTTCGGTGATCCAGCTGAAGTTAAAGTCAGCACGCGTTTAGGACGGTACCATACAGCTGAGTTACAGCGTGTAATAGTACTTGTCATTCCAAAGTAGCCTCGGACTTGGCAATCAAAGTTAACATCTGCTCGCAGTCGGCCGAGACAGCAACTTTGGCAGCCGATAGCACTTGAGTTCTCTGACGCAGCATATAGTCTCGCACTAGGTCCAACTCTCTTAGTCTAACATAGCTTATAGCAGCTGCTTCTTTAAAAGAACAGCTATAGACCCAGTGAGCACGCAGCATCCATCGATGCAAAGCTCTCCCCTAGCTAGACCGGATGGCGGACGACGGTAGACGTAGGCCTTTACCGATGTACTGCCGAAGTACCGGAATGGTCAGGCGAGAGGCTTTATTGAGACAGGAAACTTACAAGTAGAGTCTGGATATACACAGAGATATACTGTGGAAGGAACACAGTAGATAGGTACACAGCCACAGGTATACAACAAATACTCAAGACAGCTTGACTGAATTGACTGAGTTAGTTGAGTTAGTTCAATGTCTCAACTCTCTCCTTTATATATGGCTGGTAACACAGCCCATATCTTCTAGAACCATCTAGAGTGGAACCTTCTCCACAGTTCCATCCATTACCAAGCCATACGTAACCAATACATCACTCTAGAACGTTCCACATGTTTCTTTCCAGAAACTTCCAGAATAGACCACTACTTTCCACACACTTCCAGACACATCTAGACATGTCCAGACACATCCTTAAACCCTAAAACCCATAATTCAAACGTTAAACCCAAATACTAAAAACCCTAGTCCATCTGTCATCATTACATCCTGCCCCCCCTCTTTCTGGGAGCATCGCCCCCGATGCTCTAAATCAAGCCAAACTTAACTGCGGCGTCGATGCGCTTTGCGTGAGCTCTTTTGCTGGGCAGGCAATGCGCCATGATGACTAGCCTCATAGGCATCAATCAAACTCTGCTCAATATCACTAGCCGGCCGCCACATGTCATCCTCTGGACCATAGCCTTTCCAGCGGACAAGGTACTCGGTTCTGCCACGGCTGATTCTCTTATCCAGCAGAGCCTCAACCAGGTACTGCTCATCATCTGGCACAACTGGTGGTGGGTGATAGACTGTAGCATCCACATGCGTTGGGAACTCATGGGCCTTGTGCCAGGGTTGCAGGAGGCTGACATGGAAGACAGGGTGAATCTTGAGGGATTGCGGAAGCTTCAGCTTGTAGGCAACAGGACTGATAACTTTCTCCACGGTGAATGGTCCAAGGTATTTAGCTGCAAGCTTTTTGCTCATGGTGGATGGTAGTTGCAGGTTGGTAGTAGATAGACGAACTTGATCGCCAATCCGGAATGTCAGCTCCCTCCGGTGTTTGTTGGCTTGTTGAGCTTGCCTGACATGTGCCTCATGTAGCTTGGCCTTAGCATGCCGCAAGGTGTCTGCCATCTCCTGGACGAAGTCTTGTGCTTGGGGAGTCATCGCCTCATCAGTCGCCAGATCCAATGCCGTTCTAGGATTGTGGCCATAGGTCATGAAGAATGGAGTGTAGCCGGTGCTGGGGTTGATGGAATTGTTGATGGCGAATTCAGCCAGGTCCAAATGGTCGTCCCAGTCATCTTGTCGTGGGCTGACGAAGTGCCGTAGGTACTCCTCCAAAGTCCGGTTAGCACGCTCGCTCTGGCCGTCAGTCTGTGGATGATAGGCCGTAGAGTATTTTAGCTCTGTGCCGACGACTGCAAAGAGCGCCTGCCAGAAGTGGCTTAGGAAGCGTTCGTCTCGGTCTGAGATGATGGCCTTGGGCATTCCATGGTACTTGTAGACAGTATGGCGGAGGATCTTGGCTAGCTCTGGTGCATTCACCTTCTTCGTAGTTGCTGCAAAATGCACCTGCTTGCTCAGCCGGTCCACAAAGGTGACAATGGCATCATGGCCGTGCTTGGTAGATGGTAGATCAGTGATCAGGTCCATTGTGATCTGTTCCCACTTGGTCTCCGGTGTAGGTAACGGCTGTAGCAGTCCTCCAGGAGGTAGAGTAGATGGCTTGTTGCGTTGGCAAGACGGACATGCCCTGACATAGGCGTAGATAGTCCTAGACATATGTGGCCACCAGAATTTCTGTGCCACACGCTGCAAGGTCTTGGTGATGCCCATATGTCCACTGCTAGGCGAGTCATGGCATTCATGAATGATGCTCTTGCGGAGCTCCACATCTTTGGGTACTGCAATCCGGTCGCCAAAGTACCAGAGGCCGTTGATGTTTGTAAGCCACGGAAATGGGTTGTTGAAGTATTCATCTTGCTCATACCCATCACTGATCCGGTTGATTAGATCATATGTAGATGCTGTAGTGATGGTGCAAAGGTCTGGACGTCGGGACAATGGGTCTGCAACGTTGTCCTTGCCCTCTTTGTAGTTGATGTCTACTCCACTGTAGTAAGACTCCAGCCATTGGCTCCACTTGGTCTGCCGCCGCGTGAGGTTCTTCTTGGATTGGAACCAGGTGTGGTTGAGATGGTCAGAGTTCACCTTCAGAGTCGTTCCCTCCAGGTAGCAGCGCCACTCCGTTAGAGCCCAGAAGATACCTAGCATCTCCCGGTCGCCAGTGGGGTAATTGCGCTCCGTGTCAGTAAGCTTGCGTGAGAGGTAAGCTACTGGCTGTAGCCCACTACCTTTATTTTGAAGCAGGGTAGCTCCCAGTGCGAAACCTGAGGCATCGGTGAAGACTTCATACGGCAGTGTTGGGTCTGGCAGAACCAACATAGGTGCTGAGGTAAGTGCCTCCTTCAGCTGATCAAAGGCCTCTTGTTCAGCAGTGCCCCAATGCCAGCGGGTCTCCTTCTTGGTGAGATTGGTGAGCGGTAGAGCCTTGTGAGCATAATGCCTGATAAAGCGACGGAAGTAGCCAGTCAGGCCAAGGAAACTGCGCACCTCCTTGACGTCCTTTGGCGTAGGCCAATCCTTCACAGCTTGAACCTTCTTGGGGTCAACCTTGACTCCATCTGTGCCAACTACATGCCCCAAGAACTCCATCTCCTGTACTCCAAATGAGCATTTGTCCAGTCCGACAAAAAGTCTGTGCTGCTCCAGGATGGTGAGCACTTTGTCCAGATGCTCCAGATGCTCCTCCTTGGTCTTGGAGTAGATGCAGATGTCATCCAGGTAGACAATCACAAATTGGTCCAGGTAGGGCCTCAGGATGTCATTCATCAGCTGCTGGAAAGTTGCAGGAGCATTAGTAAGGCCGAAAGGTAGTACTAACCACTCGTAGTGTCCATATCTTGTACGGAAAGCGGTACGTTGGATGCTCCCATCATCTTCAGCAATCCTGATCTGGTGGTAGCCCGACTGTAAGTCCAACTTGCTGAAGTACTTGGCGCCTTGGAGACGGTCCAAAAGCTCGTCGATGCGGGGTAGATGGTATCTGTTCTTGATGGTTAGCTTGTTGAGCGCCCTGAAGTCCACACAGAAGCGTAGCTTGCCATTCTTCTTGGGCACAAACAGCACTGGTGCTCCATAAGGGCTCTGGGATGGTCGGATGAAGCCCATTTCAAGAAGATCTGTAAGTTGGCGCTTCAGCTCCTCCAATTCCAGGGGACTCATATGGTAGATGGGAAGGTAAGGCGGTTTGGAACCAGGCTCCAGCTCAATATGATGGTCCACTGATCTCTTGGGTGGCAGGCCTTTAGGCAGCTTCTCAAAGATGGTCTTGTGCTTGTCAAGGATGCCTTGGATAGCTGACTGCCACTCCCCGTTTGATGGCGCCGAAATCTCCAGTCGGTTGTCGCCTTCGGGTACCTCTCTGATGACTGCAAGGTATGCCATCTGCCCTTTGCGGATGATACGCTTCATCTGCATGGCACTGAGCATATTGACTGTTGGTGACTCATCATCAGCAGGCGGGGTGAGGGTGTAGGTGACATTACCCTTGGTGACGGTGATGGTGTTGGTGACCCAATCAATAGGAGGGTTTACGTATGTAAGCCACGGCTTGCCAAGGATAAGTTGGTCTTGCGCCAGCTTGGTGACGGTGAAGGGCATATGGTCCTTGTATTGGCCAATCCTGAACTTGAGGTCTGGGATGAGCTTGGAAGCATCTTGGGTGACTGGACCAGCCAATTGCACAATGTTGCCAGGCAGGGTGACTGTTGGCAGATTTAGTAGTGCAACTACATCAGGGTCAATGTAGTTCCTGCCTGCACCTGAGTCGACGAGAATAGTGACGCTGTGACCTCTCACTTTGCCCTTAAGCCGAATAAGCTTCTCACTGGTAGGACGAAGGCCACATAGCTCAGGTGTCTCCTCTTCCTTTGACGGCTCCTCTGATGTTGCTTCTTCTTTTGTAGCATTGTACGGTAACGGCTTCACAAAACCTTGAAGAGTAGGAGGGTCCCAAAATACACATACAGGCCACTTGGTAGGTCCCATGTGGATACAAGGTCCACCAGGTGTCTTGGATGGCACAGTGAAGAGCTTGGTCCCTGCTGGATAGGTCTTCAAAAGGCGTAGTCCTTGTGTCATCTGCCACCACGGCTTGTTCTCCCATTTTGGCAGGACGATGACAGCACTGGTCTGAGCAGGGGTTCTCTCCTTGCACTCCAGATAATGCCTAAGGAACTTCCCGGCACGGCGAAAAGGCACATTCAGCCATACATTCTCTCCCTCGACATTGGCCTTAAGGAAGGAATTCTGACTGTGGTAGAACTTCTTGGCCACTGCATTCTCTCCAGCTGGATTTGCACAGGCGTCCACCGTAAATGGCCCATAAATCGCTGCATACTCGGCGTGCTCCTTAGGGTGGAATCTCCAGTCAGTACGGTCCCTCAACCTTGGTGATCTCCGGCGGGGTTTCTTGTGTTGGTATACTGCAGCATCTTGGCGCCCGGTAACCGTTGACTTGGAATTCCCAGCAGGTTGCTCCTTAACCCCGGCTGAGCAACCTCTCCGTGAGTCCATAGCAGGACGGGGTCCAGCCACATCGGCGCGCGTAGGACTCACTGCACCACGCGCCTTCCTCAGTTTGACTGCTGAGGAGAGGCAGCATCACTCATCATTTTCAGATCGGTAGCACGCTTGGGACAGAAGCGCTGGTAATGACCCAAGCGATGACAGTAGAAGCACTCTACATCTTTCTTGGATGGTTGCCTCCTCACATTGTTGAAGTTCTGCCTTCTTTGATTGCAGTTGTTGTTGTTAGTCCTCTTGTCAGCAGCACCAAGTTCCATTGGAGTAGGTCCAGTGTGAGGCTCTTGTCGTTGCTGTTGATAAGGGTGATGGAGAGCTCCAGGAAAAGGTGAAGAGCGTCGCCTCTTGATCTGCCAGACAAGCGAGTCTGCTTGGATAGCCCACTCAACGGCATCTGAAAGGGTGGTTGGGTTTTTGAGCTCCACATGGATACGAACTTCCGGTCGCAGGCCTTCTACAAAGCGATGAACACGGTCCTTCTCGTGCATGTCGGGTAGCTCCAGCATGCAAAGGTTGAACTGCTCAGCATAGGTACGAGCTGACTTGCCACCTTGTTGTAGATGATCAAGCTTCTCACGTGCTGTGCGCTCTGGGGAGATTGGTGTGAAGTGCGTGATGAGAGCAGCTTTGAAGTCCTCCCAAGTATTCCAGGGCCGGTCCACTCCACGCTGAACGGCTGCAAGATGGTTGCGGTACCAGGTAAGTGCTGAATCTCGCAGGAAACCGGCCGCATGAAGGATGGCTATTGGTGCGTTGAGGTTGATGACGTCGCATGACTGTAGGTAGGTCTCCATAAGATAGCACCAGTTGACCGCAGAAGGTTGTGCGCTCCCCGTGAAGACTGGAGGCTTAGGTGGCTTGATCTTTGGAGCATTGGGTTGAGCATTAGCTTGAGCCTGCTGCAGAGCGGCTATCTGCTGTTGTGCGGCCTGAAGTTGCTGGATAGCTTGCTGATGCGCTTCAGCCAAAGCCGCAAGCTGAGTATTAAGCTGTTGAACTTGTGCTTCCATGTAGAAGACTGACGTTGAAGAGAACTGACGTCGGCTCGAAGTTCAACTTGCCCCGATGGATGGATGCTTCTAGTAGCGCTATCCTTAAACGCAAAACGCAGCGGTCCAAAACTTACAGGAAGGGTCGTTAAGCTCCGAAACCACGTGCAAAGCTCTCCCCTAGCTAGACCGGATGGCGGACGACGGTAGACGTAGGCCTTTACCGATGTACTGCCAAAGTACCGGAATGGTCAGGCGAGAGGCTTTATTGAGACAGGAAACTTACAAGTAGAGTCTGGATATACACAGAGATATACTGTGGAAGGAACACAGTAGATAGGTACACAGCCACAGGTATACAACAAATACTCAAGACAGCTTGACTGAATTGACTGAGTTAGTTGAGTTAGTTCAATGTCTCAACTCTCTCCTTTATATATGGCTGGTAACACAGCCCATATCTTCTAGAACCATCTAGAGTGGAACCTTCTCCACAGTTCCATCCATTACCAAGCCATACGTAACCAATACATCACTCTAGAACGTTCCACATGTTTCTTTCCAGAAACTTCCAGAATAGACCACTACTTTCCACACACTTCCAGACACATCTAGACATGTCCAGACACATCCTTAAACCCTAAAACCCATAATTCAAACGTTAAACCCAAATACTAAAAACCCTAGCCCATCTGTCATCATTACAATCGATCTGCTACTCACAGCGGTGAACCTGGGCCCACCCACCGCACAAACCTTCCGCTGTAGCTAGTTGTACGATCCTTGGGCCCGCTGTCTAGTTGCTATACAGTACAGCTGTTAGCTTGTTAAGTCAGCAGCAGCTACCTGTGGCAACAGGCACCGAGACCTGGTTTCGACGCCAGCCTCCGATACCCATATATATTAGTGCCTCTCCCACAGCAGGAGAAGCCACATTAGCGCCTAACACTAACACTCATACCTTTGCAGCGCTCTTGACGACAAACAACATGGTTGGTGCTCCAAGCAGTGGAGGGGATAGTCAAGGATGGCTGCGATGATTCGGAGCCTATGACAGAGGAGAAGACGCCCATGCCTGGTTAGAAAGCATCGAAGATCTTACGGAGAACTTTGGAGGGGATATAGATGGTTGCCTCAGGGTCGCCCGCCTCCGCCTGGCAGGACCAGCAAAGCAATGGTTTACAACGATACCGCGAAATCGCGAAATGGATTGGGATGGTTTCAAGCGCGCCTTTCTAGATAGATTTGGTGAGAAACGAGACGCCATGCTGGCTCGCCTCAGCAATTGTGTGCAGCAGGATGGTGAGGCAGTCAGGGAATACGCCGACAGGTTTCGAGGACTGGCACGCAGGGCGGGCAGGTTGGAAGACGCAGCTTTAACTCATCAGTTCATCAAGGGTTTACGAACTTTCCTGAGGAAGCAAGCTGTGCTGCAGAGGTTCACAAACCTGGAGCTGGTCATTGACTATGTTGACTACTTGGCCGAATGGGATCAACAGGAAAGCAGGCCAACTGCTTTTGCAAGCAGGCCTCCCAGGAATGACTTCAGAGCTGACAGGGGGCGCCCCTTTCCACCGAGGGGCAGGGGTGCACCCACCAGCTACATGCCTTACAGGGAGCCTTTTAGGCCTGTATTCAGCAATGCCCCAGGAGGTGGCCCCATGCCCCCTTACGCTAATGGGTACAGCAACCGAAATAACAATGGATACGGCAACAGGGACAACTATGGGGCTATCACTGGATATGTTACACCCTACAGGGGCCCTAATACTGGCAGTGGCCCAGCTCCCAGACCCATGGACCGCAACGGCCAAGATAGCAGGAGCTTTCTAGTAGGACCACCCAGGGTGCCAGACCAGCCCCGTACTGTAGCACCTGCAGCAGTACCTAAGCCACCTGAGAGGACTGATCAAAAGAACTTAGACGACATCACCAAGGAACTAGCCAGGATGAAGCTTATGTATGAGCGGGACACCGGGCTCAGACCCCAGGACCCCCAGCCTGTAGGCTATGCCAGAACATAGGCCACATTGCACGCAACTGCCCCTATCAGCTAGAAGCCCGCTGTGCAGGGCAAGAAGAGAACCATCAGCTGGAGGAACCTGACTATGAGGATGATGACAGCTACCGCGACGTTGGCCCTGACTTTGAAGAAGAAGAAGAGATGGAAGAAGTATATGCTGCTGAGAAGAGGGACAGGGAGTTTCAGGTGCAAACAAAACCCCGAAAGCGCATTGCATTTGAGGCACAGGAGATGGAAAAGCCTGCAGGGAGGAGGTTGACCAGCCCTCCACCACCAGGCCCAGGACGGTCCTCTTTTGATCATCAGAGGGCAATAAGGCCCCCCCCCCACCTCCAAAGGCAAAGGCAGAACCAGGAACCCTAAGGACAGACGGCGGAGCAAAAGCAGGATCAGACATCAAGGGTTTAAAGAAATATCAATACACCCGGCCCGACCTGCCGGCGGAGCACAAGCACACACCTGCAAAAGATCCCATAAGCACCAAGGAGGCAGCTGTAGCAGCAACCCGCAAGCACGAAGTCGTACGGCCCCCGCACCCGGGAACAACACCTACTGCAAGGCCCTTGCGGAGCAGCTCAGAGACAAAGGCACAAGCACTGCAGCAAATCGTTACAGACTACACCAAAAAGCCCATTGTGCTGGACCCTGTAAAGCACCGCAACCTGTCAGTGAAGGAAATTAATGCTGCTATAGCCAAGCACCTGCTGGATGGTGAGCCTCAGAGGTCCAATACATCATATAAGACAGCTGCAAGGCCTACGGGCAGACAACTGCCAACTAGCCCTGGGCTAATTGACCTCACTAAGGAAAATTCAGGAGCTTGGGAACATACCGCAGCTGCCTTAGAGTCTGACAGCGACGAGGGAGGAAGTGAGAATGGATCAAGGGAAGAAATACCAGCTCTAGTGGACCTGGACAGTGAGTCAGAGGATGACAATTCGGATGCTAACTCTGAAGCATCTACGGACATAGAAGAAGAGACTGTGCCTATTATTAAGATGTTGCACTCTTCAAGGCATAAGCCTGGGCAGCCCCACAGCTTTGCCCCAAAGAAGCTTCTCAGAAGGCCTGTGGCTAGGTACACCTCGCTGCGCACTACTGCATTTTATGGCCGACACGCCTTGGAGACCATGATTGACAGCGGAGCTTCCCAGTCCTTCATTAACAGTGATACTATTAAGAAGCTCGGACTAGAACAACGGGTTAGGCGTGCCAGCATTAAGTTCATGAATGCTGACGGGTGCAGAAGCGCATCAGAAGGCTTAATCAGGGGAATGACTCTGGTGCTAGGAGACTTGCAGATCACTATGGACCTGCACGTCACTCCAGGGGACAGATACGATCTACTACTGGGGTCTAATTTCCTAGTTCCTATAGGAGCTAAGATAGACTACACCGGGAAGCTTCTGCGCTACTCACTTGGGCAACGCTCAGGAGCGATCAAAGTGAACTTCAAGGGTTGGGGTCGGGATTGCTACCTCCTTAGCGCCGAGGCGAACTCCGCACAGCCGCCAGAGCAGTCTCCATATACACAGGGGACCAGCACGCCGCATTGCGTGATTGAGGAGCTAGACAGCGACGGCGATAGCACAGGAGACGATGGAGACTATGAGGATGCGCGCTTAGCTGACACGGGAGCCTTCGACCATACTGGACATTGCCTTGCGACCATAGAAGAGGGTGCCAATGAGGAAGACCGCTCTCTGGCAGCATGGGAGGATGTACCGCTGAGCGGGTGTGACTCCGGTGAGGCCGGTGCCTGGGGTGACCTGCGCAGAGCAGAGTCGGATTATGAAGCCCTGGCCAGCTATGTGATGGAATATGATCCTTGGATGTTTGACATGGCCCCTAGCCTGCCTGTACAGTATTTTGGGCCTATCGTGGCTTTGCTGGACCGATACCGACACATCTTTGCCGCGGACGACAAGCAACTAACGCAGACAGGCTTGGTAAAGCACCACATTGAGCTTCTTCCCGACACTGCCCCGATAGCTCAGCGCCCCCTTAGGCTGTCGTACCAGGAGCGGCAAGTGGTCAACCAGGAGGTACAGAAGATGTTAGACGCTGGTATCATACGACCCAGCAAGAGCCCGTGGGCCAGCCCTGTGGTGCTAGTTCCAAAGAAGGATGGAGGCATACGGTTTACTACAGACTTTAGGCGCCTGAACGCAGTCACCAAGCGGGACTTCTACCCCCTACCGAACATAGGGGCGATTCTGGACGACCTGGGTAAGGCAAAGTGGTTCAGCAAAATTGACATGAAACCTGGGTACTTTGCTATAAAGCTGGATGACGAATCTATAGAGCGCAGCGCCTTCGTCACTAGCGAAGGGCTTTACGAGTACCTTGTCTGCCCACAAGGACTCAGCAACAGCCCTGCTACGTTCCAGCGCTTAATGAATACCATATTCAGAGACCTAATCGGCCGTTGCATCCTGATTTACTTGGACGACATTATCGTGTTCACTAGCACCTTTGAAGAGCATGTAGCTGCCCTCCAGCAGATCTTTCAGCTGTTGGAAGCAGCAAACATCAAGGCCCACCTGGGAAAGACAGAAATTGGCCTGAAGGAAGTATTGTATCTGGGGCACATCATAGATGAGCATGGGGTAAAGCCAGACCCGACTAAAATAAAAGCAGTACAGAACTTCCCCAGGCCTACGACAGTGAGGAATGTGCGGTCATTCCTAGGGCTTTGTGGTTACTACCGGCGTTTTATTAAGGATATCTCTAAAATCGCCGCCCCTCTCACTGAATTAACAGGAGGACCTAACAGCCCTGGAGGCTCTAAGCAGGGGTCACCAAAGATAGCGCGATGGGGGAAGGAAGAGGAGGCAGCATTCGCACAGCTGAAGAAGGCCCTGATTTCTCCGCCCATCCTCCGGCGACCAGACCTGGAGAGGCCCTTTATTCTATACACTGACTGGTCTACGATGGCAGTAGGAGCGATCCTGGCGCAGGAAGACCCCGACATACCACAAGGTGAATATGTGGTGGCATATGCTAGCAAGAAGCTCACCTCAGCAGAACGGAATTACTCAGCAACAGAGGGGGAATGTCCGGCAGCGATATGGGCAGTAAAGCACTTCAGATGCTACCTATGGGGTGTGCCAGAGCCCTTCCGCTTAATAACAGACCACATTGCTCTGCAGTGGCTGCATAAAAATAAGGATCTGAATGGCAGGCTTACTAGGTGGTCTCTCAAGCTGCAGGAGTATAACTTCAGCATCGAATACAGGAAGGGCACAGCCCACTCCAATGTAGACGCACTCAGCCGTATATTGATTCACAATGAGGCAGCTACCGACAGTGAAATTGAAGCAGACTGCTGCGTTAGAGAGGCTGATGTATGGGACACAGCAAATGCGACAGATGCACAGCAACAGGGCACTGATCAACAGCAGAGGCAGACAGAGGAGGCTGAGCTCCCTAATTTAAATAGCCTGAACCTGAGTACCGTGATGCCTGAGACAGCAGGGTTTGTCTCCCACTTAACAGGTGACTTACCTGTGCAATTGCAGGCACCAGATACGGCAGATGCCAACTTCCTGCAGACTTCAGCTGCGAGTCAGCTGACAACAACCCAGCCCAACGATTGGCTCTCCTTACTGACAGGGTCGGACATGGAGACTCAGCCCACACCCAACATGGAGCTGCTTTTCAGCTTAAAGCAACTTCAGATGCCAGAGCAAGGAGCAGCAGCCCTAAATGTGTCGCAGCAACATGATCAATCGCAGCAAGCAAGCAGCTCCTGGGACCTTGTCCCCAGCCCCATAGACCCGCCAGTGAGCGACTTCACTCTGCCATGGGATACTGCTGTACTAGGAGCCAATGGATATGCAGAGCTCCCACCTCGCTTGGACTACACCTTCATCATTAGCATTGAAGGTAGTATTGGGGCAGGAAAGACATCTATACTTAGGAAGGCCGAGCCTTTGCTGAGAGCCAGTGGATATGAGGTGGTGTATGAGCCAGTGGAGAGCATGCAGAAGTTACTACAGGATTTTTATAGGTCTCCCAGGGATTTTGGAGCCATCTTGCAAGTAGCCATTTGCTTGGCCTACCATCAGCTGAAATGTCAAGCAAACAGCGGCCCTGGTCCCCGAATTCTTGTAGTGGAGCGTTCTCCAGTTAGTTCCCTGCAGGTTTTTGCAAAGAACCTGCTTGACAAAAATGTGCTCACACAAAAAGAGTATGCGATTTTGAAGATGCTCTTCACTAGCATTGGATGGACCCCTGATGGGATGGTTTACGTTAGGACTCCAGCAGACATTTGCTATACTAGACTGCAGTACGAAAGAGCTAAGGAACCTGATAAGCAGATTCCAAAGGAGTATCTACAGCAGCTGGAATACAGGCATCAGCAGATGCTACGATACCCTGTGTCAAATTTCAGCATGGTTTTGGATGGGACACAGAGCCTGGAATACAATGTGGAAGAGCTTATTAGCTTTGTAGACGGCGCAGTACGCATGGGAGTGTATGGAGTAGCACTGCAGCCTTACCCCCAAGTTGCGATTCCCATTTCTGACTGGGGATCTGCTCCTCCCTTTGCAGAAGCATGTGTCATGGAAACAGAGGAGCTGCTCGCCACCAAGACCGAGGTGGAGAAGGACTACTCCGACACCTCAGCCGATCCGGACGTTGACCCCATTGCCTGTGAAGTCTGCGGTTGCCAGACCAACTGGGCCCAAATGCTGCTGTGCGACAAGTGTGACAAGGGTTTCCACACCGGATGCTTGCAGCCACCGTTATTTCGAATTCCGGATGATGATTGGCAGTGCCCAGGGTGTACTGCTGGGCAGGAAGAGGCTACTTCCACTGATACAGCTGAGGTGATGCCCAAAAGCTGTAACAAGGGAGCCCCAGACATCTTAGACGACCGACTAACAATGGCGATACTTATGGAAAGGCATGGCCTACCCCAGGAGCTTTCGCCTCCAGCAGACACAACGCCGGAAGAATGGCAGAAGGCTATCAAGCGAGCACGCAAGCGTGCCAAAAACTACTTCATTGACCAAGGCAATGTCTACAAGCTAGCCAAAGGCCCCAATGAGAAGCCTCGTAGGGTACCGCCTTTTCAAGAACGCCACCAGCTGCTGAAGGAAGTTCACTCTTTGGGCCACATGGGTGTGACCAAGTGTGCACAGATGCTAGGTAAGAGGCTCTATTGGCATAATATGTACCAGGATGTGGCAGAATATGGCAGAAGCTGTGAAGTTTGCAGGCAGCGTAAGGTGAAGTTTATCACCTACCCAGAGCTACAGAGTATTGAACCAGAGGGCCTGTTTAGCATGGTGGCATTGGATACATTGGGAGCTTTTCCAGTCTCAGCAGCAGGAAATAAGTATGTGGTGTTATGTGTGGAATATTACAGCCGTTGGGTGGAAGCTCGGGCCATTCCCGATCTCAAATCAGCCACAGTAGCCAAGTTCTTTGAGGAAGAGGTGATTTGCAGACATGGGTGTCCAGCAACATGTATTACTGATAATGGCTCTGAGTTCAAGCTGGAGTTTGCCAACTTACTGACCAAAAATAACATTCAGCACAAGCACAGCGCGCCATTCCACCCACAAGGGAATGGGCTAGCAGAGAGATGTAACCAATGGATGCTCAGGGCGTTGCAGCGTAAGGCAGCTGATGATGCTACTTCATGGGATCAGCACATCTCCTCTATCCTGTTTTCTTACCGTATCTGCCCATCTGCTAGCCTCGCTTACAGCCCGTTCTTCATTTTGTATGGCAGGGAGGCAACACTGCCAGGACAGCTGCCACCACCAGACAGGCCAGGAGTTGCAGCACCACCCGAAGAAGCAGAGCAGCAGCAAGGGATTGACGCAGCCATCAAGGCACACGCCCTTAAGGATGCAGAGCACCTCCCAGCAGCCAAAAGCAACCTGCAGCAGGCCCAAGCAAAGCAGAAGCGGCTGAACCGCAAGCGGCGTGCTATTGACCCAGAAGATTTGGCACCAGTTGGTTCCTTCGTGTACCTAAAAAGACCCAAAGTGAAGGGTAAGCTTGGGCCTAAAGTGGAGGGCCCTTATAAGCTAATGGGCTTCAGTGACAACAAAACTACTGCTTACATACAAGACGGGGCTGTACCGCCTCGCACTTGGGCGGAATCTGTGTCAAGGATTGCTCCTTCAGAGGGCACAGCAGCAACAGCAGATGCCGACGCACCAAGTTAAGGGGGACAAACAGCCAATGTCAGGGTTTAAGCATGCTCAGTGGTTGCACAGTTGCAACAGTACTATGGAACTTCGCTACGCCCGCAGAGGCTTACGCGACTCAGCAACAAATATCAGGAGCTTTTGTTGCACCCAACTAGGTTTCCCACTGAGGAAGCAGAAATGGAGCCATTATTGTGTGCTCTGAGGTGGCATATGTGCTCAGCAAGGAGTCTAGTTGCCTTTGATCCGTTTGTGGGAACTGGAGCTGTACCTGCATGTTTTAACAAGCACCAGGTGCCTCTTGATTGGGTCACCAATGATATAGACCCTATAACTACTGCAGACTTCCATCTAGACGCTGTAAATGCTGGGAACTGGAGGGAGTTTCCTCTAGCCGATTGTATCGTCAGCAGCCCACCGTGGGAGTTGCTAGACATAGTTGTGCCTCTCTGTGCTCAGCAAGCAGCATGGTTCAGTGCTATTCATACCCAAGGGGATTTTATCAGCTCAGCCCCGATCTACAGACAGAAATGGTTGCAGAAGCTGGCCGCAGAAGGACGTCTCAGTACTGTGCAAGGACTCGCCCGGCCTAAGACACGGAATCTTAGGAGTGGAATCTGGCTAATCATATTCAGGGACAGACATGCTAAGCAGCTATTCTGGCAGCCTCCTGCAGAAGTTAGCATGTACATTTCTAGCACCTTGGAGAAGAAACAGCATAGCAACTAAGGAAACTAGCTGACTCAGAAGCTGCGCAATACCTGCTTTCGATTACTCCCATTACTGCCACTGCATCAAAAGAATCGGATGCTCTAGGACAGAGTGTCTGATACCAGAAAGTACTAGACTGGAATCTCAACACCACAGCACGGATCAGCCAAGACGATGAGGTCGTACGCTTTCTCATCTATTCACATTACATCAACCATCGTCCCCTTCACTCAGTCAAGTGCGGCTTGCTGCCCATGTGCTGCTGTATGTGTTGAGTTGCGCTCCATATAGCCCTGTTCCAGATTGTAACCAATCACCAATGTCAGACTCTAGCACAGCTGCAGTAGGCTCCCATGCTCCACTACCCTGTGCAATCAGATCAACTGATCTTGTGGCAGGCAGTGTCTGTGTGCCATTAGGTCCTATAGTAGCTCAACTATAAGACCTAATGGCACAACTCAACAACACGTGCCCCAGTCGAGGACGACTTCCAGCCTAAGGAGAGGGGGGACATGATGAGACCAACATCAAGGCTCTTTTTTACAGTTCAAGCAAATCCAACAATCGAAGCAAACAGACCAACACTTACTGGCACACTCGGAAAGTAGACCTCCTGCCGAAACACTCCACCACGTTCGTTTTTACTTCGCTGGATTGGGAAGTAAAATTACAGCTGTCTGCCTGGGCGACGCTCACAATCATAAGGCGCGGGGCAAGCAGGACGTCAGATGCAGGGTCTCAGGCCGCCAATGAACTGGTGGGCACACTGGCGACCTTGAGAGAGGACTGCCGGTGGTAAGGGGAAGAGTCTGTCAGAATTGACAGCATTTGTATCACGGGGCATGAGGGGATTGGAGAACCTCCCAGAATCAGGTGGTAGGATCGTGGGAGAGGATCGCAAGTTTTCATTGGACCATCAGGATTGCGAGTTTATACTGAAATCCCAGAATCTAGGGCACAACCGAAGGGCTTAAGGGATTAAGATCTCACCAAGTCACCAACAGGCAGAGACCGTTAAGATACGAATCTAAGCGTATCCGATAGCTCCGCTAGTGCCCAGGACACCGCTGCAACAAGCGAGGACGCTTGAGACTAAGGAGAGGGGGGCGCCACACATGTGACGACGAGGCAGGTAGCCGTAGTACCAAGTACCCATGCAAGCGAAAAGCGGCTCAACCCACAGCCGCGCCACGTGACATCGCATGCGGAAGTCCCGGCCTGGACCCAAGGGCCCACAAGCTGGAGGCGCGCGGCCAGGAGGCCCACAAAGATGAACTGAAGACGGCAGAGAGATAGTAGAGTGGTTAGAACTAGCGACATTGCCAAAGTCCAATGAGATGGGCAACGGACTGTGAACTTCCCACTCTGTCCGAGTGCGAATTCAAAGCAGTATTCTGGAAGCTCCTAGACAATGACACCAGAAAGGCCTGGAAGCATCGTGAAGCTTCTGGAATAGTCTTAGATGTTACCAGAATCTTCTTAGAGGCATCATGAAGCTTCCGGAATGATCTAGATGTTTCTGGAACCTTCTTTAGAAGCATCGAGAAGCTTCGAGAATGGTCCTAGATGATTCCGGAACCTTCCTGGAAACATCATGAAGCATCCAGGAAGGACTGCATAGGCGTTTCGCCAACACTATATATAGTGCACCCTCATGGCTAGAAAGAACAACTCTCTTACTCTTGCTGAGTACTCAGACTACTCTGCATAAGAGACAAACACATACAGACCAAGCTGTTATCAGTAAGCTTCGTGCTGCTGACCTTGGCCTGCTATTAGAATGGACTACAGCCTGTGCGCTGTTTAGCGGCTGAGCCGGCTTGCGGAAGTGAAGCATCGGCAGCCTTTAGTTGCGCCTTGAGTGCGCGTGCATCTGTGTGTCCGGCTACGCCCACAAGGACCCCACCAGAGAGTGGTTGCGTACCTTGCGTGGTGGCTATTGCCTTCTGCTTGCAACAAGTCTACTGCATCCTTGTAAGATCTGATTCAAAACAACCGAGTCTATTTACCACCGGGCCCCGAGAGCCCACGGCCTAGACTGAGTCTACTGAGGCAGGCCATAGCGAGGAGGCGAGCCTGAGCCATAGCGCCAGCTCCTCCCTTAGTAATCCTAGCGTCAGCGATGGCTGACATCGGCAGCCACGCGCAGCCCTAGTGTTCGGTGATCCAGCTGAAGTTAAAGTCAGCACGCGTTTAGGACGGTACCATACAGCTGAGTTACAGCGTGTAATAGTACTTGTCATTCCATAGTAGCCTCGGACTTGGCAATCAAAGTTAACATCTGCTCGCAGTCGGCCGAGACAGCAACTTTGGCAGCCGATAGCACTTGAGTTCTCTGACGCAGCATATAGTCTCGCATTAGGTCCAACTCTCTTAGTCTAACATAGCTTATAGCAGCTGCTTCTTTAAAAGAACAGCTATAGACCCAGTGAGCACGCAGCATCCATCGATATGCTACTCATCACAGCGGTGAACCTGGGCCCACCCACCGCACAAACCTTCCGCTGTAGCTAGTTGTACGATCCTTGGGCCCGCTGTATAGTTGCTATACAGTACAGCTGTTAGCTTGTTAAGTCAGCAGCAGCTACCTGTGGCAACAGGCACCGAGACCGGCGCCACAAGTGTATCAAACATGTGAGTTTTTCTGTAAAGGTCGCGCAACTCCATGTGCTTAAACTTCCCAAGCATGGCCCACATAGCCCTTTGTCCAGCTGCTTTCAGGGCATCCCTAGCAACAGACAAACCTTTGGTCGAATGCAACCAAACCCCTAGGTAACGGAATGACTCCGAAACTTGCACCTGCTTTCGATCGTAAAGCCACTGCAGACCATTTGAGAGCTTGCTATTAGCCTTTCGGTACACCACAATTTCAGTCTTCTCCAGGTTCACCTGGAGACCTTTGCTTGTGCAGAATTCATGCAGCAAGTCCAATTGCTTCTGGAGATCAATAGGGCACGTTGCCATGAGCACCATGTCATCTGCATACAGCAGCATGCGTATAAGCTTGCCTCCACATTCAACCCCAGTACCTGGCAAGCGAGCCTCGAGCCATTCTTCAAACTCATCAATGAACAATCCAAACAAGAGGGGTGACAGGGGATCTCCTTGCTTCACCCCAGTAGTGCTTAGGAAAGGTGTACCCAACTCATGCTGTACCTTTGGTTGTAGACTAACATGCCAATAGATGTTACCCAGCGCCTGGATCATTTCCCCGTGAATCCCAAGAGCAGCGAGGCGCTCCATAAGCAGACCTCTTAAGACCCGGTCAAATGCCTTTTGAAAGTCAACATAGCAAAGGTAGAGCCTTGCAGCTCCAGAGCTGAATCGTGTACGATCTATCAGATGCCGCAGTACAAACACATGGTCTATAGTGCTCCTCCCCTTCCGGAACCCAGCCTGCCCCTCAGCACGCGCCCCAATACGTTCAGCATATGCATCAAGCCTGGTGTTAAGGACTGAGCCAAACAGCTTGCCCAGGACATTTCCCACTGCAATCCCTCGATAATTGTTAAGATCCCCTGCCTCCCCCTTTTTGTAGACTGCGGTTAGAGCAGCAGCTGACCAACCCTTTGGGTAGCGCCCAGAGCAGAAGATATTTTTCAATAAGGCATGCAGGATAGGCAACAAGATGTATTCTCTACGGTCCCGCCCATTAGTAACAGCAAGCACGAGGACAGCAGTCCATCGGGACCAGGAGCCCTGCCTGAGTGTGATTTTTTTAGAGCCAGCTCAACCTCCCAGTCATCAATGGGTTTGTTCAAGACCTTTGCTGCTTCGAGCCTCTGCTCACCAGCTTTTTCCTGAGCCACCTTTGTAAGGTGGGCTAGCATAGAACGTGTATCACCAAAAACATCAGGGAGACCTTGGCCCTGCTGTCCATACAGCTGCTGCCAGTGCATGTCAAGCTGCTGCATGCTGTGCAAGCGACTACGCATACTGGGTCCTTTGTACAGGTTCCAGAACTTCCGTGGATTATGCTGCAGGTCATCAATGAGCTTTGCATGGTACTGCTTGGTATAGAATGCCTGCCACTTTCTCTTTGCTTTGTTAAAAACTTTACGCAGCGCAGCTGCCGCATGGGTGTCCCCTCTCCGTAAAGCATTCTTCAATGCTTGATGCTCCCGCCTCACATGTTTAAACCAACGCTAAGGAAGATGTCCACATGAGGTATGCTGCTGTGAACCAGCTACACCAAAAGTTTTAGTTGTCACCTGATGGATGAGAGATTCAAACCGCTTGCATGCCTCAAGATCCTGCTGACCCTCCTCAGACATATCATATATTTCCTTAAGCTCTTTTTGCACCCCAGCATCCTGTAATGCTTTAACAAAGTCCAACCTCTTAGCATTAACATAACGCGGGAAAGCCAGTTAGATCAAAGTGCCATCCATCATAAGGGCACCCCTACCTTACTGAGCAGAATTGCGGATGTGCTTGTCTCGCACCAGTTGTGAAAAAGGGACCAGCTGCGCCCTTCCCATGCATTGCCATCCGCTCAGCCATCCCTCCCCTCCTGTTGAGACAGAGCAGCTAATGCCCGCATACACAAATCCAAATCCTGCAACGCACCCGAACCAATCAATACCCTTGACCAACCCCCGCAGCAGCTGGTCAAACCCAACCATGCTCTGGTAGCAATAGCTGCCAACTTGGGGCGTGTTGAGCACCCAGGCCAGGATGAAATTTCAACGACAACAACTTCTCCACTGCCGGCTGCAACTGACATCTGCGGATGAAAACAAGCATCTACATATCGACTCAATCATGCTTTTCCTGCATATCTTCCATCTCCCTCCCATGCCATTCCACAAGTGCAGAAACACTAGGCATGCCTCGGCATCTCCCAGTGTAACTTAGAGCACAAGGGGTCGTTATATGACCCAGGAAATCACGGAAAGCAGCCATAACATGAGAAAAGCGAGCATATGGGTCCTGCTCAGACCAGCAAGGGCCCTGCTAGGGGAGAGTAGCATACTCCAAAACATATAAATCATTTTGAATAACACTCCAGAGTGGTCCACAAATGCATGCGGTTTTGGTCCTTCACGCTCACTCTGCCCAAACCCGCACCACCAACTTGTCCCATCACATGAATCTCATATCCTCTTATCAACACAGTCCAGCTCATCTGATGTATGCTGACAGAAATCTTTAATGGTAACATGGCATTGCGCAGACGCATGGCGTGCAAACATGTATTGCTCCTACTGTGAGGAAATGAATACGGCATGCGCATCCGTATTGCAGCGTGCGCATCCGTATTCCCAACTGACACAGTGTTGCCAACTTGACAATGTCCCCCAACTGTTCCGAACTCCAACCCAATGCCCAACTTCTTTTGGCCAGACATTGGTAGGTGACCTCTTCACCAGCCACACTTTCTGACCTCCCTCAGCAACACACCAACAAACCCCAACATTGACAACTGTGCCAGAGATACAGGAACTCCCTACCCCATGAGAAGGTTGAGACTGATCAATGGTACCCAACAGTCCTGCACGATTCAACTCACCAGGAAAGTGACCATTGCAAGCAAGATGGAAACGCTATGTCACATATAGCAACCAGGTCCAGTCATCATGAACAATGGCCTGCGCCATTAGCTCCTTCAAGTTTACTGTGCAAAAGCCCAAACCAGCAACAGCAGCGTGTCCCCATCCCATGCAATCCATATGCTCATAATACACAGTTGAGCTCGTCCGATCACCTCATCCTTATTATCAACAGACCTAGCCATCCCCGCCGTACACGCCTTGTGTACGGCTACTGCCCACTAGCAAAAATGCTCATTACCAGAATCAGATCCTCTTCTCTCATACCAACAGACCCCTCAGCCAGTAGCGGCTCTACCATGCCTGGCAACTTGGCACATGTACGGCTTCTTAGAGCCTTCATGAAACTGTGTCGTGAACATGCATCATACCATAGAAGCAGCTGAGGCTGCATCAGCCAACAGCTGCAACATGCTGCCACAAGCTTGGCACCAATCCAGTGCCATTCTGATATCCAATGACAGACGCGCACAGGCATTGCCTGCGAGCAGACAATTGTTTGGACATAATATGTATGCATTGCAACACAAATCCTCTGATCCCCAAAGGCAGTGAAACTACCCCAAACGTAGTCAGAACATACCCCTGAATGCTTGTACCCCTCACAACTGATGCCCATGCAAGTCCTCTGACCACATTCTGCCCACGATGTCTGCAATCCCTTTGGCGGTAAGAGTGAAATCCAGAGTAGCAAAGGCGCGACGGATATGGCTGCCACATGGACCACCCAATCATGCTAAGACGAGGCCCAAACCCGTACAATCAGCACCCACTTTGTAGAACAGACATTTATCAAAATCTGCTAAGGCCTCTAAAAGCCTGGAGCAGGCTGAAACCCCAACAAACAGTTTGTCCCAAAAGAAGCGCCCCTTGTTTACCGTGAAGCATATTCCCTCAACAAGGAAGCAAATGCCAGCCCCAAACAGGGGCAAAAAACCTTGGCGTTGAACTTGAGAAATGCAAGACAGTGTGGCCAACCATAGGAAAGAGCCCCATAGCTCACCTTCTGCACCTGCATGAACATTGCCCTTCAGCAGATATGCATGCCCTATGCAAATGGAAGGGGTCAACCTGCCAACCAACAAGGGACTATGCCTTGACAGATCTCAAATCCATGTAAATCTTGCCACCACAGCTGATGCTCAAGACACTAGCAAAGGATGCACAAACACTCAACTTATCAAAACAGCATCAGATTGGATCTGACATTATTACCAGAAGAACATGGAACCAGCAATCTGCAAGAAAGCAATAAGGCAGCAGCAACAAACAACCAAAGCATACATGCAAGCATGCAAGCATACAAGCATCATACCATAGAAGCAGCTGAGTCTGCATTCACCAACAGCTGCAACATGCTGCCACAAGCTTGGCACCAATCCTGAGCAAATATTTCACGACAGATGCGCGCAGGCACTGTCTGCGAGCAGACAACTGATTGGACATAATAGGTACGCATCCCAACACAAATCCTTATCCCAAAGTAGCATTGAAACCTACCCCAAACGTAAACATGCCCCTGAATGTCCCTGCACCTTCCAAAACAATGCTCATGTAAGGCCTCCGGTCCTCCTCTGCCCACAATGTCTGCAATCCCTTGGGAGGTAGAACAGGAGTCCAGAGTAGCAAAGGACGCGATGGATATGGCTGGCACATGGACCACCCAAGCATATTAAGGCTTACATAAAATATGCATAGTTCTCTTACCCTAAGAGCTCAAGACTAGGCCCAAGCCTGTCCAATCAGCAGCCACTCTGTGGAATGACGTTTACTTCATGATAAGGCCGCTAAAAGCCTGGAGCAGGTTGAAACCCCACCAAACAGTTCGTCCCATAAGCGCCCCCATTATATTCCCTCAACCAGGAAGCAAGCACCAGAACAAACAGGACCACATAACGTTGGCGTTGAGTATGAGTAATGCAAATGCCTAAGAGTTTGCCCAACCGTAGAAAAGGACACTGCAGCTCACCTTCTGTGCCTGCGCCAACACTGGTCTTGACCAGATATACATGCCATGTGCAAATGAGAGACCCTTAGAATCCAAATGGAGTCCGCAACCACATTTGGTGCTCAAGACACTAGCAAACAACGCACACAGACTCAACAATATCATAACACAGACACATGGCGTCTAAAGTCTATCAATGTAAGAACATGCAACCAGCAACATGCAAGAAAGAAATAAGGCAATAACAACAAACAACCGAGCAGGGCGCGCCTGAAACTGATTGGCATAGAAAGCTCATGTACACATGTACAATATCAGCCCAGAATCATCATTATGGCTCCTGCTGCCAGGAAAACAATAAGGGAGCCTGCGTATCTGTATTGCCATTTGACACAGCATCGCCCAGCTGTTCCTATTCTGACATAATGCCACATACATTTTAGACATACGTTGGTGGGTGTCCTCCTGACAAGCCACACCGTTCTGATCTTTCTGAGGCAGCACAGCGTTAACGTCAAACCTTGTGGTCAAGGCCGACGCAAGCCAGCCGCTGCCCCCAAAAATTCCACTGCCCAATCCCAAGCGTCCTCCTACTGCTACTTGTCGCAAGCCTCTGCAGATACAGAGCCCCTGCTCATAGCCTCCTGCAACAATACCGGACAACTCCCAGCCCAAACCACTACTTGCCTGAATCCAAGGGAGCAGCCGTGTCCTCTCCACTAGCAAGGGCTCATACATCCCAGTGAACACATAGTAATGTTTTGCGAACTGGAACACCACCAGAAGTCCTGCATGAGATCGAAAGCAGCCAGGCAACACCTCTGAACACTGACTGTTGCCATGATGCACACTGCAACAATGGAGCTGGATGAATTCTGCAGCATGGAGCTGACATGGATCTCATGCACAACACAGCAATACATGCGATCAATGAGCATGTCCTTCCTTCAGGGCCATAGCCCAGATTATTACGCAGCGAGCTAGCCATTCCTGCCGCACATGCCTTATGCCCGGCTACTACCCACTAGCAAAAGGAAGTGATCACCAGTACATGAAGGGGACTGGTGTCGATCAAACCACCTACACACATACATGCCAACAACCAATTAGTGAACAACGGAGAGCTTTTCCTTGAGCATAGAACATGCACTCTGTGAACAAACCAACAAGCAACAGTTAGACACCACATGGGTCCCAAGACGGATAACTCACATGACCCACAAACCACACTCATTGCGCAACACATGAGGTCTTCCTTCAAAGCCTTGAAAGGGAAGGCAAGTTGGTTCACAAGTCGGGAGAGCTGTCTCATGGCTAAGATGTTGACGATGACCACTACACATTTCTGAAGGTTCAAGTAAGTGTGGTAAGGTGCTTCTGCCCCACCATTGGGGCGCCCCGCATTGAGCACATTTGCTCTTGCCTTCCACCAGCAGACCCCTCAGTCAATAGTGACTCAATCATGCCTTGCACATACGAACATAGGCTATGGAAGCCTTCATGGAACTGTTTTGTCCTTCCTTCAAAACCATCGCCCAGAGTATCACACAAAGAGCAAGCCATTCCTGCCGTGCACGCCTTATGCACAGCTACTACCCACTAGCAAGAGGAGTTGTCACCAATTATGAATCACAGAAATTTCAAATCAACCAGTTACCAAGCAGCCGACAACCAAACTGAAAAGAGAGGGGAGGTGGCCACTTAACACACGGAGCACGCCTTCATTAACAAACCAACGCATAACACGCAAACACCAGAGTATCACGCAAAGAGCTAGCCATTCCTGCCGTGCACGCCTTATGCACAGCTACTACCCACTAGCAAAAGGAGTGGTCACCAGTTATGAATCACAGAAATTTCAATTCAATCAGTTACCAACCAGCCACCAACCACCCAGAAAAGAGAGGGGAGGTGGCCACTTAAAACAGGGAGCATGCCCTTCATTAACAAACCAACGCATAACACTCAAACACCACATGAGTCCCAAGATGAGTACATCAAAACTTAAGGCAAGATGTTGAACATGAGCATGCCACACTTCTGCGAGTTCATCAAGTACTAAAAGTATGCTTCTGCCCACCCTCAGGGCGCCCATTTCCCCTGATCGCAATTGCTGATACTCTTGCCTCGTACCAGCACACCCTCAGTCGATATCGACTCAATCATGTCCTGCACATACATTATGAATGCCTTTATGCAACTGTTCTGTAACCATGCAAGACAGATATGGCGGGCACAATGGACCAGCCAAGCACTAAGGCGAACAAACAGCACACATACTTCCCATCACCAT
Source organism: Pseudopediastrum boryanum (assembly GCA_963556185.1). Taxonomy (NCBI): domain Eukaryota; kingdom Viridiplantae; phylum Chlorophyta; class Chlorophyceae; order Sphaeropleales; family Hydrodictyaceae; genus Pseudopediastrum; species Pseudopediastrum boryanum. The sequence continues at coordinate 527,213 of OY744497.1, forward strand.
TGACCTCAGGAGGAGCCCGAAGCCTACCCAATACCCACTTACTCTGTGAGAAGGGACTCGTTATAATTTGACAAAGCCTCCAACAGCCCTGCTGCAGGTTGAAAGCCCCAGTAAACACCATAGTTGCCCAAAAGAGTTCACTGTCGAACACAAAATGTGTCCTCCCAGTACAAGAAAGCAGGCACCAAACGTGACTGCATGTTATAACATTGGCTTTGAGTATCAACAAGGCAAATGCCTAAGGGTTTGCCCAACCGTAAGAATGAGCCTCATAACCCTCAGCTTCTGCGCTTGCGCCATCTACTGTTGGCCTGGACCAAACTTCTAAAACCCTCTCAACATGAGAGGGGTCCACACGCCAGGCAACAAGGGACTATGCCTTAACGTGCATTAAGCCAAGTGAAATCCACAACCACACTTCACGCTGACGAGACTAGAAAAGGATGTGCACATACACCATTATCAAAAGGGCATCACAGTGGCTCTAATGTCATTTAACATTAACACAACAGTATCCAATCAGCGAATGCAAGAAAGATTTAAGGCAGCAGCACCAAACCAGGCAGCAAGGCGTGCCTAAAACCAATTGACATAGAAGCACATGTACGCAAGTCTACAATATCAGCCCAAATCCTCGTCCTGCTTCCTCCTGCCAAAGAAAGATTAGGGAGCCTGCGCATCTGTATTGCCATTTGACACAGTCCTGCCTACACCTCCCCTTTCCGACAGAATGCACACCACTTCTTGAGCATAGACTGCAAGGGGTCTTCTTCACCAGCCATGCTGTTCCGACCTCCCTGGCCAACACAGCTTGTCAACTACTATCAGCTGTGTGGCCAACATTGAATGCACCAGGCCCTCTCCAAAGATCTGCAGCTCTCCAGCCAGCAGCAGCAGCAGCAGCTCCTTCAGCACTATCACCCCATTGGAGACAGTCTCAATCACCCCCATCCACCTGATATGCTGCATATGGAGCCACATACAAACCTGGCGGCACGCTTGCTCTTATTGTCGATCCAGCTAACCCCAAAACGCGGCCCACTTTCATGCACCATGCACTCCATGCGCACGATCGTTGCCTGCCCGCTGCCGCTGCTGCTGCCACTGCTGCTGTTGCTGCATTCAGGTCACCACGACTCCCACCGGCACCCCTACTGCTGCTATGCCATCTCCGCTGCTGCTATGCCACTGCTGCTATTAGATATCGCTGCCAGCGCCAGCCCCCTTAATCTTCTGCAGCAGCTGCTTGTGCTTACCCTCACCAGCGGAAGCCGAGCCAGTCACCTCAACGTCCCCAACCGACCGCAAGCCCGGCAGCGCTGCATTGTACTTGCTACTCACCACTACAAGCAGCTCCTGCAACAGCTCCGGAACCTCCTTCACCCCCTCCACTACGAGAGCAGCACAGCGTGGCATATTAGCTCCCAACAGGCACCCCAGCAGCTGCTGCACATACCCCAGGCACTCTTGCATCCCCACCCCTGCCAGCAGCCCCTGTAACAGCAGCGGCTGCAAAGCCATGGCCATATCCTGCAACAGAGGCAAGAACTGCTGGTAGTACACGGCAGCAGCAGTACACCCGGGGGCCTCTCTAATCATGAGCTGCTGCAGCATGACAAGCTCCGCAGCTGCTGCTGCATCATGCACCAGCAGGACGCCGATAAACGCTAACGGCTCTTCCTTGCGTCCTCCCCGCTGCTGCTGCTGAGCAACTGATCGCAGCTGGAGGAGCGATACCACCAAAGACGTGGTTGAAGCTGTGCCCGATGCTGATTCCTTCAACAACAGCTGAGAAGGAATGCTGAGGTGAAGCTGCAGGTTTCCACCTAGCTGGGGATCTGACTCCAACGGCGGCTGCTGCTGATCCAGAAGTTTGCGCAGACCCGCAGACCCCCATTGCTGCTCGAACAAGGCACCTGCGCTGGATACCTCTGAAAGTACAACCCTTAAGGTGCTGCCACTGCTGGCTAGCCCACTGACAAGTGCTGCAGGGATGTTGAGATGCAGCTGCAGGCCCTCTCCTCCTGGCTCATTCTGCTGGCGCCTTGGCGCACACAACACGGCTGGCTGCGGCCACACCTTCTTATCCCATGCTGAGCTCCACTCCCCACTAGGCCAAGCAGCTGTGTCGCCCCCCTTGCCCTCGCCACCCAACACCTGCGCCTCATACGCTGCAAAGCCAGGCGGGAGCACAGCAGCAGCATGCTGTAACAGCAGCTGCGCTGTTGTTGCAGCTGAACCATACCGACCATCTCCGAGGCCCAACTGAAGGCCTTGTCTGCGCCCCGTGACATGGTACACGAGCCGAATGCAACCCTTGAAAGAGCTGCACACGGTGATGATGTTACCGGCTCCCCTTACAGCGAAGCTGCTGCGCACTGCTTGTGTGACTACCTGCCTGATACACTCTTCATCTGACATCTCGTCCCGACGACCAGCAGCACTGCCCTCCGACTGCTGCTGCGGATGGTGCTGGCTTTCAACCACCTTGACGGACACTACCCTATGCAGCAAGGGAGAGCGGTAGATGAAACGATCAACTGAGGTAGCGCTAGGAATGACCTGCTGTTGCACTCCATGAGCGCCTTGCAGCTGATTGTGCTCAATGGCAGGTGCAGGTGCTGGTGCTAGTGCTGCTGTGGTTGACATCTCTGGTGCTACTGCTTGGCTGCTGGCGGCTTGCCCACCACTCCTGCATCCTGGCTCGCTCCCAGCAGCATCGGAGCTGCTGCTGCTTACGTGAGCTGTGGTGTCATCGCTATTGCTACCGCTGCTGCTGCAGGAAGTGCAGCTGCCGTGCCTGCTGTTGTCTGATTCTCCCATGGAAGTAGCAGACATATCAACAGGAAGGAGAGGCGACTGCTCCTCGGCTGCCGCCTTCTTACGCCGAGCTGTAGATCTCGTGCTTAAGAACTGCAACCGAGCGGGCATTTCAACAGCGTATGACACAGCTGCTGGTATGAGGACCCCAACCAGCAGCTCAAGAAAGTAGGCGTACAACGGTACCGACGGGCGAATGGCTAGGCTGACTGCGACCCCAATGACCCAGTGGGCCACTGAGCAGCGAAGGCTAATGGCGAGGACCAACCTCTGGAAGGTGCAGGTGCTCGCCACACATGCAGTTACCACTGCCATGGATTTGATGCAACGGCCCAGCAAGGGTAAACCAGCGGTATTGGGGGCACAGGAGTGGACTCGGAGCAGCTGCGCTGCCACCATAAGCATAACCCATTCCAGTAGGATCAGCCCTTGCTGCAATCGAAGATGCTTGCCAGGGTGCAGCCACACCAGCAGCTGCCAGGGCATACGAATGGCCAGTAGGCCACCAAGGGCAAACAACACTGAGCCCCTGAGAAGCTGCCAATCAACAAATGCGAGCCATCCTGGCCATGTGGTGGTGCTGACAGTGCAAGCTGCTCCTCCTGGTGGAGCAGCTTGGCAGTTGATGTAGAAGAAGTAGGCAAAGATAGGTGTGGCTATAGTCAGTATCAGACCATGCCAGTTGTCCGTGGCATGCCTACTCTTGGCGAGGTGCCTGCGGAAGCTGGCCTCCAGATCTGTGTTACTAAACACGAGTGTCGCTGGGTGCATGTTGCGTGAGCCCCGAACCTGGGTCCGTGAGACCAGGGACCTGCAACCCCATGCATGAAAGGGCAACGTGAGCATCCGAGGAAAATGAAGAACGTCAACAGCGAAGGACTTTCTTCAAAGCCAATAAGATCTTAGTTACAGGCACCGCATGTCGTCATTGGGAGCTCCTTCTGGAAAGTTGGGCCAACAAAGTGTCCGTACTGCCTGTTGCCTGCTTGATACAAAAGAAGCGCAAGCGCAGCTAGCTGTGGATGGAATCACTAAGTTGAACATGCGAACTAAGTGTATCTAGGTTTGTGGGCTTATGTTCCACCGGAAGCATGACTCAGACCTTCTGCTGATGCAGGAACGCACCTCATGCCTGGTTGGTGTCAGCTGAAGCTGCTGCCCAGCCAGGTTGGCTCTCACACAGGGGTGATGGAAAGCCTCCACAGCTGCAAATATCTTACGGGAGTACGGCGAGCGGTGCGGTGCGCTTACTACCGAGGTATCGAAACCACATATCTTCTAAAGTCTTGTTGAAGTATCTAGATAAAGTATCTGAATATTGTGCGAGGTGCCGTTCCCCATTTATGATACGCCTACGGCAGTCCAGGCATGGTGGGAAACGGATTTGATATGCCTACGGCAATGGTTGCGAGCTCTAGACTAACGTCATGATCATGATCATGGTGGCAAAAATGACGCCTCCGAAACCGCTTATCATGATCATGGTGGCAAAAATCTTAGAACGGGCGGGCCGGCCTGAAAACATCAAACTGTGTCTTTTGTCAAGGTCTAGTGCTTCATAAGAAGAAATCGTGGCAGCTGCCTTTCGTCCCCTCGATTTGCCGTTATCTCAAAGATCTGCCGATCTTGGTGGCATGGTGGCAAAGATCTCAAAGATCTTGCCGATCAACACATCGGTTTGGATCGCTGCACACAGGAATTGAAGCATCAGTACGCAATAAGGGATGGGAACATGTGCAATATGCAATGCAACTTTCTTAAGGAGTGTCGAGCTCACATGACCAGGGGACATAATGCAGTTGAGAGACTTCACCAGCCAAATGCAACCAGACTGAAGTACACGCCTCGCCTCAGGCTCCGATCTCAACCCAGCTTCAGCACACAATAAATTCAAGCAGTGAATGTAAGCAAACAGACATGCGGTTCATTCCAGGCAACAAGTAGGAGAATACTATATCAGTACTAACCAGACGGCCACATGCCTTGGCCAGATTACCAGATTACCAACTAGCCTAGAAGGGTAATCCCATGGGAGCCAATGAAGGCTCATAGGGCCAAAAAACACCAACACATAACCATAAATCCAGATATAACTCATGATATATAGTGAGCTTCCTACCTAGTCATATCTCCTAAAAATGTTCTCACCAAAATCAAACCATGACAGCCCACATATTGGGCACCTTGAACATAGAGGAGTGTACCATGGTAAACATGTAGAACATGTACAGCTCAACCATTACCATCAGAGGAGAAGAGGTCAACATGGTAGTCTTCAAAACCAGACCACAGCCTGTAGAATTTTCTCCATCACCTCGCATCCAGCCGCATGCATCATTGGCATTTGGCTTCACCTTAAATGTTTGTTATGTTATGTTATGGCATTTGGCTTCATGCGTGGACCTAGCAATGCACACCCCCACAAGTGAGCCAGCTTCCCAACCAGGGTTCAGCACAGGTTGCAACAAAAAGTGCACACTGGACGACACGGGAACAAGGGTCAGTATTAATGGCTGGCTTGTGACCAGGAATTTGAAAAGAACCATGTCCGCGCATGGCTTCATTTCAAGGGAAGAAAAAACATAGCTAAACATAACATAACAAACATTTAAGATGTGGCAACCGCAAAGGGCTAAAACATGTACAGACGCACAGTTGTCTTGTCTGGACAGCTGCAAAACCCTTTGTTGATGGCCATAAGTGGGCACAATACATACGGCACCCCATTCAAGAACAACTCCATCACCCCCATCAGCCTGCACCTGCCATTCCAACCGAGCTCGGACATAAGTCTGCTCCAGTTCGGGCTGCCCCAGCCCCAAATGCTCCCCACACGTAAGAAAGGCAGACTCGGTGAAGACTCAGCAAAGGCCACTAGAGAGCATGCAGGACATACAAGCCACTTCTACTGCTGCTCCCACCACCCCCTGCAGCTGACTGCCTTTCTCCTTCTGATGCTGCTGCATGCCCTTTATCACATCTTTGAGGGGTACGAGAGCGATTAAGCATGCCGCACCTGCTGCCATTGCTGCTGCTGCTGCTAACCACCACCACCTCCTGCTGGGTGGTACTGCTGCTGCTGCAGCTGGAGCCACCTGTTTTTCTCCTTGGGTACGTCAGCAGGCACAGCAGTGCTGCATCATGCTTACTTTTGGCCCTCACAGGCAGCTCCTGCAGCAGCCCCGGCAGCTGCCTCCCCCCTTGAGCTCCCACAGTAGTCATGCAGCATGCCTATTATCAGCCAGCAGCTGATACACAATACGCAAGCAACCTTCCACCCTAAGCCCTGCCAGCACTCCCTGCAACAGCAGGGGCTGCAAGGCTACGGCAATATCCTGCACTCAACAGCAGGGCGAGGAGTTGCTGGTGGTACTGGACCAAGAGATAATGCAGGCTGGTAAGTTCACCAGCTGCTGGTGCATGGCTAAGCCCTAGCACCAGCCTCTGAAAGCTGCAGGAGGGCAACACATACAGCTGTAGCAGTCATGGACTGCCTGCAGCGGGCTGAGGAGGGGAGGCCAAGGGCATTGGGTGGCCAGCTGAAAAGCACCTGCAGCATGTCCACAGTCACCACCAGGAGGATCAGTCAAGCTGGACTAGCTGCTGCTGAAGGTGAAGGTGCTGGCGGAGGACGACCAGCTGCCAGTTTAATGCGACCATCCAGCTGTTCACATATGACACGGACAATGAGGTCGGCAGGACAGGATACCAGCGGGAGGGGCCTAAACTGCTGCCAGTTTGATGCGACCGTCCAGCTGTTGCTGCTGATGGGGCAAGCTGCTCCTGCTGTATGGCTGGCCCTTCTGCTGCACTTGGCGGAGCAGCTTGCCACTAAAGTAGAACACATACATGAAAGCTGGGGTGGTTAGAGTCATACTGAGCCCCAGCCACTTGTCAATGGTATGCCTGCTCAGCGCTAGGTGTCTGGGACAGCGGCTATGCACAGCTGAGTAATCGAGGCAGAGAGTGGCTCAGTAGATACGAACGGGGCAGCGCGCTTGGAAGAGGTGCAAAGCTTGAACTACCGCAATGAAGCACAAGCAAAAGCGTGTCACATAACCATTGAAGGTGCCAAGCAAAGGTGCTATGGAGGATTTCCATCAATGAAAGCGTTACTTGAATGGGTATTGCATGCCTCTGATTAACTGAGCTGCTCCGGACGGTAATGCACAACGCTCCAGAACGCATTTTGGCATTTTTTCCCTTCACCCAGTGCCAGCATTGCACACGCTCGCCAGCAGACTGCAATTGAGAAATGCAGAAATGAGCTTCCTCAGCATGGGTCGCACAACAATCCATGCATGGCTAGACACAACTACAAGCTGCCCCGCAGTCGACGACGGCGAGCACCTGCTGTACTGCCGACCGAAGAGTGGCCCACGACGCCATTTTCGAGAATGATATGCTTCTCAATCCCTTTTTGCATGCCCATAGCTGGCGACTCCTGGACACAATGTTGTTCAAGCGACAAGAGTCTGCTGTGCATATCTCCTTGATCTTGGTGTGCGGTCATGCTGGTCGTAGCCAGACTCGTTCCCCCTTTGTTCGATATAGACTCATGATGAGTTGCATATAGTGGTTGTAGCGGTTTGGCTGGCTTTTTCTTGTCAGTCTGAATGAGCCATGGCACCTCGCCTTGCTCCTTCTTGTTCTGGCGACTTCGGAGTCTGATCGGAGCGATTAATGGCGTACCGTCTACAACTGGTTGCAGCAAAGTATCCGGCTTCTTACCTCGGTCAGGTAGTATTCATGCTACATCCCGTCGATACCTCGGTAGTCTTCCTCAGATCTCCAGTCTGGCAGTATGGCGTCCCCAGGAGCAGCACCAGCCGCTGCGTCAGGGGGGCTTCAGCAGTCTCTCCTGCAACTTCTTTCTACCTGGACGCAGCTGCTTGAGCAACAGTCGGCTCAAGGCCATTTTACATCCAGCAGGAGCAGCAGTACCACAGGCAGCAGAACAAGCTCTTCTCTGTGGCCTGCATTTTCGTATGGCAAGCAGCTATACGGCTAGTAAGAGTGGTCATGCCGTCAAGCATGGCAAACAGGAAAGTAAAAAAGCGAGCAGCTCGAGGTTTCCGGTAATGAACATGGGCCTGGTTGAGCTGAAGCACTTAGTGCAGCAGCATGGAAAGAGTATGTCCCCATCAGAGCAGGCAGCGGCATGCTATCGGCTTGCATTACTACCTCATGCAGCAGGACAGTGTGCCATGGTCATTCTGCAGAATTTGCTGCAGCTGCTACGCGATCAGCTACAGCAGTGTACCCCGAGAGCATTGTCAGAGGTTCTCTTCGCCTGCGTCAAGATGAACTACAGAAATGAAGACATCTTCAGCCGATGCTTTCAAGCATTACTCCCCAAGATGCCTGCAGCCAGCATACAAACGCTAGCCTCGTTGATCAATAGTGTATGTAGTTTATACCCCCAACCCAACAGAAGCAGGACTAGCGAAGGCTTGACAGGCAGCAGCATGGCCCAGAACAACAACAGCAGCAGCAGCATTGCAACCAGCAGCAACAGGAGCAGCAGCAGCAGTGCGAGCAGCAGCAGCAGTACGAGCAGCAGCAGCAGCAGTACAAGCAGCAGCAGCAGTACAAGCAGCAGCTACACGAGTGCCCAGGAGCAGGGGTGGGACTTGCTAGAGAAGCAGCTGCTGCCCGCCTTCATCCGCCGCCGCCATCAGGCTGCCCCAGGACACTTTGTAAGTGTAATCCACGCCTTGGCTCATGCGGGCGGGCAGTTGCGGGAGGGGCAGGTGCAGCTGCTTCTGGAGGCACTTGTTGCAGGGGATAAACGGATACAAGCGCGGTTCGCTTGCTCATTGATATGGGCTATTGCCAAGATGCAGCAGTCGTTGCCGTTAGAGCCTACAAAATACCTAGTGCGAGCCATTATCGGTGACATGGGAGCTGTGAAGCCACGAGAGTTGTCGACAGCTCTCGTGGGACTTGCAAAGGCAGGCACTGGCATCCCCCAGTCCCACTTGCAGCTGCTCATCAATGGTGTGTATGATAAGCTTGCCGAGGCTTCGCCGCAGTCTGTAGCCAATACCGTATATGCGGCCGCTAGCACGTCCCCTCAGCCTCTGTTGCCACAGCCGTTGCTATCAGGCAAGGCGGTAAAGGCCTTGTTGACCATGCGGTTCAAGCCTCAAGAGCTAGCTCAACTTGCCTGGGGGCTGGGTAGGTTGGGGTACTGTGATAGAAAGCTGCTGATGCCTCTTTATGCCAAGGCATTGACGCTGCTCTTGGAGGGGTATGGGGATAGCAGCGCCAGCAGCAGTGTCAGCAGCGACAGGGACAGCAGCAATGGGGGTATCAATGGCACCAGCGGCAACAGAGCTGGCACCAGCAGCAGCAGTGAATGGTGCTTCAAGCCTCAGGAGCTCACTAATTTGTGCTGGGCAGCTGCAGTGCTGGATATGCAGCAATTGAGGAAGACTGTGCAGCTCTTAGCAGCAGCATGCAGCGCCCAGTGGAGCTACATGAAGCCCGCTGGCAAGCAGCAGCTGTACCAGGTGCACATGTGGTTGCAGGACCATCAGCCTGCCTCGTCTGGTCTGAGCAGCAGCTTGTCTCAGCCACAGCTGCAGCAGTGCAAGGAGGAGTGGGAGGCAGCAGTCAGCAAAGCAGCTGCAGCAGATAAGACGTCTCCAGGACAGCAAGCTGTGTTTGCTGCTGCAAAGCACTTGCTGGGGTTGCAGCAGGAGCCGCAGCTGGAGGCACGGACTGCAGATGGGCTGCTCAGTATTGATTTTTTACTAAAGACAGCAGAAGGGGTGGATGTGGCAGTAGAGGTGAACAGTGCATGGCACTACAGGCAGCCTGACCTGCAGCCCACTGGTAATACCCTGTGGAGGGCTAGGGCTTTGGCTGTAAGGGGGTATGTGGTAGTGCATGTGCCGTATTGGGAGTGGACTCCGCTTGGGGGAGCAGGGGGTGTTCAGAAGCAGGTGCAGTACCTGCAGCAGCGGGTGCAGCAAGCAGTCGCTGAAGCAGCAGGAGCGGAGGGGGGAGGACGGGGTGCTGGGCATGCTCGTACGTAAGCCGGTATGGAACAGCTTCCTTGGCCTAGAAGAAGCACCACAAGCAGTAGGAGATGATAAGTCGCATGTTCTTCGAATGCATGGATCTTCAACGTTAGGGCTGTGGAAGATGCTTGCGCACTACACTTAGGTGGGTAGTCAGGGTTGCAGCTATGGCAAGTGGGAAGAGCAGAAGCAGGTTGCAGCTATGGCCAGTGGGAAGTGCAAAGGCAGGGTTGCAACCAAGGGAAGTAATGCAGCTCAGAGGCTGGGTACCAGCCCTTCGGCCAGTGGAGGAATCGGGAAGAAGCCGTGAAGCTGGAGCAATGCATTGAGCACGCGGTCCCGATCCAACATCAATGTGTGATTGCATGGTGTAATGCTAGTAAATGATGGTATGGTATCATGTGCAGGGCCACTATCTGGTGGGAGGGAGAACGGGATACATCCATCAAAAGCAGCTTGTAGCTAGTACACAGCTGTTCAGATCATGTGTTTGGCTCATGCAGGTGCTGAGGAGCTGCATGTAATGTATGCATCCCTCTAGTTGTCTACTGCATGCATTAGTGACATGGGTTCCTTTTGGCTGCCATAGTGCTCATCTTCTCTCTGACAGAGCCCTCATACAAGTCACGAAGGTTTTCTATAGGCTTCACAAAATCACATTTGGACCTTCAGCCAAACATATGGAGCTGGGATTGTCTATTTAGGTTGTGCATGCTTCTGTATACTACCAACTGCAGGCGTTCTGCTAGTGTGGCACTCCTCCATATGCTATGAAGATGCAGGCGTGCTGGCAACTTTTGCTCCTGATGGCATTCCTGTTGCCAAAGGTGGCTCAACCAGTGAACTAAATTCCTGTATGTAGCATGTGCCCCTGCAACTTGCCAGCCAGCAAGTTGCCAGCAAGTTAACTGGTAATGATCCTTTGACCTCTGCTGCCATTCTTGTTGACAGGCAGTATGGATCAGGCGCTTTGATGCCCCAGGTGGCACTTCCTTACAACCCTAGTAGCCCTTCGACTGGTGCAACGCTGGAGCAAGGTCAAGCTTATCAAGTATTCAGTAATAAGGAAGGTGGAAAGCGGTTGTTCAGCAAGTCCAGCTAATGATGTTTGGGAGCTGGTGCCTGAGTGGTGATGTTGCTTGAACTTGGTCTGTCAGGGACTCTAGTCGCAAGTCTGAGATTCGGGACGACAGATGGGCACCATTGCTTGCTACACAGGTGCTGCAGTTGGGACGTGTGACTTGCAGCGGGTTGTGTCAGCCCTTTGCGGTTGGCACACCTTAAATGTTATTGTTGTTGTTGTGGGTCGACACGTTTGCCTTCTGGCATAGATGCGTTGCTCGTCGGTCAGCGCTGGGTCTGTGGGCTTCTCATCATAGTTCAATTCAAGACAGGGTTCCAGCCGCATCTATACCAAAGTTGAACTGCGGCTGATACGGTCGCCTCCTGATAGGCCCAGGTACGGAGGTGGGTCTAGTATACGGCAGCAGGGCCCATCCTTCATCTCGGCCGGAAAAAATGTAAAGTGGGGGTCAAACAGATGTGGTGGGAAGGCCCTAGTGTAGGTTTAGATACACTTAAATGACACGACTCGCGCTCAAGCCAATTTTCAAGGGTTGAAGGCGACCAATTAGTGGCAATCTGTCAGTTTTGAATGCACTTGGAAGGGACAATGCAGGAAGTGGTCAGACCGGCTCATAGTTCTCTGCTTTACAGTCCAGCAGAGCCAGTCATCCGCGGCCTATTTGCTAGTTTCGCCAGTTCCAAATTGCAGACTGCAGCCACCCCGCATGCCCTGGTGGAGTGTATGGCTAGCTTTCAATTGCCATAACGGTAATGCACGCTTGGACTGAAAGTGGCAACTGTTGAGGTTCAGAGAGTCGTGATCCCGTGGTTGTCTGGATGACAACAACAACAACAACATCATTCAAGGCACTTCCGGCCTCGGTTCCGGACACTGGTGTAACTCAGGCTGCGGAGAGCCTTTGTCCCTTGAACTTCCGTGCCGAAGGGCCTGTAAGCGTTCTGTACCCAACCCTCACTTTCTTAGAATACGATTGATATATCGTAAAAGACTAAAGATAACTTTACGATGTATGAATCGTATCACCGTCTGTCAATACGATTCAACCGTTTTCGGTTAAGTTGTGTCTTGCCTTGGGTATCATGGCTGGTGCTCAGCGCGCAGCTCACGGCAACACCTTAAAGCAAGTGTCTACCTTACTAGCTGAACTTGTCAAGGAGCAGTGCCTACTTCTTGAACTTGGAGATGGTGCATGTGTCTGGTTGGACGGCCACGTTTGGCGATCATTGACAAGTTTTACACTACGCTCATGTTAGGCAGCCCTGAGCGATGCCTACAGTTGCTGAGAAACGCTGGAAGCCAGTGCTGACCACTCTACAGAAGGAGCTGAAGCCTGAAGCGAGGAGCGTCAGGTTGGCACCAAAGATCACAGTATCAAGTGGTGGCATCTACTGCCTGTATGCAGCATGCGAGGAGATCTTTGTGCAATCCCAGCCGGATGCGAGCCTTCCTGCGGAGCCCCTTCTCGTGGTGAGCATGAGTGGTTGGCTATCCCAGCACGAGAGGTCGCCGCTGAAGGGTTGAAGGTATCTCTGATCTTCTTGTAGGCTGTCTCCGTTGCTCTGGTGGGCAAGGACGCTTCCTCACAAATGGCGGAGGAGCTTCAGCAGGTGGACTTTCCTCCTTCAGCTCAGGGAGGAACAGAAGATGAGATAGCACAAGCAGATGCAGCAGAGTTAGATGCACACTATGCACAGCGCAGGGGGGACATTGAATCAATCTATCAGAAGCGCATGACGGATGAGCCACCCTTGCTCAAAGCAGCCCTTGCAGCAAGGCTTATGCAGTGGCCTAACTGGCTGGAAACCATCAAGAAAGGCCCCAGTGAGGTGACAGGTATGCTCCCCAACATACTTCTTCTTTTATTACATTTCATGCTATGTCATAGCAAAAACTGCCATAGACAGGCAGTCAAGCTGTTATAAAACAGCAAGATGGAACAGAATACGGGGTATTCTTCGGCATGTACTAGAATCAGTGACAACATATGCCTAGAAATTAGGTCCAGCAGCTAGGTCAAAAGCATCCAAGACTTCCACTGCTCCAATGGCGGTACAAGCCTCCCTTCTACTTATTGAACAAGGAGGGCTTCTAAGCCCAGGCGCAATCAATATTGAATAGTAATAGTTTAGTAACATACCTTTGTACATTAAGTGCAGAAGGGAAGGAAGGCACATACTTATCCAGTATTATATGTGATGCAGTGGCACGCAAGCGGAGTAGGCAGCCGCTGGCTCCAATGCGCTTACCAGAGCAGCAGAATACCCACCATATACTGACACACACACATCAGGTGCTGATACCGTTCATAAGCCGCAAAGCTGTGTCCAGGAGCATATGCCGAGTGCTGGCCGCAGCGTGTGAAGGCTTCAACCCGCAGCCTGCGCAGTGAGGCAGCAGGACATGCATCGGCTCCATTCACAAGCATTATGTGTAGCGCCATAGCACCTCAAGCAGCTTATACTGCTCCTAGGAGACTAGTCCTTACATGCATCAATCGGACGACAAGATGAGGCGTAAACTTAGCAACATGCATTAGCAGCACTGCACATTACTACCTTACTACGTTCCAGTCTCATCTCTTCATTCACCAAATGGTGACGTGATCTCCTTGTCTGCATAAAGCTCATGAGTAATGCCCTCTGGGGGCACGTATGGGGATGTACAAAGGCACTTCAAGATCTATAGCACTACTTCACACTCTGGGCGCTTCCACTCACTGTGCTGTGGGACCAACTCCAAAGATGTAGACAATCTCTACAAGTCCATACTGCTAGGGTCACCGAATCAAACGGGGAGCGCACTACTCATGCAGGCACTGGGCCTTGATAGGTCTTCCTTGCAACTACCCACAGGTACCTGGATATACCTAGATCACTGCTGCACGCACAGCTGCCATACACACAACTCCTGAGTACTGTCATGGTTATCACTATGTCACCCGCTTGAAAGACATTCCGTATGCTCACTGATAGATAGTATAACTTACATTCAGTATGTAGTACTGTACTGCACCGTTTGTGCAGTAATGTCTCAAGTCGCTTGCAGCCGGCAGTTCCAATGCAATTACGTGGCACATGTACTCCGGAACGTCCTTACACAGGCTCCATAACGCAGCATGCTGAAAATACACCCTGCCTTAGAAGCATGGTATTTATTCTTTCGTCCGCGTTAAATGAAGCTGTAGAATTTGCACACAACAGATTACAAGTAGTTGCACCTCCGTGCCAATCCAACACACCACCTTGCACCACAGTCACTCTCCAACATCACTAGCATCACTCTCACAGTCTGCACAACTGTCAAACCACTCCATATCAGCATCACCAGGTGGGCTCTGCAACGCCTTGCTCTTGAAGAAGACCCCCGCTTTTGCAAGCTGTGCTGATGTCTCATGCTGTGCTGAATGAACCAAGCCAATTGCCCCTTGCAGGGCCAAAGGGTCTGCTAGCAACTACTCCAGGGGTGGGAGGTAGTGGTGCTCCAGCACCTAGCATGCGCACAACAACAGGCACAAGACAGCATACTTCTTAGGTAAGCAGCCTCAGAACCAATCCAACATATGGCACGTCTTGCTACGGCATATCACAAATGCAACATTATGATGAGTGATTTGACCAGGACCATCTTGTCACAGCTGACCGAAGGTGGTCTCAGCCCAGTAGCTGACAACGCAACATTTTTGTTTGTTTTGTTTGAAGAGCATCCGTCCAAAACAGTAACAGCTCAGATACCAACTAGGCGCGAAGCGCATGCATAAGTACTGACAACGCCTACATGAACAACCATACTGAGGGGTAGTATGGGATTATGCACGCTTTCCCCACTCAGCCCCAGCTGATAAAGCAAGGCCCTTTCCCATCACGCCTCATACCTGGTAGTGCAGCTGTACAATGGCACTGGCACCAGCATCCTACGGTGCAGCTGCTGCAGCATGCAGGGTTGTCTCAAGCTGCTCTTGTCTGACCTTCAGCTGCTTCCAGTACTGGGTGTAGGCCCGCATCTCCTGCAGCAGCTGAGGCAGCTCCTCCTTGATTCTCCGCACCTCATTGTCTGCCTCACACACCCGTGTTGCAAAGGCAACCCCATATGTGCGGATGCTGCTGGCACCTGTCCAGAGCATGAAAGCGCAGTGCAGGACTATGAGACGAAGCAGAGCAGGAGCTCAACATGTTGGTGATGACCAGGGTTTGTTTATTGAGCAGCAGCGCTAACAGAATGGCGGATGGTCAAAATGCAACACTAGTAAATGCACTAGCAGCAGCCGACCGCTCAAGAGCACTTAGAACAAACAAACAAACAAAAATTTAAGGTGCGGCAACCGCAAAGGGCTGCTAGGTAGAAACTGACGTGGTGTCCCAAGTACGACTTGCCAGCAGTGCATTGGATGCTCGGAGTAAGCTGGACGTTCTGAATAGCTGTTCACATTGCCAGCTGTCAGTCAGGTCAGCTGTCATAAGTGCCTGACAACGCCAGCATTACCTTCGCCATACTCCTGCACCCAGCAGAACTTGTGGTGCTTGATGAGGTCATCCATTTCAGGCACATCCCGGTCATGCTTGCCATATGGCAGTAGCTGTTTGTACTGGTTGAGCTTCTCCTGCACCTCCTTCACCAGCTCATCCCTCTTCTTCTGGTACCTCTGCCGCTCCTTGGGTAGGGCTGCAACAAGGCAGCAACAGGGAGATGTAGACGCGGCATCATATCATCTCATGGAGAAAGCGCAACACCAGTCTCCCATTGCATTCTTAAGCAATACTTCGCACACAAAGAAAACTGCTACCAATTCTATCTGGGATGCTTGCTTTGCATGAGATAGGACAATGCACAACTTTCAGAAATGCTGCTCAAAAGCTTCAGTAAGGCGACCCTCAACTCAGACAGCTTTTGACAGATGCGTGTGCCATCTCTCCTCACATGCCCATATCATGTCCCTAATGAACTTACCCCCTGCTTCATCACGCTTGCGCTCCTGCTTCTTCACAGCATGACACAAGCCCTCGATGATGTTCTGCATCCGAACAATGCTGGCTTCTGCTACTGGCTTGAACACAGCCTTGATGATCTCCCTGGGCGCCATGCCAGGCTCCAGCTGGTACCCCTGGGCTACTTCCAGTCGGAGCTTCTCTAGCCTAAATGCACATAAACAGCAGATAGGCAGGTTAAAGTTCACAGCATTGGACTCCAAGCAAAGGGTGTGACAGACAGCCATTGCTTCTGCCTTTGCCCCTGCATACGTACAGAAGTGCAACCATCACGAGGAGTGTGCATACAAGGTGGCAGCATTAGTTATCAATGGTGCACCGCTATACATGCCAGTCCAACTCGGTCCTTCCTGATGTTCACTGACTCTTACTAAACATAGGACTAGCCATTGAACTGCACGTAATGAATGCTTCCATACGGCACTCAAACAAATTTAACATCCAAACATGTATCCAGCCTACTTAAAGGCTGCAACCAACTCCGCATCAGCAAAGTCACCAGAATTACTTCTGCTGACTGACTCAAATGACTTTCTGACGCCGTTCCTATGGCAGATTTTGCTATGGCCTATCATGAAAACGTAATAACAATGACTGACACCGTTGCATCCAGCCTCAGCTTGTGTGTGGTAAGTCCACCATCGGTTCTGTGACTTCGTGATTGTGATCATGAGCCTTGTGTTTGGTCGGTCTGCTTGAGTTGGTGGTATGGAAGCCATTGTGTTGGATCCATCCGATGGTGTGTTTGGTCGGTTCGACCTAGCGGCCCTTTGCGGTTGCCACACCTTAAATGTTTGTTGTTTGTTGTTGTTTATGGCCTAGGTTTGTTTGGCCATTGGCATCGCTGATCTTGCGAGTTTGATTGATCGACTGACTCAGCATGCTGGGAAACATACTCAGGGGAAGTCACTGCCATAGTGAGCACAACTATTAGTGAGTAGTACGCACGGGGGGGATGGAAATCCTGAGTGAAGCACTGCATTGGCCTGGTGCTGCTACGTTGAACAACAAGTTACGATCTCTTGCAGAGAGTCTCAGTAGTTGTTGCCGCATGGACAATTGTTATCCAGGGTGGCTTGGGGCTGCTGCAGGGCCTCCTCTCTCTGCATGCAGCTGGTTAGCTGCTGCAGGGCTATTTTTAGTGTGCATTGGTCGGACGCGGGCCGGGTTGTCCTGCGAATACAAAGGAGAGTCATTGATTCATTATATGTAGCTCCTTACAACCTGCACGTCAGTGCGCCCAGATGGAGCCACTTGTCCCTTGCTGGGCTTGTCATGGCGAGCCGATAGATGAGACATGGCATAGGTGGGGCGTTAGATAGTCCCCCTTCCTCGCTATCAGTGCGTCAATCGGCATGCAGGGGAGGCAGTAGACATGTGTATGGGTCTGCCATGGCATGCCTTACCCCATTGGACCCTCTGTCCCCTTGTACTGGAGCCAAAATCTGAGAGTACCGCTAGGGCCAAATGTACTGCTGTCAGCGTTCAGTTCACCGGTGCATTGGAAGGAGCAATTTCTTGAGGCAGAAGGAGCTTGAGTGGGCAATGCGTGGTATGGGAGACGCTTCATGACATGCATGCGGGCGTTGAGAATAGGGAGCTCACACAACTCTGGTCTGGGCGGTGGCTGCATGGCATCTGCGACATCGGCTGTTCACTCGAGATTGATGTTCGTTAATGGCGGTGTTGGTATACTGACACACACACATCAGGTGCTGATACCGTTCATAAGCCGCAAAGCTGTGTCCAGGAGCATATGCCGAGTGCTGGCCGCAGCGTGTGAAGGCTTCAACCCGCAGCCTGCATCGGCTCCATTCACAAGCATTCTGTGTAGCGCCATAGCACCTCAAGCAGCTTATACTGCTCCAAGGAGACTAGTCCTTACATGCATCAATCGGACGACAAGATGAGGCGTAAACTTAGCAACATGCATTAGCAGCACTGCACATTACTACCTTACTACGTTCCAGTCTCATCTCTTCATTCACCAAATGGTGACGTGATCTCCTTGTCTGCATAAAGCTCATGAGTAATGCCCTCTGGGGGCACGTATGGGGATGTACAAAGGCACTTCAAGATCTATAGCACTACTTCAGTCTCCTGCTGGTGATTTGTTTGCTGGTGCTACTATTTGCCGTGTCCGTAGTTGGATGTCTGCTTGGGTATTCCTCTTGCTTGGTGGTATGGATTCCATTGTTTTTGGACCCATCCGATGGTGCGTTTGGTCGTTTCGACTTAGCAGCCCTTTGCGGTTGCCGCACCTTAAATTTTTGTTTGTTTGTTTGTTCACACTCTGGGCGCTTCCACTCACTGTGCTGTGGGACCAACTCCAAAGATGTAGACAATCTCTACAAGTCCATACTGCTAGGGTCACCGAATCAGACGGGGAGCGCACTACTCATGCAGGCACTGGGCCTTGATAGGTCTTCCTTGCAACTACCCACAGGTACCTGGATATACCTAGATCACTGCTGCACGCACAGCTGCCATACACACAACTCCTGAGTACTGTCATGGTTATCACTATGCCACCCGCTTGAAAGACATTCCGTATGCTCACTGATAGATAGTATAACTTACATTCAGTATGTAGTACTGTACTGCACCGTTTGTGCAGTAATGTCTCAAGTCGCTTGCAGCCGGCAGTTCCAATGCAATTACGTGGCACATGTACTCCGGAACGTCCTTACACAGGCTCCATAACGCAGCATGCTGAAAATACACCCTGCCTTAGAAGCATGGTATTTATTCTTTCGTCCGCGTTAAATGAAGCTGTAGAATTTGCACACAACAGATTACAAGTAGTTGCACATCCCTGCCAATCCAACACACCACCTTGCACCACAGTCACTCTCCAACATCACTAGCATCACTCTCACAGTCTGCACAACTGTCAAACCACTCCATATCAGCATCACCAGGTGGGCTCTGCAACGCCTTGCTCTTGAAGAAGACCCCCGCTTTTGCAAGCTGTGCTGATGTCTCATGCTGTGCTGAATGAACCAAGCCAATTGCCCCTTGCAGGGCCAAAGGGTCTGCTAGCAACTGCTCCAGGGGTGGGAGGTAGTGGTGCTCCAGCACCTAGCATGCGCACAACAACAGGCACAAGACAGCATACTTCTTAGGTAAGCAACCTCAGAACCAATCCAACATATGGCACGTCTTGCTACGGCATATCACAAATGCAACATTATGATGACTGATTTGACCAGGACCATCTTGTCACAGCTGACCGAAGGTGGTCTCAGCCCAGTAGCTGACAACGCAACATGATGAAGAGCATCCGTCCAAAACAGTAACAGCTCAGATACCAACTAGGCGCGAAGCGCATGCATAAGTACTGACAACGCCTACATGAACAACCATACTGAGGGGTAGTATGGGATTATGCACGCTTTCCCCACTCAGCCCCAGCTGATAAAGCAAGGCCCTTTCCCATCACGCCTCATACCTGGTAGTGCAGCTGTACAATGGCACTGGCACCAGCATCCTGCTGTGCAGCTGCTGCAGCATGCAGGGCTGTCTCTAGCTGCTCTTGTCTGACCTTCAGCTGCTTCCAGTACTGGGTGTAGGCCCGCATCTCCTGCAGCAGCTGAGGCAGCTCCTCCTTGATTCTCCGCACCTCATTGTCTGCCTCACACACCCGTGTTGCAAAGGCAACCCCATATGTGCGGATGCTGCTGGCACCTGTCCAGAGCATGAAAGCGCAGTGCAGGACTATGAGACGAAGCAGAGCAGGAGCTCAACATGTTGGTGATGACCAGGGTTTGTTTATTGAGCAGCAGCGCTAACAGAATGGCGGATGGTCAAAATGCAACACTAGTAAATGCACTAGCAGCCGCCGACCGCTCAAGAGCACTTAGAAACTGACGTGGTGTCCCAAGTACGACTTGCCAGCAGTGCATTGGATGCTCGGAGTAAGCTGGACGTTCTGAATAGCTGTTCACATTGCCAGCTGTCAGTCAGGTCAGCTGTCATAAGTGCCTGACAACGCCAGCATTACCTTCGCCATACTCCTGCACCCAGCAGAACTTGTGGTGCTTGATGAGGTCATCCATTTCAGGCACATCCCGGTCATGCTTGCCATATGGCAGTAGCTGTTTGTACTGGTTGAGCTTCTCCTGCACCTCCTTCACCAGCTCATCCCTCTTCTTCTGGTACCTCTGCCGCTCCTTGGGTAGGGCTGCAACAAGGCAGCAACAGGGAGATGTAGACGCGGCATCATATCATCTCATGGAGAAAGCGCAACACCAGTCTCCCATTGCATTCTTAAGCAATACTTCGCACACAAAGAAAACTGCTACCAATTCTATCTGGGATGCTTGCTTTGCATGAGATAGGACAATGCACAACTTTCAGAAATGCTGCTCAAAAGCTTCAGTAAGGCGACCCTCAACTCAGACAGCTTTTGACAGATGCGTGTGCCATCTCTCCTCACATGCCCATATCATGTCCCTAATGAACTTACCCCCTGCTTCATCACGCTTGCGCTCCTGCTTCTTCACAGCATGACACAAGCCCTCGATGATGTTCTGCATCCGAACAATGCTGGCTTCTGCTACTGGCTTGAACACAGCCTTGATGATCTCCCTGGGCGCCATGCCAGGCTCCAGCTGGTACCCCTGGGCTACTTCCAGTCGGAGCTTCTCTAGCCTAAATGCACATAAACAGCAGATAGGCAGGTTAAAGTTCACAGCATTGGACTCCAAGCAAAGGGTGTGACAGACAGCCATTGCTTCTGCCTTTGCCCCTGCATACGTACAGAAGTGCAACCATCACGAGGAGTGTGCATACAAGGTGGCAGCATTAGTTATCAATGGTGCACCGCTATACATGCCAGTCCAACTCGGTCCTTCCTGATGTTCACTGACTCTTACTAAACATAGGACTAGCCATTGAACTGCACGTAATGAATGCTTCCATACGGCACTCAAACAAATTTAACATCCAAACATGTATCCAGCCTACTTAAAGGCTGCAACCAACTCCGCATCAGCAAAGTCACCAGAATTACTTCTGCTGACTGACTCAAATGACTTTCTGACGCCGTTCCTATGGCAGATTTTGCTATGGCCTATCATGAAAACGTAATAACAATGACTGACACCGTTGCATCCAGCCTCAGCTTGTGTGTGGTAAGTCCACCATCGGTTCTGTGACTTCGTGATTGTGATCATGAGCCTTGTGTTTGGTCGGTCTGCTTGAGTTGGTGGTATGGAAGCAGCTTATGTGCACACATGCAACATCAGCAGCTATATATGACAGCAAAGCAGCGTTAAGATGGTCTTAGCAGCTAGACATGCAACCGTGTGCCATGTCATGCATCACAGAATGGAATAGGCAGCCACTCAATGCAATCATAACCACGGCGTTGATTTACCATGCCACTGTAGTTACCCATTGCCTTCAGAAACCCTGAAAGCGATAGAGTGGGGTTGTCCAGCTTCAAGGATCCATACAGGCGCAGGAGGTCTTCATCCACCACAGTCATCAGCTTGTCACTCTCCATGGAGGCTGGCCAAGCTCCCACCTGAAAGAAATCCATGGGTGCCTGCCACACATCTGTACAGCATGTGTCACATCTGTATGCAACACGGCTGAGCTTGATTGTGCCCCCTGAAGTACAAAGTAGCCTTGGCATCAGAGCTTAGAAGGCTGACACATCATGCATGTCCTAAAATGACCCACATACCTTGCGTAAAGTAGTCCATGCTTTGCATTTTGACAGGAGCCCCGCTGAAGCCTCCAGGGCAGCCCATGATGCTGCAGCAGCTTGGCTTGAAAGTGAAGTAAGCTGCAGCCACATGCAGGGATGAGACCCATCAGAACACAAGGAGGCAAGAAGAAAGATAGCAAACAGCTAAACCTACCAGATGCATCAGTCTTCAAGCTCTCCCAGGAGCCATCCCATTTCTCTCGTCTGTGGATGAGCACATCAGCATGTCTGTCTGCATCACAGCTGCTGCACAGGAGCAAGGGCCCAGCAGAGTGCCTGCAATCTCTGCACCTGCAGGGAAAACACCGTTCAGTAGAGACGCAGGTGTAGAGTAACATCCCACCTAATGGAAGGGTTATCAGTGAGAAATTCACATGACCAGTGAAGCCAGCTGCAGGGCAAGTAGTCAGGATTCTGAGTTGTGATACCTGATAGTGGGATCCAATGCACCACATTCCTGGCAGGTGTCATATGCCCTAGGCCCAGCTTGTTGCCTGAGCAGCATTAGACCAGCTTCTGCCCTGTGCTGCTGCCATTTCTGCTCTATCTCCGCCCTTCTGGCCTTCCAAATGCTCTCATGGTCCTTAGAGAACTCCCTAAGCTCAGCTTCCATTTCTTTTGTAGCCTCTTCCCATGCCTGCTCCAGGGCCTCTAACTCTGCAATTATGCTGTTCAATCTCTGAGCTTCTTGCTGGTGGGATGTGACAGTAGAACACGGTGCTTCTAGGTCTGCATCAGCCATGTACTCTAGCAACTCCTCTTCTGTCACATTTTCAGCTGGGTTTAGCCTCCTCTGCTGCCTGGGTCTGCTGTCTGCTTTTCGGGAACCCCTAGGGACCCCTGCATCTGAGCGCTGCTTCCTTCTTCTGAACATGCCAGTGGATGCCCCATGGGCTGGGCCTTCAGGCAGCGCATTGTACTGATCACAGTATTGCTGAGCTCCTAAACACAGCTCGTCGTCCTCCTCATCATAACAGCAGCATCCCTCAACGAACTCCATCATGTCCGAGTTGTTGCCAGTTGTTGCCAAAGTCAATAGTCAGGATGTACGTGCGTGCTTAACAAGAACGACTGCTTCGGAAGGTGGAAAACGCCCCATCGACGCCTCAACGATATGCTACTGGCAAGCACCATCTTGGCATACTCTCCTAAAATCAACAGCATGCAGGCAACCCTTTTGGTGAAGCAACCATACGGCAGGCCACTGGCCTGGTGAAGTGGTGAGCTTTCTCGAGGACGAGAACTTCCTATCACCAGTTGAAGTTTGCGATGTTCAAATCCTATAACCTTAACCCGGGTTTTACTATTTATCGATCGTTAACCTATCGAGGCACTAGTGCAGGAGACACATATCTCGAGCTATTTTGGAACGGGAGACAAATTGGCACGGAACGTTTGTCTCCTGGTGTCTCCCGGTTGTCTCCATGGAAACGATATTTGTTGGGTATTTTAGCAAAATTGACAGAGACACTGCCACTGCCAACTTTCCACTTTTGCCAGCTATGACTTGATTCGGTGCCCGTTACTTTATCTTGGCCACATGTCTGGTACTGCTTGCTGGTTTGCATATGAGGACACCCGCATCCTGAGGGTCCTGGATTCCGTTCACTTGCAATAGCTTTATTGTAGCTGTGTATGCACCAGATGGGTTAAATGGCAGATAATGAGTTATGTATGATGGCTGCTGTGTTCTACTATATTATGATTGCACATGGTTTTCGCATGTTGCCTTGCCATTGTTGCTCGTCCTATGGACACAACTCATTTGACCGTGAATTTATTTAGTACACGCTGGGCTGCGCTGGCTTGGCCTATATTAAGAGAGGCCACTGCACAGCCCTCCGGGCCGTGCAGCACCCAAGCATGACTCCAACCAGTTTGTTAGGGGTGTGGGCGGGCGAGTAAGTGCGAGCCATAGATTAATAGAGAGCCAGAGGGCTGCGAATTCTAGTGAGGCTGAGACAAGTAGACCTGGGAACTGGCTGGCTTGGCCTCTATAGAGAGAAAGAGAGAATTACAAAGAGAAGGGGGGGAATCCCTGGACCTTTATGCTCAGGTAGTTGACTGAGCTTGGTCATGTAACTGAGATTCTGCTTCAGTTATGCTCAGTTATACTCAGTTAAACTCAGTTATCTCAGTTAGACTCAGTTAGACTCAGTTAGTTAACTGAGCTCAGTCATATAACTGAGTTTCGGCTTCAGTTAGACTCAGTTAGCTCAGTTAGATTCAGTTAGCTCAGTTAGTCTCAGTTAGGCTCAGTTAAGCCCAGTTAAGCTCAGTTAGACTCAGTTACAAGGGGGGGTACAGTGGTAGGGTATATCATGCATGCATAATGTATCTTATAGTTTGCGCTGTGCATATCAGTGCATCTTCAAGTGGTGGTCAGCAGGTAGCAGCACGGCAAGCCAGCCATCAGCGCCCCTTCCATTCCACTTCACTGTTGTAACATTGTATTGTATTGTATTGTAATTGCAGCGAGTACCTGGAGCGCGATCAGTGCACTTAGGACCAGCACATTTATATATAATCTGGCACCTTTACCAAGTAAGTGTCTCTGGTGCAATTGACAAACTCCAGGAGATACGCCGTTGTGGACTTTCTCATGTGGCACTGTCTCTAGTTACAGATCGACTGTATGTGGCAAGAAAATGACTTGTGAGCTGTCATCCGGGTGGGACCACAGTGGGTTATGCCAGTTGTATGGGCAAGGCATGCTGTAGCACATCCGAGTGTGAGTCTGGAAAAAAAGGTAAGGCACTACATGTCGTGTGGCCAGCATCACAGACTGAAGTGAGTCATAATGTACCAATCTGAGGCAGAAAATGTATACGCTGCACTAGCTATCATAATTATGAGTTATAACTTCTAGGCTGTCCCTCCTGCTTGATGCCTGCTCGATGCTGTGCGTCCTACAAATATTTACACGTTTGGTAAGCAGCTGCTCAGTTGTGACTTTTCTGTGCCACTTTCGTACGCAAGGAGGTTCAGGTAACGGTTTCATATATATATGCTCTTTGACCATCGGCGGCTTTACAATGAACGACCTAGCCGAGGTGCAGGCGATACTTCGAACAAACAGTTTAGTTGTACAGGTGTTTACAGGCAATGCGGCTCCTCTCACTGCGGCAGCTTTCCTGGAGCCATATAGCGCATCGCGTCTGTGTGGGATAAGGCGTATAGACTTGCTGGAGATTCAACAGATTCCTGCCCAGGGTTCGCCTCGCTTTAGGCTACGATTCTCGCATCCCGCAGCAACTTCTCATGCCTACCAGACTTTACGGGAGGGAGGTCAGGTGTACGTTGAAGCAGATCTACCGAAGAGTACCAGGACCCTACGCTACGAGGCATGTCAGCAGCTGAAGGCAGTTTGCTCAGACGCTACTAGCAGCGGCAGCTTTATCAAGTATAGGTACACAAAGGAAGAGCCCTTCAGATACGTCAAAGCTGCTTTGGCCGACCAAGTCTCAGCAGCAGTGGAAGAGGGACAGCGACGTCAGCATGGGGCCATGCTGCTCCTGAATCCGGGGCCTTTACAACAACAGCAGCAGCAGCAGCAGCAAGAGGAGGAGCAGCAGCACCAACAGCGGCAGCAACCACCACCACCACAGCTGCAAGGCACCAAGAGCAACCAGCCACCACCAGCGCTAAGTGGAATCCTCCATGGCCTCTCACAAGCAGCAATGCGTCCTGCTGAAGAGCAGGTGCAGCAGCAGCGGCAGGATCACGGGGATTTTCATCTTGCCTGTGAGCATGGGCGGCAGCAACAACAGCAGCAGGGGCAGCAGCAAGGGCAGCAGCAGCAGCGGGCAAGGGAACATGCAAAGGTGACACAAGTGAAACAGCCAGCAGCAGCAGCAGCAGCAGCATCAGCAGATGGTGCAGCAGGAACAGGGGCATCAGTGGCAGTAGCGCCAACAGCAGCAGCAGCAACAATGTATACACACGGCAACAAGCGTTACCTCACCCCACCAGCGTATGATCCAGACCCGCAGCAACCACCAGCCAAGCGTCATGAGATGACATTTCTTTCATCAGCGGGCCCGAGACAAGGGACATTGGGATTCAGGTCAGGTTTTTTGCTCACAAGTGGCAGCAAGCTACTTCATCCAGCAGCAGTAGCAGGAGCAAGGAGGGCAGCAGCAGCGAGGGAAACCAACAGCGAAGGCATTGGCTCGGTAAGATTTCTTGACGGCAGGCAGCAATCACTCCCAGCAAGCTCTGACAACTCCTTGGAAGAAGAAGATCAATGATAAGGACTGCTAGCCACGAGTTGTGTGTTTATGTTGGCAGGAAAGTGGTGTGTTGTTGTATTGTAGTAGCTGAGTACCTGATATTTCTTATGGGTGGTTTGCATTCGCTATGACTTGGTCAGCATGCCAGAGAATAGCCACCTGCATGGCTGCTTTTGCCATATGCTTTACCATGTGTACTGGAATACAAGCAAGTACCCAGAGGGGTTGGACACCACCTATACTCTTTTGTGTGATTCATCCACATATGAGCGTGGTCGAAAGCACCAATGGGTACTTACAACTCAGCTCGAGGATTTCGCGAGGCTTCATACTTCCGCATCCTCATTGTGTGATTCATCCACAACGAGTGGGAAGTGGGTTTTCTCAAGGGTCTCCTTGTTGGGTTGCTGGCACCGAATGAGCATGTTGCTTCAATGAGGCCCATGCGATGATGATCCCACAACCAGATGCCAACAATTGGCAAACAGACTCATAGTGTGCCATTGACACCCATGCAGTGTTGCCTAGTGTGCTGCGCTTCCCAAGTCACTGGCTCTATCATAAGCAGTGTTGCCTAGTGTGATGCGCTACCAAAGTCACTGGCTCAATAATAAGCAGTGTTGCCTAGTGTGCTGCGCTACCCAAGTCACTGGCTCGCACGCTGCGCAGAGTATGAGCATGCGCGTGATTGCCATGCAATGATTTCACTCCATCAATGCTTTGACTGCCGATTGGCGGATGTTTGTGCCTGGCAGCAGGGGGTTCATATCTGAAATGGCGAGTGGTGGCGGATTTTGGTGGAAATGGTAGGCGTGAGAACCCACTTTGTGGTAGTATCGCCCTTCCTTAATACTACGCGTGGCGAAAGCCTAGCATCCTGTAACTGCTCTTTGTATATGCTCATTGCGTCATGTGGCGGGTGCTGCACGACCCGAAAGCTGTGCAGTGTTCTAGTCTCACGTACATCCTCTTTTGCATTGATCCCATTGATGACTTTGTGTTTCCGTACCCAGGAATGGAGGCTGACTAGCAGTGAGCAGCCAGTATCACAGGCACTGAATGACGAGGCCACGGATTCCGGAGGGAGTAGGTTCCCCGGACAGACGGGGAGCACGAGTAGCCTCGCCTTACACTATCACAAACGCCGTGGGCAACTCCGCACCCGTCGGATCGCGGATGTCGCCCCCTGCCTGCCGGCCGGGTAAATGTGCACAAGCTGCTCGATAGATAGAGGGCGTTGCACAAACAGACTGTAGTATTGCCAACCGATGATCAAGCCATTTGATTCGATCCTCGCCGTCTGCAAAGCTCGATACCACATCTTCAGCACTGCCGAGGATTCACCATGGGTGCCCTCTCCCACGCACAAAAACCTCAAACCAGCACTCATCTAGGGGCATACATAAGACCCTTTCAGCAGCCAGGTCATTAATCACATATATGCTAAGCCACTGCTGGCCCTGCATCACCCCAGTGCTAGTGGGTGACCAAAGTCAACAGCACTGAAGCAGCACATATCCCATGTTGATCCCGTTGCCAACACTATCCTAATTAGGGTGCATAATCCTCCCACCACCGCAGGCTACTGTAGCTTTCCCAGCTACATAGATTTTGGGTGTCCGCGTTGCCATTACAGCTGCTGCCACAGGCTCCCGCATCTGGAGTTGCTACTACTGAGTGGAGCTAGCACGCATATTCCCCGGTGCTGCTGAGCTGCATCTGGATGGATGGCCGCACATCACAGGAAATGATCGAAATCAGCAGGCAGCACAAGAGTAATAGACACCAACATGCGCCTTATCGGCACAAATACTGAAGGTGGTGTTCTTGACTCCTGCTGACACACGTGACATGCAAATCCAAGCAAATGAGACGCTGGTGACTTCTTACTTGCCAAGGACTTAAGAATGCCACACATCATGCGTGTTTGTAGCAGTGATTGCATCTTATTTTGAAACCCTCGGGCAGGCTTTCTGAAGACCCCCCTGCATCTTTCGGTGAAAATCGCGAACACCCCCGGAGGGGCTCGGAACATGTGATATTTTACTGCGTTTTTGGCCAAAAACGATTGCAAATGGGCTAAAACGAATCGAAAAGCCCCACGAACTGTCGTCAGACTTCAGGATTTGAGGAAATCTCATTCGTTTTGGATTTCGAACCAGTTGCTGATATGCTCTATATTTCGGGAATTTTCCCATTTTGCGCAAAATCTTCGAAGAAACGAGGTAAGATGCGATCACTGGTTTGTAGACAGCATAAACACATGGCAACCCCGAGATAATCACATTACAGTTGACACTGGCCTGCATAATATCAGACAGCATCCATGCGCCCACCCGCCCAGAAGCAATCTTTTTCCTTGTAATAAAGTGATTGTCAGAATAATCGACTCCAGGGCCAGACTAAAAATGTGTCCCCTGCCCATAAAAGCTTCAACGATTAGGATACCAAAAGATGGTCACGGCCAAATATGGGGGCAGACGCCCGCTGAAGAGGATACATCGATGGTGGTACAAATTCCTAATCAAGCAACGTACAGAAGACTCGGGTGCACACTGACCTGCCTGAATGTACCATTGACCACTCAGACAACATGCACCATTATCAGTCTATTCAAGCGCAGATACGTCAGATCAAGGCTACAAGCATACCCGGCCTCCTTTCCTTCCCCCAACAAGTATCTACAATTCATCACCTGAGTGCTAATTATAAAGGGTAGGGGAATATGAGCTGAGGGGGACGGGTGTGTTTTGAGAGGCAGCTGCATGCTATACACTGCCCAAGGGATCAACAAAGTGCCCTACTCAAGCCGGTAATGCACCTAAGTGTGTTGCTGAACATTGCTAGCCGCTCACCTTGGCACTCTGACGTCACCCACAGCCGATTACCACCACCAGTGATAGCAGCTTAGTAAAAGCACTCCTCAGCAAAAGGCAACCAATGTGGCACGAGCTCCCAGTAACACCTTCAGCATCCTAGCGGGCGTGAGAATGGTGAGGGTAGTGGCGGGAGACAGTAAAGATGCAATATCACAATCAACATTTGCAAAGACGCAGTCTGGAGTGGAGCTTAAGCACCATGCAAAGCAAATCTGTTGTTCCAAGACTCTGGGGTAATTGCATGCATCTAGGAGATCTTTTACATGCTTTGTAACATGTTAGTAATATGCCACACACCATTTTACATGCCCATGGAAGTACTGGTACATCTACTGAGATGAAACTGAACCACCTCCGCTTAATCCACCAGATGTCTTGAGAATGTATATCTCCAGCAAGGTATGACTAGAAGAGTGTATAAACCAGGTGAGCCATGGCATCATGCTTTCATCAGTGCATGCCATAACCTCCCTGTGGGATTCCACGGGGCACATGCTGACTTCATGATGCATTGGTCTGCCTCTACATAACATCTAAAGCCAAATGCAGTGAACTAGATCTGCAACCATGCAACTTGACACACTTTGTTTCATCCTGGCATGCACTACAGCAGTACTGGGCTCACATAAGGTTGCGCCTATTCCTGGCTATGTTAAACTCTGCAATGCTACCTGATATGGTCAAACGTTATGTCCTTGCAGCCCGCATTTGATTATTATATTCCTGCTTACATGCTCATGTTTACCTTAAACTCTCCCACCACCCTACTGCCTCTGCTGGCATGCTGCTGCTTGTCGCTACTATCTCAGCAATGTGAATAGCATACTACCACCTACCTCACTGCCTTCTTATGCTGCTTCTAGCCTGGGGGTCAAGCCTGTACAAGGTGTGACGGGGGATGGAAGAGATATTGCAGCAACTCCTTGAGACTGCTCCACTCGAATCACAAGCTGCTGCTGGTGCTGCTGTGCAGGTAGTGCATTTGGCCCTTGCCACACTTCCAGCAGCCACTGCTCATCTGCAGGCTGCAGCTGTTGCCCCAGCTCCCCTTCCATGAACTGCCCCCTCTCCTCCTGCCCCCTCTCCTTCTGCTGCTGCTGCTGCTGCTGCTGCTGTGTCTGCTGCTGTTGTTCCCGCCTTGCCTCCTGCAGCGCTGGGCCCCAATACTCATCCCACTCCTCCTCTTGCTCCTGCAGCTCCCCCTCTTCTTTTCCCTCCCCCTCCCCATGTCCCGCGTTCCCTGCACACCGAAGCTCTTGCTGCAATAGCTGCTGCCCCTGCTCCTGTTGGAACAACGACAAGACATATGGCCCAACCTGCTGCTGTTCATATGCCATCCCGTCCTGCTGGTGCTGCAGCAGCAGACTCTCTGATACCATACACCCCTCTGCCTGCCCCAAAGACAACCCCCCTGGTTGATCCACCCCAACCCTCCTCCTCTTCCCCCTGCTGCCTCGCTGCTGCTGCTGCTGTGGCGACCGTTGCCACTGGTGCTGGCGTTCACCACTATGCCGCCTGCCCATAATTACCCCCTGCTCGCCCCGCTGTCCTTTATCATGCCGCACCCTCTGCTGCCCCTGTCTCATCGGCCCCTCATTGCCAGGTCTCCACCCCATCTCAAGATTCACAACACGTGCGTGCTTTGGAGGAAGGGCCTGGCCCCGGCTTTCTCCTTGGGACTCAAAAGCATTCCTTGGGTCCCCAGGCCTGTACCGTATTGGCGAGCGCTTTTGCAACTGCCCTCTGGACCTCCCTCTCCCGCTCCTCCACGCTGGAGAATGGCTCCTTCCCCGCTCCCGGTTTTCCGGCTTCCGGGCTTTGCTACTAAAAGGCTGCCGGCTGTGCTCCCTCCCCTCGTGCTCCTGCTGCTGCTCGTGTTCTGACACCCTCCGATGCAGCACCTCCTCTTCCCAGTACCTGCCCTCCCTTGGCCCCATGTCCTCCATACTACCTATCCCTTCAGCACTGTTATGCACCTCCCCCTCTTGCTGCTGCTGCCCCTGGTCTGCTGGCTCTTCAGCTGCAGGTGCATAGTAGAAGATTGCACTATGCCTTGATTCAATGTCAAAGATCCTCTGTTCCACCTCCCTCAACTCCTGCTCTGTCCTAGTGCTTTTCCTGAGCAGCAGCAGCTCCTGCCTCTTCTTCTGCAGTGGCACATACTCCTCCATCACCTTTCTCTTCTGTTGCTCTAAGTTCTGCAGAAACTGCAGCTGCAACTCTTGCTGCTGTTGCTGTTGCTGCAGGCCCGCCTCCTCAAGAGGCTTCTGTTGCTGACAACTCCCATCTGTCTGCAATGGCTGAGACGTCTTCCTAACATTCCCATCAGCACTTTCTGGGATTGCCCCCTGCACCGCCCATCCCTGTACATGCTGCTGCTGCTGCCCCTGTAGCTGCTGCTGGAGTTTGTGCTCTTGCCTGGGGCCAAGCTCAGCCTCAGTCTGCATTCCCCCACACCCCTCCCTGCCACCTCTAGGACCCCCTTCTTGCCTCCATTCCTGCAACTGCTGCTGCTGTCTCAGCTGTTGCTGCCGCTGGTGCATCAAGGGCCGCGCGGTCGACCCTCCCCGCTGCTGCTGCTGCTTTTGTGTTCTCCTGCCCGCCCTACTCCTTGCCCTTTGCAGCTGGACAGATGCCACGTCTAACAGCCGCCCCCGAGCTGCTCTCCTACCACCCCCCTGCAGTCCTGCAATGTCCATCATTGAGCTGCCATCTCCCTGCTGCTTCTGCTGCTGGCGGTGTTCTGCTGCTGTGCCCTGCTCCTCTCCCTCCTCCCCCTCCTGCTCCCAGGATGCTTCTAAAAGGTGCTGTAGTAGTTCATCCTCATCATCATCAAAACCTTCCAGCTCCTCATGCTGGCCATCACCACTGTCTCTTGGCTCCCCAGCTGGCGCAGCACGGAGAGAGCCATTTTCAGGACCACCATCAGCAGCACCAAGAGCACCTCCTTCACATGCGGCAGCTGTAGCGGTGGCATCAGGGGCCCAACCTACCCCATCCAGCACAACATCAACCCCTACTTGGCGCTCCACTAGCAAGCTAGCTGCTGCTGCTGCAGCAGCTTTTGGTAGTGCCACTGCCCCAGCTCCTGCTGCTACTCCCCTCTGCTGACCCCCCACCTTTTCCCCCTCCTCCCCTTCCAAGTGCTCCATATCCTCAGACAACACTTCTATGGTTGCTGCTGGTGCTGAAGGCAGCGGCTGATCGGCTGCCACCACCACCTCCTGCTGCTGCTGCTGCGGTTGAGGTTGCTGCTGCCCACCAATCTGATGCACGCTATCTTCATTCCCTGCACACCCACCAACTCCCTGCTGCTGCTGCTGCTGGTGTGGTTGCTGCTGCTGCTGCATTCCAGCCCCCTCTTCACCATTGCTGCTTCTGTTCACCTTATGGCGCAGTAACTTACCGACCTGGTGTCCACGCTGTTGCTGCTGCTCCTCCTCCTTCTGCTGGTCTTGCTGCTCCTGTTGCCCCCTCTGCTGCTGCTCCTGCTCCTGCTCCTGCTGTTGATCCTCCAGAGGTAGCTCCCTGTGCTCCTGTGGACATTGTTGCATCTTTGGCCCCGGCTGAACCTGATCCTGCTGTTGCTGCTTCTTTGCCTGCCTCTCTTTCATGGTAGCTTTGAAGCTGTCCATGAGCTCCTGTATCTGCTCCTGGTAGCAGGCCAACTGATCCTCTTGATCCTCAAGGTCCATCAAATAACGTCTGGAACACCAACAGCAAATAGATGCACAGCAACAGCAACAGGTCATGCATGTTCAGCTCCAAGCAAACAGGCCGTTTGACAGTACCGTAGGGTAAGTTTAAGGGCACAGAGCATTCGTCAAAGTCTTAATTTATCTTGACGGCAACTAACATCATTATTGCTGTCTTGAGATCAAGGCACACTCGCCTCTCTGGGCCACATATCCAGAGCATGATCACAATGCATGTCGCAATAGCTTGCTGCTTTCTTCACAATGAGTTGCCACCATCTCATCCAGTGAACAGCCTGCAGTCCCGTTACAAGGCATGTTCTGCGGAGGTTGCTTGGACCCCAGCCAGTGACCTGCACCCCATTAGGGCATGACCATAGCAATCCTTCACTCCTATACGTGCTCGCCCATGCAAGTTCTTGCCCCTCCCGCCTTTGCTCCTCCCTTTTGCCCCTCCCCCCTTTGCTCCTCCCTTTAGCCAGTTCACTCACTTATAAGTTGGATTCTCCTTGTCCAATGCCTGTACCAGCTCCAAGCTATGTGCCCGTGCTTCTTTCACTGCCTCAAGGCTGTCATGGAGCTCTTTCAATTCACACAGGAACTCATGACTGCAGCAGGAGTATGAACAAAACATGGGTTGTGTTTGTTACAGAGACAGTTCTCTGCCCCTAAACAGTGTGTTTGGGGCTTGAAGAAATTTTTGCTGCAGTGCGGCCTCTAGGGGAGCAAGGCATTGCCAAGAAAATCAACCGGTCCTCGGAGGAGGGCTAAGAGTGTTGGCAAGGCGCATGCGCAAATTAAACCAGAAGCTTATATGAAAAGAAGGGACCACATGTCCAGCAGCTTGCAGGAAATGCCGCTGCAGCATGGAGTTAGCTTAGAGCAGTAAAAGGACGACTCACACGGTGCTTCTGCTGGTGAAGCATTCCCCTGTATAGGAGCTGGGTTTGCATCCCACAAGATAGCTGAAGGTGGCATCAGAAATGAAGTAGCAGGCATTTGGGAACAGAATATACGGCTGCATTGGAAGCGCTCACCATCGCTCAGCTAGCACCTATGCTACCTTAAAGCTAGGCTTCTGCCACTTACTTTTCAATCATCTCAGCAAGAGGAGGCAACATGGGATTCTCAATGGCTTGCCCGAAGACCTCAGCCGCAGACCTGCACACATGCAAAAAGCAAACAACCTGCCATTGTCAGCTGCTTCATTTTCATCCATATTTCCAGCCGGCTGGTAAGGAACTCCAACAAGTATAGCCTTCTATCTTCAGGCGCATTCAGAGATCAGTCGGTTAGGTAAAGCTGCTGCTCCCATTATTTAAGCTTAGTGGCTCTGGCTTTGCCGCTCCAGCTTTGATGCTTGCTGCTGGCCACCAGAATTGGGCGGTGCTGCCTTTCACTCACATGGCTGAAAGGGGTCACGAATTGCAGCTGCACTACACTCAATAGAGGATGTGCCCACCTATGGTCGAGTTCCATGCTGCTCAGGCTCTGTAAGGGGGCTGTCTCCACGTGCTCCTTCTTTCCCAGGAGTAGTGCGGTTGCCTGCAGCGTACACACTATTACATCACCAGGCCTGTATGTAATGGCGCAAGTTAGCAACTGTAAGACTTCTTACCGTTCCATCTGGGGCTGCATCAACCTCAGCTAGGACATAGGGGCCACTGGTACCCTGCTCAGTAAGGCTTACAATGGCACCTTTTAGGAGGTGAAAAGGGCACTGCAGGTGTTTAGTTGGTTATTCAGCTTGAATGGAGGTGCTGCTGGTGACCGTGTATGGTCCTTTTGCTTTCGGTGTAAACGCCCAAACCAGCTTGCGGACCTGACCGAGCTGCTGCACGACTACGTTCCCACAGGCACTTGAGAGCCAGCTATAGATTGATGTAATCTCTCTGCCGAAGCTGAGCAAGTGCTCTAGTCCTTGGTCTACGCCAGGAGCCATAACGGACTTCCCGATCTACCTGAGACCTACATCTGGATGACGATAGCATGTGCCATACCCTTTGCATTGCATAAATGAGCCTGGAGATACTCGGGCCAATCCGCCAGGGCGCCCTATACCCATAAGCGCCATGAGAGCCGCACTTGGACCGGCCGGAAACACATATTCATCTTGCGCAATCTGCAGCTCTACGAGCGTTCATCGTAAAGCCGTGTCAGTACAGCTATCCAGTTCATGCCCTGCTCTGTGTTGGAAGGAGTCACTCGAGTCAGAGAGCGACTCACTCCGTACGGTACAGTTGAGTGGAAAGATTCCCCTTCCTTCTGCATGATCCCGGCCTTCTTCTAGAAACCACCAAGGGAGGTATCCGATGCAAGTTGGTTCAGAAGCTTGTGCATGTACTCGGTGATGACGAGGCATGCGTTCTAACATAACCTTGATCCTGCGCAGTTTCACAGCCACAAGAACAGGAAGGGAGCTGGTAAATTCTCGATAAGTGGCAGCCCCGACTTCTGGGCGTACTTTATGGGGAGCTGCTGTAGACGTCTACGTAAAGTGCTGCACTGTTGCCTTGAGCCTATAAGGACATAACAAACATTTAAGGTGTGCCAACCGCAAAGGGCTGCTAGGTCTTTATCTGGAAAAGCTCTTGTAGGGGAAAGATCATACATCAACTTGCAATGCAGAGATGTAGCACGTCACTTGTAAGTGGAAATGAGATCTTTTGTGGCAGTGGTTGGTGCTGCCTATACATATTTGAGTATAGCTTGAATAGCAATGCAATGGTATACGCTCCTGTGCATGAGGGCTGTGCAGTGATGTATCTCATATAACCTCCTATGCATGAGTCCAACCTCGTACGTAGTTCGTAATTGGAGATTAGAGCCTGCATCCAAGGCCTAATCAGGATCTCTACTGGGAAATGCAGTACCATAGACTGCAGGTTTCCCTGCCCCCAGCCGCACATACAACTCAGAAGCAACGGGCTGTGGTCTCTGCCACTCACCACCGTGGTGAGTTTCTTTATCGCCATATGCAAAGCAGCAAGTTTGGGGTTTTGCTACTCCCAATATTAGTATCTCAACCTACTCTCCTCACTTAGTTGCGCTGCCACACTGTACCTCTATCTGTTGTTTGGGCCAAGGCTGACATTCCCTTCCATGGCGGCGTTGAAACAGCATTAATGCTTGGATCCAGCAGGAATCATGCATTATTGAGGGGAAGTCTAGGACGTTCCAATCCAGTCGTCAGACGCGCAAGGTAAGCTGGCAAGTGAGCGGGACCTGGTTGGTTTGGCCTACCATTTGCAGCAGAAGAGGACATTCATGTTCTTTGTGACTGCTTGAGGTGCGGGCCTATGGCACTTTTTGCTATAGAATATCATGAAATGTAATGATTATAAATTCATTAATTCATTCTGCAGTTCATAAATTCATTAATTCTACAGTTGGGAGTTAGGAGAGTGCAAAACATTCTGCCAACTATCTACTCATGTCGTAAGCCCACCCTCAACTGATCACTGGCCAAGCAACCATCATAGTTTACTGCATGTATGAGCTCAGCTGATTGAAACTTAGGTGGTAAATTGCTAGTGCAGAGACCTTTAAACTACCCCATTCTACATCATGGTGTGTTAGCCACTGACATTTACACCTTCGTTCAACAAGACATAGGACTCTGCTTTCATGCTGAGTACCATGTTCTTACATTGCTTCACCACACCACCTCCATGCAGCCTTGCACTGGCATTCGCAGATCCGTATTTGAGGTCCTTACGGCACAGTCGTTTACCATTCATGATAGATATCGGTAATGCGGATTGCCTTCATTATGTAGCCAGGGCCTATGTAGCCAGGGCCAAGGCTGAGCACACCACCGAGGACCAATACCCCACACACTTTGTTTCACCTCCCCGCATTTGATTCCATAGCAAGCATATAAGCAGCCTCAATGGAGATGGTTGTGTGAGGGCTAGTGCAAATACTGACCAGCTCGGGCATAGCTGCAGCAGCAATGACCCTCGCTGGGCTCAATAAGTTGATGTGTGCTTCCTCTGCCATTAGTTAAGGAGGTCATGCCGTAGCTCCTCATGCTCCTTACTGGTCCAAGGCAGGCTAGACACTTTCTGCTTGTCGTGTGTGACACTTTCTGACAAATGCTGAGTTAGTTCATGTGTCCTCCTGCCCTCCTGTGCCCCTGAGGCCCAGCCTGTACCCGAGTTCAACCTAGCAGCCCTCTTGCGGTTGCCACACTTAGATGTTTTTATATCATGCATGCATCCTGCAGGCCTGTTGAAGCTGCTGCTCATGAGAGGCAATTGCGGGCTACTCCTAGTCGCTTGTTACCTCAGCCAATGCTGTTCCAACTCCTGCAACCAGGGGGCCCTAGCACCTCTTCTGCTGACATCTATAGCGGCAAAGTGCCCAGTAAGACTACATAGTCACGGTTAGCCTCGTGCCATGGCAGGTGAGGCCAGCCGCTTGGTTCAGAAACAAAGGCAGTGGCAGCAGCCAGACCTGTCCATGGCTGGAAGAATCACGATCAGCAGTAGTGCGTTGTTGGCAGCAAGAAAGCTCCTGCGGGCTGGAATAGCAGCTGAAGAACGTCTAACGCTTGCAATCGAAGTCTTGCACGCAAAGGTGGAGCAGCACGACGGGTCCAGTGTGGTTGACGGTTGTACGTCAGCCGGAGGCAGGAACGAGTGGCGACGAGGTTATGCGTAATCGGCAGTACGTACCGTCCAGGACGCAGCATCATCACAATGACCGCCCATGAGTTCAGCAGGCTACGTTCTCCACTGCAAGGCTGCGGCAGAGAGTTTGCAGTGGTGTACTTAGGCAATTGCCGATGAGCATAGTCTTGTGACGGCCACAGTAACAAGCCCTACCTGTTAACTGAAAGCGCAGATCAGTCCCGCGCAATACAAGCAGCAGTTTAGCTTATTGGTGTGGCTCCAACGCCAGCCAGGAAATTAGTTCTTCTTCCTGTCAATAGCAATGGCATCTCTGCAAACCCAGAAAGCTTTCCAAGCTGCCAGCAGCGCTCCTTCCAGGGCCACCTGCAGCTGCCGCGTTGTGCCAGCATGCGCGCCGAGCACGTCAGGGCGTCGCATCGGCTCCGTCTGCCGTTTCAGGAACGACGACGCTCGTGAGGTTGCCAGCAAGCCCCCTCCTCCTGTGTCTCAGCTACCGGAGGCACCCGTAACTGTGAACTACCCACCTCCAGCTGATATTGAGAAGTTCATCCCCCAGCCAGGTAAGGCAAGGAGCCTCGTGCATTATGCCGGACTGTTATGCATAATGCATTAATCCTGTGTTCGTTCCTTGCCTTTGTATTCTCAGTGGGGTTTGTTTGCAGCAGCTGCTGCACTACGCAGCAGATGGGTCTGGTGGATCCTTGCCACAGTCATTGCAGACTATCTAAAGTGCCTGAAGCAACTGATTGATGCATAATGCCACCTAGTTCTGACATCGACAGTTGCCGCACTAATCCGAGACTAGCCACCAAGATGACTCATCAGCCTCCTCTCTATCGAAGCAGGCCCTTGTTTACGCCCACGCTAAAGCATACAATTCTTATCAAGCATTCGTGCTCCCACGCATGCATTCGCAGGGACAACCATGCTACAAAAGGACTGGTTGTACCTTCTGTGTAAGGCGGGTGATGGCCAATTGCTATGGAAACAACATCGTTGTAGCTATGCAAAGCTTGATAACCTTGGCTCTGCTGTTGTTACTGCTGCCGCTGCTACCCATCTCTCCCAGACCAATAATCCCGAAGGGCTTTCGCATAACCCTGCTTTTACTTCTGTTTGTGGAGAGCCTGCTTGCTTTCCTTACACTTCGCCTGGTCTCCTGCTTTTGGCGGGTGCAGGCAATTATATGTTGTCTGGACCTTCCTTACATACCCACACATCTGCTGCTGCATCATTTGCAATCCCAGGTACCCCCCGTGCCTTCAACATCCCTGACGTTGAGCACCCCGAGGAAGATGGCGCTGACCCCCGCACCAGGCAAACTGTGCTGCAGCAACATGTCGAGTTTTTTGATTATGTGAGTAATCGACATGTAAACTGAGTGACCACAGGGATGTGCATGCTGTCCCTGTCCTTTAGTGGGTCACTCCTAACTTCCTGGTAGCTGTTTGGGGCTTGCTAGGTCCATTGTGATGCAGAATTGTGAGGAATCAATCGTGGGGGGGGGGATTATTGCAGCTAAAGTGCTGCTATTTTGCTTGTGTTCTGCTGGAGTGGCAATCCTTAAACCCTACTAGTAAACCCTAAACCCTAGTGGCACTCTGCTGTCCAATTATCCATCATTGTTTTTCAGGGGATAAAAACCTTCAGGGTGTTCTTTCTTTTGTGCTAGCCATATGTCGTTATTACCTCTGGCTGCATACCAAAAAGACCCATGACTAGGTGTTCTACCTTGCTGCTTCTGTACCAGCTTGACGTGCGGGCCTATGGCCTTTAGCAATGGCAGTATCGCTGAGAACTGTCACCTATCAGAGGCATATATCGTCAAATTGTGGTACTGCTAGTCATCTCTGTCCAAACCCCATCGCCAGTCAGATGCCCTTGAAAGTAGCTCAAGCCTGCTCACCCCTCCCCCTGCTGTGTACAGGACAAGGATGGTATTATCTTCCCCTGGGACACCATGAGGGGCTTCAGGGACATTGGCTACAACCCCTTGGTATCAACCCTGGCTGGCTTTGTGATCCACAGCGGCATGTCATTGCCCACACAGGAGGGGTAGGTACCAGACCTCAGGCTGCCTATCTACATCAAAAACATCCATAAGTGCAAGCAGTGAGTGCCTGGGGGTGGGGGGTGGGGGGGGGGGGGAAGGGGGTGTCAGAGAGGTGTCCCGATGGTGGGGAGGTGGGTGTGTAGGTGAGGCGTGCGTTGGTGGGTGGGGATGTTGCGGGACTGGCAGCGAGTATGTCCCATAATGAATTATCAATGTGAGCAACTCTTGGGAGCAGACAGTTTGACAGTGCAGAGGCTGGCTGTGTTGCTGCCTGAGGGGAAGATCAGAATGGGAAGTAATGGGACAAGGAAGCAGGTTAATCCTTCTACCTCCTAGAGTAGTGAAGATAGTAGATCTGTGTTTCAAAAAGGGTATTGGTTCCACCAGGTTCTTAGCAGCGTTTGTCTGGGCATGGTAACAGAGCACGCATTAGGCTCAAGACCAGCTCAAAAAATGGAAGTTTAAATTAAACCAGAGGTGTCGAAAGCTTGAGGGTTGAAGGGACATTAATGCTGTGCATCGACTGGCACAAAGTGATGGTTTTACCTGCTTTCAGAAGCTGAGGATTCTGTGCCCATTCCTGTTGTTCTGCAGTGGGAGTGACAGTGGTGTGTTTGACACAGAGGGGCGCTACACTCCACAGAAATTTGAGGAGATCTTCAGCAAGTACGACAAGGACAACAAGGGAGGGCTTACCTGGAAGGTAAATGATCACAATTCAGACTGATGTGCATCTTTTGTGCTGCCCTGTGCTGGCCGTGCTTGCTGCAGACATGTACATTCATGCATGATTGAACCGGTTGCAATCATCTGCTGGGGAAAGGGCAGCATGGTGGGTGACCTGTATCGACCTTCCCGTAATGTAATTCAGTTGTGATGGTCCTTGCTGCCCTAGTAGGATAGATAGTTGATTGAGGAGTTGGACTGGTCGAGTCATACTCTGGGGTAGGTGGTCCTCACTAAGTAGGCCTACTTCCTTAATTGTACGCCACAAATGGTGTGTGCGTAGATGTAACCATGTAACCAGGATAGATTGAAGGGATGCTGGATGCTTTCCAATGACAGCTTACTGTCTGCTGGTTAATGCGTTTCCGGGGAAAAGGGTGGGTGTGCTTGCAGTCTCGCTACAGCTATTTCCCCAGATGTTTATGTATTGACGGTTGAACAGATTCGTGTCAAAACATGCTTGTGCCCCTAAAAGCAGCCCTTGTAAGTGATCTGACCTGGGTACTGCTCCTGCTGCTCGCTCCACAGGAAGTGATGGAGATGACGAGTCAGCAGGCAGTGCTCTTTGATCCCTTTGGCCGCATCGCAACCTTCCTGGAGTGGACAGTGACCTATGCTGGCTTCAAGGATGAGAATGGGGTGCTGCCCAGGGATGCTATTCGCAAGCAGTTCAACGGCGAGCTGTTCTACGAGTATGCCAGAAAGATGGGGAAGAATCTGAAGAATAAGAAGGGGCACGGTGAGCATTGGGAGAACTGAAGCAACCTAGTGTGTTGTGAGCAGGATTGTGTACAATATGGCTTGTGTTTGCTGAAGTTGAGGTTGAGCTGGGTGTATGTTGCAGTTGTGTGGGAAAGTTGGCTCTGTCCTTATATGGTGATGCAAGTGTTTTCGTGTGTTGGCTGTTCTGTTTTTGTGAAATGCAGCTGAAAGGAAGGTTTATTATGGCCTGCGAATAGCTGTACAAGTAAAGTTGGATGGCATGATGTTATCAATAGGGCTGGGACAGACACTCAGTGTACATATGACACTCAGTCATTTCTGGCAGTAGCGGTGGGAACTTTGCGACAAATGTAAAATCTGTGTGGTTTGTACCTTTTACAGTGATTGATACCCTATGTTCACACTGTTCAGACGTCTCCTACAATAGTACCGTTGCCGTGCGTGCATACTGCAGACGGATACATCCATAGAAACCCTCGCACGGCCGCTGGTTACCGGCAGCCAGGAGGTGCTGTAACATACGATATACCCCTGTATATACTTCTTTTACCTATATCCGAAGGTGGCTCTTACAGTTTAACAAACAAACAAAAATTTAAGGTGCGGCAACCGCAAAGGGAGGGGGTTTAACCGGGAGTTTGATCGGCGCACGGACCCGTGCCGCTCCTGAGCCGATCGACATTCTCACTCACGGGGTACGGTCTGCCGGATAAGCGGCACCCAAAAGCGTCCGGTTCCGTTTCATATCGGCAATTGGTTTAAATGAGGTTCCTGCACATATACGGGTTCATGGAATCATTCTTCTCTACGCGTGGCCCCGGCTACAGTGAGTGCCTAGCCACCAGGTATAACCAAGAAATTGAACAACTTATCATGTGTGACAACCAAAGGCTGCTAGGTTGAAAGGCAGCGGTGAGAAATGAAGGCAATCAGATTGCCAACAAGCCAAGAGGCCACCCCGTGAAGCCAATGAAGGCTGGTCAAAGTGCCAAGAACACCAACACATAATTTGTCATACAGAAAACCACCATACCGAATGGCAGGCACTACAGCTTCACTACTCGGTCAACTACCTGACAGAAAACATAGTCAGTTCATCAGAGTGAACATATATGGTACGTCTAGCTCAACCGCCACCAATCAAACAACTGAGTAGGCGGCCGGCATCAACAATGAGAGAATGAACCAGGACACCCCTTGCCCTCCCTCCCCCCCCCCCCCCAGCACTTCAACTAGCTATATGTACCTCTTGACTCAAGGTGACCTATTTACTATAATCTCTACTCTGCCACGCGGCAGCATCATGACACTGGACAGCACAATGAGGCCTGCCAGGCTCAGTGAGGCGACATAGTGCACCATCGACTCCAGGCCATATCACCAAGGCAACAAACGTACATACCAATTTACTGATACCAAGCGGCACGTACCCATCATGCCCCACATCGGTCACGTTGCAAATACTCAGTCTGCAGGAGGGCAACCAATGCCGGCCCACCAACTGCCACAAGCAATACATTGATGGCCAGTCCTAAATGCATCACCAGGACTCGATGCCCAGCTGGCCTGCCGCGACTAAGATGCATTGCCACGCTGGCACCTTCCCTCAAAACAACCATCTCCATGCAATGTATCAGCTTGAATCACGTGGTGGCTACCACATGCTGCCTTCACCGAAACATGCACAACGCAGCAAACCAGTCCCAGGCCAATCAGACCACCACTCTCAAGGTGTCAACAACTTAATCACCACAGACAAACCTGGCAGGATTGCTGCTGGATGCTTCTGTGCTGGAAACCTCTCTGCACAGGGGTGTGCACCCTCATAGTACATTCCCCATGCAGCAGTTCGATAAAGCACAACATAAGTAAAACATAAGGCAACTGAAGGTATGGCCACCGTCACTATGAACTGTACACATTTTGCTACAGGTATTGGCACAGTCCATACAGACCCCCAGCTTGGCGCAGTCACAAATGGGTGACAAACAAACAAACAAACAAAAATTGAAGGTGCGGCAACCGCAAAGGGCTGCTAGGTCGAAACGACCAAACACACCATCGGATGGGTCCAAAAACAATGGATGCCACACCACCAATCAAGAGGAATACCCAAGCATACATCCAACTACCGAGACTGCAAACAGTGCGCAGAAAACAAATCCGTCACCAGGAGGATCGAGATGGTTCCAAAGCAAATACAACACCATTCTTGGAGCACTACAATGGCCCGCCTTGCGATCAATAAGTTATAATGCAGCCATGTACATGTACACTGTCCCCAACATCCCTGAGCGCACCATCTCCTAGCCAGAAGCTCTAGCCAATTGATGCTGAACTAGCAGGCACCACCATCCAGCCAGCTGCCCCTTTCCCAGGAGCAAAACTACAAGCACAGGGGTGCTAGCTATGCAAGCACAGAGCACAGCAACCTAGGACCCTCTCTGTCACTACCCAGTCAATCAATCAATCAGAAGGCCAAAAGCAAAACCAGGATCCTCTTTGAGATTAATACACACTGCCTAATCACGGCCCCATCAACTACTAGACTCCTGGTCAGAAGCTATGGAAGCAGCTGAAATCCATCGGCAGCGGGCACAATCAGTACACGATAAGTACATGAGTCACACCTGCTACACATTTGCAAGGAAAGCAGACAGACACAGAAGCCATCCACAGCAACCCTGGCAAACCCCCGACAAAAAGACCCGCCTTTGTCAAAGGACAGGTTGTCCAGGCAAACCTTATCTCGAGCTTCCTCCCCCATCTCTCCACTTAAGCTCCATACATAAGATCTTGAAGGATACAGCTTCTGAGGCTGCCTCTCGTCTCTTAGCAACAGAAACCACAACAGAGCACAGCAGACAAGGAAAACCTGCCACGCTCAAATGTGAAGTCACCACATCGGATGTGGTGACTTCACATTTGAGCGTGGCAGGTTTTCCTCCACACCACAAGGATTCCTTGCATTTCGAACTGGCAGCCCGGAGATTATTACCCAGGGTTTGAGATCGTCCATGCCCATATTGTGCCAGGACACACCTTTAAAGGTGTCAGCAATGCGCAGGCCCATTGCAGCATACTGTTGACATGCAGTAGCCACTGCAGATACCAGAGCTCATGCACACTTCCTTCTTCCAATGTTCTTAAACAACCCAGAATCAGCTTATTCCGCCCTTGCCCTTTCTGCAGATACATTTTATCGCGCCACCATGGACTTGCCTAGGGCGGAAAGCTGAGGTGAGGCCTTGTATCCCACCCAAAAACATGCTGCTCAACGTGCAAGACCAAGCCTGTAGACCATGCAGCCCACAGCCAGTGGAAAAGCGAATGAACTTCACCGGACTGTGACATCAAACTTTCCACATCTCCATATCACTCACCATCTCGCAGTCCCATTGCTGAGGTTCTAGTACATAGCATACTCATG
Source organism: Pseudopediastrum boryanum (assembly GCA_963556185.1). Lineage (NCBI taxonomy): Eukaryota > Viridiplantae > Chlorophyta > Chlorophyceae > Sphaeropleales > Hydrodictyaceae > Pseudopediastrum > Pseudopediastrum boryanum. The sequence goes on from OY744497.1 coordinate 571,221, forward strand.
CAGGGGAGACACCCCTGCAGCACCACACGCTGCACTGTCCCTGTAAAACCCCTGCTGCCGCTATCTTTTCACTTGCCTTCGCCTCTTCCATAGGCGCCAAACCTGGCTCCCCAGCCCATCATCTGCAACTACTTGTCCATCGGTATGAGGTACAAACATAAACTGGAAAGGGGGCCTTCAATGGTAGGCCCATTTCCTTCATTGTACGCCACAGCTGTTGTGCGCATAGGTGTGACCAGTGCAACCACTTCTCAACAGCCATGACCGCTTCATGCTTACAACAGCGGGAATATTCCAAACACTCAGAACTGAAGCTGCTGCATGCATACTACGTCTGTGACAGCACAGCACCACATATAAGAGAACTCTAGAGCTGTCAAAGGGCATATCATCCTAATAAGAACCTCTTCAGAAGGTACGGATCACGATGATATGGCCATGACAGCTCAAAGTGTGTCCTCCTATATCGATGGCTTATCATGCCTTCAATACCACCTGAATCCATGACCCGAGGGCAAGCACACATGCCTTGCACATAATCCCTGATCAAAGAGAGGCACACAACATGTGACAGGCCCTGGCCACTTGACTTCCCAGTTCCTTGACAGTTAAAGCATCTATTGCCACAACCCAATAAAATGTAGCTATTCAACACACAGGACACCCTGTAACCCCAATCTTATGCTGCTACAGCTGGACCTGAATCCAACTCCAGTGCATACAAGCTGAGCCCCATAAGGGTTTGCTGAATCAACAACAACCGTTTGAATCACAACTGCCAGGCTTGTAAGCATACTCCCATCACTGGCGCCCAACCAGGCCCGCTGTGAGCTCTTGCAACCACAGCAGCTTCTGCAGGCCCCCTCTCCCCAACGGGCTTTGCCCCTTATCCACGGCGCCATACACAGGAATGGAGGCGAAGCTCAATCTCATCTTCAGGTCGATTCTTCACCTTCATTCCCGAGTAAAGCACCGCAGATAAGTGGAGATGCTCTCAACAATGATCCAGGGTCTACAGGAGCCGTAGCGCTTGTCAGAAATGCAACCCTCTTATGACATCCCCTTATTCCTGACAGCTGGCTCGTATGCATACTCCCAGCCCCCACTGTCACCCACAGGCCTCAGGCTGTAGCGCTCCTGGTTGGGCAGGTGCTCTGTTGCTACAGCCAAGCAGCTAGCGAGGGATGTAGCAAGCTTGGCTGCGGTTTCTGGTCTCAGGCTGACGAGGCAATGGCTGAGCTGCTGAGCGCCACGGTAGCGCGGGGCGTCAAAGGTGTTGCTGCTGTTGCGGCTGGTGCGACCCTGGGGACTAGTGCAGCTGATGACAACCTGCAGCACAGGAAGAGGGCGGGAGGAACAGTGAAGGAAGTTTCATCAGTACAAGTGCAGGAGGAGGAGGAGCTTGCGGCCATACCTTGTCTGGACCAGTAGTTGGGCATGTGTGTTGTAATGTAACAAGGGGTCTCATGACGGCAGGTAAGGGTTCTTGCAACATATAGGTACAAGCCTCACGTCCTAGGTCCTACTAGCAGAATGAGAATATCCCAGAAGGGGAAGAAGCCGGTACATGCCGGGCCTGCGAGAAGCTACTGGAGCATGGCAAGGCAATAGGTATGCTTGATGCAAAAAGGTGCACAAGGTGAGCTACTGGGCTCTAACATACGGTTGCACGGACTTAAGCAGTTGCATGACTCATACCCACGAGGACAAGGGCCGATTTGATAGACACCATTGAGTGCTATAGCATGGCTAACACAGACGGCCCAATATACGGACCTTCCAAGTAGGGACTGCCAGCGACAGCTGCAACATGCTGAGAGTTTCCACAAACTAGAGCTGCAGCATAGGACGCCAAGAAAAGGCCAAGTCGCTTATCTGCAGTTATATTCGCTGTATCAGAAGCTTGCTGCACCCATCTGCGGCTTCACTTGCTGCATAGTAACTGCCTCTAAGCACAGCTAGCGCTTGCAACCCTTGTGCTAGTCGTCCGTTCTATTTCTGTGCCTGTAGGACATACTGAAAGTGAGCTGAGGCATGGCTTTGCAGAAGCAGCAGCTGTACAATACCTGGCAGCGTGGGAGTCCACCAGGTATCCGGGTCGGACTGAACAGCATGTTGACTATTTGGTAATCACTTCACAATAGCATAAGCACTGCGGTAGCGTGCATCCAGCAAGAGCCTGATCTCTTACTGGTTAAAGCTACGATATTTAGGGGATCAGGCACCTTAGATAGTCACCTTGCCTGCCAAGCCAATGCAGACATACCAAGCAGGCTGAGACATACGGCCCCACCAAACTGCGAAGCTTCATTGCTTACCTTGGCAATGCAGCGAGATATCACAGGTTCAAAACCTGGCACACTCTCTGCAAGCGACAGCCACTCCATGGCATCCAAGGAGAAGTTGCTGTCAATCCCTGATACCCCAAAGGTGGTCCTAGGGTCTAGGAGCACATCCTTAAAGAGGGGCAGGAGGCCCTGGATGTTGTACTTGTCTGCTAGTGCCATCAGCGGCTGCAGCAGCGGGGTGGTCATGAGGGAAGATGGGGACTTCCCGCTGGTGGGGTTTAGGGGGTGCATTAGGCACAGGGATGCCTCCCAGGCTTCTACTTCTTTGTGACCCGAGACTGTGAGTGTTAAGTGGCTGCTTGTTGGGCTGCCTGCTGGGGAATCCGGTGCTTGAGAAAGCTCGATAGCATCCCGCAGGACTGGAGACCATGCAGCAAGGATTGCACGCACTGCCCATAGTCGCGCTAAAACATGACCCTTGTTGTCTCGAAGGAGGAGCGTCAGATCTGGGTCACAGCCTGCAGGCCAGCATTTAATGTTTTACGTTGTGGGGGATTGTACATAGGGCCAGTTGTTTTGCAGTCTCAAATGTGAAGTGAACATTGGCGCGCAGGCGTACCCTCTGCATATGAGCTGCACAAGGGCTCGGAGGTTGAGTCCATGCCTACAGAGCCTTCCAGATTGGGGATTTGGATCGTTTCCGATAGCTTGGTTATATTATATGCACGGCCAAGGTATGCTGCTTCTGCCACGGGTGCCTCGTTGCAGTTAGCAGCATGCAGCTTTGAAACACTCGATGCTAGACATTATAAATCTGACATGAATAGTAATACTGTTGGCCTATTGCTTAAGAGCAATTCGCGGTGTTTTGGCGTGCAGACTGGATGGATATTGGAGCGGACACGCCAGCACACGGTTTCGTCACTACACACCACCAACGGACTTCATACTGGCCAGGTGAGGCCGGAACTGAAGGCAGCGGTCCTAGAGCAAACAATCTCGGCCATAAAACGTGACGGTGTATCTGAGATAACCCTTGCATGTCGCGGCTGCCACCATGCTGTTCACTTGAGCACATGCCAACTTGGTCACAGGCCGGGGGAACAGACTCCAGGTTCATATGAAGGCCTTCAGGATAGAGACTATGAGCCTGTACATCGACCAGATTATACAACCTCGACAGCAACCATTCAGCCGGCCACCAAGTCAGAACACATATGATCCATGGGTGGAACCTGAGAGGTCCGGCAAGATTACGAGGTAACCAATTACCTTAAGAGGTCATCCATTGGAGCCAATGAAGGCTCGCATGTCCCAAAGCAGCATGCAACAACATGCTCCTACTTGCCCTATGAAGGCTCATAGGGCAAGAATTCAGCATGCAACACTGTGCTCCTACAGAGACACCCAGGCAAGAACAAACAAACAAACATTTAAGGTCGGTTGCAGCAACTCTGTCAGAGCTTAACATGAGGCAGTGAGGTCACCTAGCCACGATACCCTCACTACCAGCACCAAATGCATACCCCCACCCCCAGCTGCTGTTGCTGCTGCTGGCCTTGCTTGTCATAGGAGCCAAGGGCAATTTCAGGCAGCCATCCCCCCTAGACCCATCCATTCAACAACAAACAGCACTCCTGCCACTTCTCCCTGCCCGAGTGCCACCACACTCCTTGCTCCGCCATCACCGCTCCCCCTGCTGCTGTGGCTCTGCTGCTTGCAGCCTCTTGCAGAGCGCCTTGTGCTCCTTCCAATGTGCCACCTGGCAACCCCCTACTGCAGTAGCATGCCAGCCGACACCCCCCACACCTCTGTTACGCAGCAGTTACCTCAGACCCCCCACGCAGGTCCACACAGGCAGGGTTATTGCACCCCAAAGGAGCCGGCACCTCTCCCTGCAGCACCAGCAGCAGCATATCCCCTAGTAACTCCTCCTGCTCCTCTACTGCTGCTGGGAGCGTAAGGTCCAGAAGCACCTCTATGGGCCAGCGGTTGCTGATGCTGTCTAGCACTGCTACTACTGCAGCCGGGAGTCTGAGGTAGCTTGGAAAGACGTCTTGGGAGGTCATCACTATCACCTGCATCGTTGGCAGCAGCAGCAGCACCAGCAGCAGCATCACCACTGCTGGCCGCAGCAGTAGCACCAGCAGCAGCAGGACCACTGCTGGCCGCAGCAGTAGCACCAGCAGCAGCAGCAGGACCACTACTGGCCGCAGCAGTAGCACCAGCAGGAGCATCACCACCGCTGGCAGCAGCAGCAGCAGCAGCTGAAATGGTTCCAGTGCCTGGAGGTGCTGGTGGTTGAATATCAGCAGCATTGCTAGCAGCAGCAGCAGCAGGAGCTCCCTCGTCAGGGTCTGGATGTTTTGCTTGCCTGGCTGTTGCATTCCATCGCTGCAAAGCATCATGCAGCAGCAGGCAGAGCAGCCCCGCCTTCTGTTTTGAGGTTACCCAGTCCCCTGAAGAAACGCCTAGCATTTGCAGAAGCATCCCAGTGCTGTTTGTACTGCTCCCAATCTGGGCCTGAAGTGTCCACCCTTCCAACCCTCCCCCTGCTGCGGCTGGGCATAAACCAAGAGACTCTGGCACCCTCATTAATGCTGCTGCTGCTGCCACCGGTGGTCCTGCTGCTGCTGCCACCGGTGGTGCTGCTGCTGCTGCTGGAGGTGCTGCTACTGCTACCACCACTGCCCTGACTGCTACAGCCGCTGCTGCCAATGATTGAAGGACCGCTACTGCTACCTGCAGTGCTGGAACCCCTGCTGCTGCTTGCAATGCTGTTACCGCCATCCCCCCCACCACTGCCACTGCTCCTGGCCGTCCCTCCACCAATGCTTCTGCCCTCCGGCCCTCTTTGCTGCTGCCACTGCTGCTGCTGATGCTGCTGCCGGCCCCAGCAGCTGCCTCACTGTAGCTATCACTGCTCTGGTCATCAACACCAGCAGCAGCAGCAGCTGCATCGTAGCAGGCCTTGGCTTGCCCTCCACATGTTCTAACACATACACATAGCGCATCGGCTGATTCCCCTGCAGCTGCGCAGCCTGCCGATCCAGCCAAAGAGCCAAAGCCCCAGCAATCTCCATCATCTCATTGAGGCCATGATCTACCCGCTGCTCTGTTGTGACGCCAGCAGCTGCCGGAAGGAGCATAGTGTAAGCTTTCACCCAGCTTGCAAAGGCTGAGGCATAGGCCGTGCAGTGCCCCCAGGTAGGGAGAAGCTGTGGGTGGCCCTGACCGACCAGCAGGTTGGGCAGCTCAAGAGAGAATGCAGAGAAGGTAATGGTGGTGGGGGTGGCGGTGCTCCTTACCAAGCGCTCTGCTAGCTGGTAGTAGATCAGAGGGTTGCAAGCCGCTAGATCCGTTATAGATGGAGGAGCAGGGCTGCCTGAGCAGAAGGTAGAGCAGCAGCAACAGAATTAAAAGCAGTATTTGGCTATCCCTCTTTACAAAAGCAGGATGCAATATCTACTATTGATGTGTTCCTAGCCAGGCATTGAGCTCAATGTGGTTTCATCTGCACTCTTATAGCTATCCTGGGGTTCATACCAAGCTGCCGGATTCGGCAATGCAAACAGGCTAGATTGTTTCATAGGAACACAAGCACAGAAACCTGCCATTCAAGCATGCAGCAACCTTTTCCCTACATCCTCTGATCTTGTGATGCTTTGGCCCCCCACATCATGGAAGCACTACCAGAAGCACCATCTGAGCAAAGTAGCAGCACAAACCCCGTTGAAACTCCTGGACCGTCGAAAAGGACCGTTGAAAAGGACAAACTTGCGGGGTTTGGCCCCACATGAAAACCAGCTACAGCCAGCGGTAGCGGCAGTGGTATCATGCCATGTACCGGTACCATGATAAGGGCATGCATATCATATCGCGCCATAAAAAGTTGACCGTTCACATAGTGTACTGCATAGCTCAGGACAATCATGGTACGTTCGAGAGAGATAGAGCAGCAGCGCCAGTTTTGTTGCTTTCAAAAGGCTAGCGACAGTGCTACTAACAACTGACGTGCGGGAGTGCTTTGTCGGTTTGTCGATATAGGGCAGTATGCATTGTCAAACAGGGACGGCCGGCTCCCATGCCCATGCAGACTTAGTCTATGTCTTTCAAAACGAGCAGAGAGCAGCAAATGCTGTTTTTGGGTAACGTTCCCATGCAGCCACCACCATGTCAGGTACCGCACTTCAAATCCTTTGAGACCTGTCATTGGTATGCAGCAATGAACCGCCCATGGTCTTCCTGTTGTTCCTTTGTACCTACCACTGCCTTTCATGGTGGTGAGCATAGATGCTAAGAGCAGCACATGCCTAGAAAGCTCCTCTCTTCCACTAGAGCCCATATACCCTCTGAAGCCCTCTGGTTGCTGCTGTTGTCTCCCCATGGCCTCCTCTCTTAGGAAGCTGTCCAAAAATACCCATAGCTGCTCCCCGATAGCAGCCCCCCTCTAGCTCCCACAAAGACCACACACTCCCCGGGTCTTGCTGCTAATGCAAGCTTATACAGCAGTTCAGAGCAACAGCCTGCGGTGTCATACCATCCCGCTGCTACAGCCAACCCCATGACCTCTAGCACCAGCTGCAGCACAGCAGCTGTAGCTATCCCCTGCTGCTGCAGCTTAGCAAGAGCAGGGTGGCCTGGCAGCAGCTGCTCCCCATCCTCTGCACTGCTGCCACAGGCGCCTACATAGAACAGCAGATTGCAAACGATCTGGTAGACCCTGTTTTGGCCCCCCATAGTAGTGGACGCGCCTACAGCCTCACGAAATGCGGCAGACAGCAGACATGAATGCTCTCACAACTGCTGCTGCTCCAACCTGGGTTACGAGCTGCTCATGGTCTGGCTTGAGCAGCAGCTGCGCTGAGCTGGTATCCGGCGTCGCTGCTGGCGTGCTGGTACTGGCACTGCTACTGCTGCCCTCCTTGGCCCCACCCTTGCTTCTGCTGATACTGCTGGTGCTGCTGGTGTCGTTTCTTCCGCTGCTGCTGGAAGCTGAGGCAACAAACCCATCCCAAGCGCGGCAACCCCCGTTTTCACCTCCCCTCCCCTCCTTGCTGCTGCTACCACAAGTCCCCGGCCTGCTCCCTGCACTCTTGCCTGCTTGTCTCTTGTTCACCTCCCTTCGCTGCTGCTCCTTATTCTTGATGCTGTACTGGGTAAAGAGGTGGCCAGCTATAGCCACCAGCTGCATTAAGGTAACCTCTGCTACAGCTGCCACAGTGTACACTGTATGTAGCTGCTGCTCGGTGCTGGGATGTAGTTGTGGATCAATCCTAGACGCTCTAATGTAGACAGCAACACACCTTGAGCAATGGCCAGGAGCATAGGGTGGACCTCCAGGGATTTCAAACCCCTGCCGGGGGTTGCGGGCGATGCGTCCTCACTTTCCCCACAGGCGCTGCTGCTGCTGCTGCTGCTGGGTGTGCTTGCACTTCCAATGCTGCTGCTCCTGCTGCTGCTGCGCCCGGCTCTGCCTCCGATGCTGCTGCTGCTACTGCTGGGTGTGCTTGCACTTCCAATGCTGCTGCTGCTGCTCCCAGCTGTGCCTCCAATGCTGCTGCTGGTGCTGTTTTTAGCATGATTATCTTGCTAGTTGCACAGCCAAGCTCCCCAGCTAAGAAGCGCATGTACTCCTGGCTAAGTGGAATAGTGTCCATGATGATAGTAATTAATGAGGTGGCAGTAGCAGGCTGTGCAATCTGAGGGGCGCTGGCACAGAAGGGGAGTACAAGGGGCAGGATGTGCCAAAGGCAACCAGAAGAAGTACCCAAGGGCTGATGCTCCAGTAGCCAGCGTAGCATGTGAGGGGTCCGGGTAAACAGCTGGGGGTGGTGAGCTGCATTGACGGGAGGCAAGAAACACATATCATATGGAGGTACTCCAAGCGGGCATGGTCTCACAGACAGAACAATTGAATGCCCATATGCAGTCATTCGCATTATCACCGCGTATGTATATCGTTCTTATGTGCTGCAGCTGTGTTAAAGGCAAGGAGTTGAGATTGAGTGGCATTTCACGAACTAAGCCGAAAAACACATATCAAATCCACCAAGGCTGGGGCGTTTTCCTGCTGCAGCCGCTGGTATTCGAAAAAGGAGACATGTGCAGCATCGCATTCCACCTCGTGTCAACTGCTGCCAATCAATGTTCCTCCACCATTTCAGACATTGTAGGCATGTGAGTGGCATTCAAAGACTTACCTCACTCCTCCTGAAGCTGTGCTGCCAACATTGAGGAGATGTGGAGATCCCTTGCCTCCTTGATTGAGGTAAGGAACTGCACCCCAGCTATCAAGATGAGGCGCCAGTGCTCTCTCAATACATACCCGTTCACCTCACCATGCACATTGGGATTTGGGTCCTGCTGGAACCAGTCCACAAGCTTTAGCACAGTTATGCAGGCCCGGGACTGGACGACCTTGCGGACTGCCGTAACTGTGGGTTCCTCGCCGAGATATAGACCGTATGAGGAGAGGAGTCTGATAGTGCTGGAAAGCAGACGGTGCAAAGGGCTAGAAGGGGGCAAAGGCCAAGGGAGTCTTGTCGACAGCAAAGCCCTGGCTTCTCCCGAGGACCACGACCGAGCAAGCGTTTCGAACCGGGGTTTCACGCTCATTCCTGCAGGCTTTGCGCATCCACCTGGGAACACGGGAGGTTCGGGAACCCCTACATTGGTGCATCAACACGTCGGGTACCAAGGTCCCGAGGTACTTGTGCGGTGGTCATCGTCACAACTGGAACGGCTGATAACTTAACTAATACAACTCAGATCACTTCTGTTTTTCATATACTGACTCGTCCAGGCAACATCTTTTCGGCTTTGCTCTCTACCTACAGGCAGCAAGCAGCTCTCAAGCAGCTCAAGCGGGCCATCTCAGTACATCCTGGTGCAGTACGCCAGGCACTAGGAAAGCATCGCAGGAGTGATCCCTTTTATGCTTCATGCCCAGGTCCGCGGCTACACATTCCATTGTTAACAGCGAGGTGCCCGCCGTCTTGCATTACAAGGCATGTCTTGCACTCTGAGGCTGAATGTCCGCCCCGCTTGCACTTGCGACAATGTATGCTGCCCGTTGTTGACGTAAGCTGCTGGTTCGCTTATCACTGTGGTACTTGCTTCAATCTTACTCTTCTCGGCAAAGCGACGCTGCTGGCGGATCAACAGGGTGCCGTCCCAGACCCATGTCGACTGCCGCCGATGTGCGTCTTTTGGCAGAGCAGCTGCAAACGGACGCGGTGAAGCATGCAAACAATGCTTTGAAGCTTTTAGCATCAATCAAGTCCCCTACAAACGAGGTAGAGCATCAAGCAATTCCAGGTTCAAACTTTTGTTCCTCCAGAATCACCTGCTTCCCCCCGTCCGCAGGCTGTTGCGAAGGCTTCCGTCCAGGGCTTGAAGCTCTTTTTCATTACCGCCTGTGATGACGGGAAGCTGCAGCGGAAGCGGGCCAAGGTGCGATGGCTCGACATGCAGTTGCTCAGGGGCAGCTACTAGTATGACAGTGCCCTGAAGCCTATGAGGTCGACCCAGCTAAATTCATGTTACAAAAACACAAGCAACTCTACTATTGTTAATTAAGATACCAAGCAGGTCTGCTAGCTCGAAGCTCTTGTGGCATGCACCTGTACTTGCAGCAACACTTCACCTACTTGGCATGCTGTTCCACATGGCTAAGATTTTGGTGCCCTCTTCCTTGTTGCCCTGCTACAGCTTGACAGTGCTCCTGGAGTAACACAGGCAGGATCCAGCCAACAGCCAGCGCCAGAGGCTCTTTATACAGAATGGCTACAGCGGCAGTACAGCATCTACATCACTTCCCTACAGCAGCTGCTATCCACCCCTACCTCTGCTAGCTTACAGGTGGCTGCCTTGGCTGCCCTGATGGAGTGTATACGCCACCAGGAGGGTCCTGCAACCTTCAGCCAAGCGCTGTACAGCAGTACGCTCACTACACTGGTGACCAGCGCACATGCACAGCCTGAGGTAAGCAGCAGGTCCTGTGGTTGTGATGAAGTTGGTGCTGAACATAAGAAAGCAGAGTGAATGCAAGAGGATCGCAAGGAAAGGTTGTTGTGCAGGGGCCATTAGGAATAGCACTTGGGGTGGAAAGGGGTTAGGTTGGGTGCCCATATGAAAAGTGAACTAAGGGTTTAGGCTGTGGTTCTTATAAGCTGCATATGCCTTGCCCAGTTAGGCCCTTGGTGTGAGCACATGCCTCCTGCCTTTGGACAAGTGCTCAACGGGTACTGTGCTTGTATTGTAAAAAAAAAATTGATATGCCATAGAAAAAGCTCTAGACCCTGAACCTCAAGCCGCCGCAAAAGTAACGAGGGGGGACATAGCAGGGTTGGTAGCACTACTCCCTTGCCACTCCAGGCTTTAAAAATGCATGCTTTAAAAATGCATGCTTTGCTATCTGTAAGCGGAATGGTGCTCTGCTCCTGCTTCTTCACCTCACACTTTCTGAGATTATGTCACCCCCATGTTCTCCCAGGTGTTTGCTGTTTTGTTCAACCGCTACTTGTCCTTCGCTGATGTGCGCTACCAAACCCTGCGCACCCTAACGCGCAGGGCAACACAGAGAGCAGTACGCAGTGGCAGCAGCAGCAGCAATGGTGCCAGTAAAGCTACCACCAAAGAGCAGGAGCAGCAGCAGCAGCAGGTGGCAAATGGAGGTGGTGCAGAGCTAGATGCTGAGCAGGGAGGGGATGACGATGGCGATGGCTGTGATGCTGATGCAGGTCAGCTGTCTGGGCCAGATGTCGCTAGGAATGTGTTTGACGTCCTGGCAGCAGTGCCAACAACAGTAGCAGCAGCAGCAGGAGCAGGAGGTGCAGCAGCAGAGGATGGAGAAGGGTTGAAGTCGTGGTGTGGGGCGGCAGAGGTAAGAGGGGATAGGATCAGCCGCAGGTGTGATAATGCAGGAACACTGGAAGGAGGAGGGGGGAGGGGTGTGGTTTTGGGGGGAGGGGGGGATGTTACTTGGAAAGGAGGGGGGGGGGGGGTACTTGCAAGTAGGGGTGATGTGAGTTGAAAGGGGTTTTGTAGGTCCGCTAGAGATCTGGCAATCACATAAGCATTCGATTTGTGCAGGGTGGGTTAATCATGAGGTACAGTAGGAGGGGGTAGGGAGGGACAGGAGGATGCAAATGAATTGATAGTTCCAGGCTGGGAGCAGGACTGGCAGGGAAAGTACTGGGGAAGCGATGCTGCGGAAGTGGGGAAAGGCAGGACGGAAGGGGCAAAAGGGGGAAGATATGAGGTGGTGGGGGGGGTATGGAGGAAGGAAGAAGAGGGGCAGGAAAGAAGGAAGGGGGGGGGGGGATGTGGCCAATGGACTCAGAGAAGGAGGAGCGTATCTAGCCTGAGCCCATATGCAATGCGAACTGCCTCTCATGCATGGGACCGGAACTTGCGCTGTTGTGAGGATGAGTGCGGATATGTCTGCTCACATGGTATGCCTGCTCGCGATCAGCTGAAACAAAGCCCTACATCACAGGTGCAGGCAGGGTGTGCAGCAGCCTAAGAATGCATACTTTGTTAGCTGTTATATGGCCTCCTATCCCCCCTGCAGCTACTGTTACTGTTACTGCAGCGCAATGTCTAGAGGCTATGCAGGTGCCTCTGCTGCATGTACTAGTATGCAGTGGTAACCATGTACTAGTATGCAGTGGTAACCATGCTTACACGGAGTAATTGCGTATGTGCATGCAGGCTGGTTTGGTCACGGCAGCAGTGGATGCAGTGGAGTCATCGAAAGCACGCCGTAAACGCAAGCAGCGTGAGCAGCAGCAGGTCAGCAGTAGCAGTGAAGTGAGGGCAGCAGCATGGGCGAATGCCAAGGTGCAGCAGCGGGCATATGGAGGAGCATGGCTGGCGTTCCTGTGTATGGACCTGCCTGCAGACATCTACAGGAAGGTGAGGGTTTAAAATTGCCTGGGCTGGGCCCCATTTTGCCCCTAGTACTGTGCAATGGGTTAGGGAAGCCCAACTGTCACTGTTCTTGTGTTGAGTAATGCATAACGTCCCAGGGATCCTCCCAACCGTAGCAAAGAGAGCCCCGCAGCTTACCTCCTGTGCGTTTCGATGCTAACCGCTAGACACCATCCGCAAGTGTCAGTGTTGTTGTCTTTGATGACGATGTAATGACTGTTGAAGTGCAGGCTTACTCCCAAAGTGCAAGCAAGTGCAAGTGCATTCATATCGGTTATTTGGCAGGACTGGCTGTATACCAGTATGTGTGACCTGAAAATGGCTGTAGATGTACTTGGGTGCAGAAGAGCAGACTTGCAGTGCCTGTGACACTCGTTTAACCAATCTGAAATACTCAAAGCACCTTCTGCGCTCGATTCTCAATTGCATTTTTTCCTCTGTTCCTGCGCTTCTACTCACTCCTGGTTTCCACGTGCCCATGTCCCCTCTGCGTAGGTGCTCCTAAAGCTGCATTCAGATGTCATCCCCAACATGACAGACCCCATCCTGCTATCAGACTTCCTCACACATGCCCTTACTCAAGGAGGCATGGAAGGAATGCTGGCACTACATGGCATCTTCACACTCGTCACCCGCTACGGCCTGGAGTACCCGGCCTTTTATGCCAAGCTGTACCAGCTGATCACCCCAGCAGCTCTTCGGTCAAAGCACAGGGTGCAGTTCTTCAAACTCGTGGATGTGTTTCTGAACTCAGGGCTCGTGCCGGCGTACTCTGCAGCTGCGTTTGTGAAGCGCTTTGCACGGCTTGCGCTGACGGCGCCAGCGGGTGGTGCCATGTTGTGTATCGCGTTCATACATAACTTCATCAGGAGGCATCCGAGTTGCATGGTGCTGCTGCATAAGCCTATGAAGACAGGTAGCAGCAATGCCAGCAAGCAGCAGCAGGGGCAGCAGCTGCAGGAAGACGAGCCGCTGCTGTTGACTCCAGAGGGACAAGCAGGGGCTGCAGCTGCTGCCACGGCCAATGGTGATGCAACAGCAGCAGCAGGGGCAGGTGTAGCAGCAGCAGGGTTTAGTGGTGCTGGTGTTGATGTGTATGATGACAGCCAGGGGGATCCTGCTGCCAGCCGGGCTGTGGAGAGCTCCCTGTGGGAGCTGGAGGCACTAAGGCGGCACTACTGCCCACAGGTAGGGCTTTGAAGAGGAGCCGGTAGTGGCATTCATTCGGCTGTTTTGGATGCATGTGCAGACACCCTACTAGAGGCCAGGATGAGATTGCCAACTTTTTTTGCAGCTGCCAGGTGGATAATCTATCTGTGAGATAGATTACTGCACGGCCCTTGGACCGTGCAGCACCCGCCACATGACTCCGACCAGTTAGTGGATGATCTGGAGGTTGTCTAGCACTATAAAGTACATGAATGTTACAAGGAGCTGATTAATGTATTTTATATGCATTGAAAGTGGTGTTGGGCAACTGCTGTGGTTAGCATCTGTCTGCTTGGCGGTCTGCATGAGAAAGGACACATTATTGCTGGGGCCATTAAGTGCAACTATGGCTGGTGATGAAGCTGTCATAAGTGCATGCAGTATGTTTGCTTATTGAGTATCTGTTGCTGACACTGCAGGCGTCGACCTTTGTGTCAGTGCTGGATAAGGACCTTGGAGATAGGGTACGTACAGCTGAAGTGGACTTGGATCCACTTATGCCATCGTCAACTGCTCAGCTCATCAGCACGGAGCTAAGCAGGAGGCTGAAGTCTGTGCCGCTAGCGTTCTATGACAAGCAGCCAAAGGGTGTCTGGGGTGCAGCTTGGGAGGAGCAGGGGTTGAACCAAGGGAGGAGGGAGGAGCCTGGGGACAAGGAGCAGCAGAAGACGGAGGCCATGCCAGGGTGGGATCTCAGTTGATGCGTCTGTGCTCTTGGTTGGTAGTTTATGGCATTGCACTGTGGGCTGGCTGGGAGTCGTGGTGGCACCGTCCTGGTTCGTGTTCGATCGCGGGATCCAGCAAGTGCTGGTGCCGCATGGTCGGGTGTGTGCCTGCAAACGGAATCTCTCTGAAAGCATTGTGGCATGGTTGATTTTAGCGACCTTGGCGTACACGCTTCTGTGTTGATTCTGCAATGGGCTAGCTGTAGCTTGGCAGTTGAGCACTAGCTACAGCACAAAGGAGATTTGCATTCATCCACCTGTCGCTCTGCTGCTGCCACAAAACTTTTTGACTTGAAGGTTCACGAATCACGTGGGGGCTCAGTCGCGGTAGTGCTAACTCCGCACTCGATACTCGCATGTCTAGTGACCATCGGGGGAGGAGTCAGTTTGAAGACAGCGGAGAGTTATTGAACAGCGCTATACATGTACAGGTCAAGTACTAATTTACAATTGTGTGCTGAGAACTAAGGCCTCATGTCGTCCTAGCCCTTTACTGCCTGAGTCAGCGTTGCATCCTTGACGTGAGGGATGAATTGCCTGCCCTAGGACTCTGGGAGGCCGACATAGCTCGTCCTGCTCTTGCTAGTACCAGTAGCAGGGGTGTCGTACATGGTTCGTACAGTCGCCGGGCCATGAAGTAGGCTGGTTGTGGTGGCGATGCTCCGTAGGCTGACTCTGAAGCGGGCCGCAGCCCAAGCAATTGCAGAAGTCCCAGCCACCAGCAATGCCTCTGAAGAAGAGTTCCTGGCTGACACAGCCTGTGATCCAGATTGGCAAGTGCTTTCAGACACCTGGAACAACGAGGAGGCACAAGCATACCTGGCTGCACCACCACCAGACGCAATCTCCGAATCAGGCACTCTTCGCCACCTCCTCGCTACCACTAGACGGATCGTTGCCGCTTGTCCAGTCCCTATAGAACCCGCGCTCGCATTCGAGGCTGTGCACTGCCAGGCCTTCCTCACCCTCGTGAGGCTGGTGCACTGGCTGCAGCAGCGCCCTCATAAGGAGGATACCGGCAACAGCCTGGCTTCTGACTGGTGCCTGTATGTCAAGGCCCTGCTAGCCATCTCAGGCGCAGTGAATGCTGCTGTGGAGCCAGATGTGAAGGCACCTCAGCAACCCCCAAGCTTGGCAGGTAAGCTCTTGAATGCAGCGATGGACTCTGGGAATAAGCAAGAGCTCAAATACTATAGCGTTGCTCAGACATGCTGATGGACCTGCAAAAGGTCTGGGCCTCTGGGTTGTTACAGCAGATGGCAGTATCTGGCTGCTGCTGCAAAGTCGTGAGCAGATCATATGTACTTGCGTAATTGTGACAAAGATGTCCGTGTTAGTGTTGCAAACACTGCTGTAAAAGGAGCTCTTCATCTGCAGATATTGTTCTTGCTCTTACGTCAAGCATATTCTTGTTTGCGCTATTGCATGAAGCCAACACCATCTGGCTCTCCAAACATTTCAGTTCCCATCGGCCTTTACTACCTGTGCTAAAGGCAATGCCAGGCAGGGCACACTAGAACCCATTCCAACTCATGCTCCCGCTTGTTCACATTATCCTGCCTTAATTGTCCCTGGCACCTCATCTCACTCCATCACTAAACCATTAACTTCTCAACCCCCCCATTGCTTGCTCTCCCCCTCCCCTGCTAATGCAGTCATCACAGCCCGCTCGCGCCCTCAGGGTCCCAGCGCCCCCCGCCGCATGCTGCAGTGGCTGACACAGGCCCGCACCACCCCCATCATCCGTCCCTCAGCTGCTGCCCTGCGCATCTCCAGCCTGCTGCCCCTGCGTGCCCCCAAGGCCCCCAAGCACAAGCCCATGGGTCCACGCTCTGAGCTGCCCTCCTGCAGCCAGCAGTACATTGAGTACTTTGCACCTATGACAAGCAAGGCAAGCTTCAGCAGCATCTCTTAGGCGCGCAAGATCGCATGCACCACATAATGGATGGACTGATCCATTGAGTTGGAAGTGAAGGCGGTTTGTTGCTGGCGTCCCTCTTTGCTGGTGGCAGTAGCAAAGGTGTGACGAAGCTTATTCATTAAATGGATGGTCACATCCAAACTGCCATGGGGCAGGGGTGACGTCCCTCAGAATGTATAATTCTCAAGGGGTGTATCCAACGTATTTGAACCCGAATTGATAGAGGCAGCACCAGCTGTAAGAGTTGAAGCTGTAGCATATGCTTTTGCAGGGGTCTAGGTACGCCATGTAGTAATAGCTGGAAATGATCTTGCATCTGCCAGGTGTGGCCCAACCATATACAACAATACCTGTGTGCTTCAGGGCAGCTCATTCGAATTTTTTAAAATACCCTTGTGGAATCTACGTGCTCTGTCCAATGGGATGAAGTACGAGGTGCACGTAGGGACCAGATCTTGTTTTATCATGGGTCTTGTGCTGCATGGTCTTGGTGACGTTTTGGCATAGCTGATCTTGCTTTTTGATTCATTAAGTGATTGAAGTAGGGACCAGTTTCAAGGCCATGAATGTGATCATTATGGACTCTGGCCATTTCTGCTTTGTAACATGCAATGTGTCTAATTAGCAAGGAGCGCACTTATAGCTCTGGAAGCTGAGCTGCTGCTAAGCTAATTGAGGCAACAGTTACTGTATAGCTAGGGAGGACTGCACTATGTTGTCACAACAGTATGTTTGTCCTTTTTGTGCTTCGGCAGGATGTTGTTTTGCTCTGTAAGCTTTCCCGTCATTTTCAGGGGCTCGGGAGACTTGAGCTGGGGTTTTGCTTGTGGTGCAACCATCTTAGTAGTAAGCTCGGCTGCTGTGTTGCAAGTTGCTTGTTTCAGACAGCGGGATATCTGTGGTAGGACAGGAGATGTTTTGCAGGGTAGCTTGCTCTGGTAGCCTCTTGCTTGTACATCGGCATAGGGAGGGGCAGGCTGCTGACCACATGGGCTGTAGTAGCTTTCTTTGCGACCTGAAGGGTGCAGCAGGAGGATTATGATGTATCTGCATAAGGATGGGACAGAGCTTCTTTGTAGATCCATAAGAGATGGTTGGTGCTTGGCAGCGATGGACATGGGATGATAAGCGAGTTCCCCATGTGTGCAGCTGGACCTGATGCAACATGGCAGCTGTATGTTTTTAGGAAAGGATGGAAGTATGTGGCCTGAAATATTAGCAGAGTGGCCACACAATGGATGTGCCATCTGCCAAGCCAAGATGCAATGCCGCACTGACTGCTTGATTGAGCAGGAGATTACAGCAGTGACTGTGGCAACAATTTTGCAGACGAGTGCCCTCCGTGACTTTTTTGATGCCAGATGCTGGTCTTATTGTTTAGTGATGGACCTGGGTATATCTTATATGAAAGCAGATACTCACAAGGCGTATGCTTTTGGAGCTCTGTAAAGCATCTGTCGTTGCACTTGGACTCAGCCACTAACATTTGCACCAGTGCTGAGTCGCTGGAGATGTAGAAGCAGGCCTTACTGTATGGTCAAGGTGCATAAATACATATCTTGAGGATTGTGCACCTGACAATGGAGCCTAACTTTGCTGCAGCCGTGTAGCTTTGGCTAACTTAGGCCAGTCTTGTCCCTGTACTTTCTCCACCCCCGCATATGGCAGGAAAAGATATCGGGTGGTGCTCTATAGGTGGCAAATCAGTTGATTAGAGGCCGCACCCTTGTCCGTGGCTTAGGACTTGGGAGGTTCAACCCAATGCTTAGGCTCGGTTGGATGGCATCAGTGGCAGAAGCGAACAAGTATGTGCCAGCAGTGCATTCGTGCTTCTACTACCAGTACTGTGCTGGCAGAGTGACAGACAGGCTGATAGCAGACTTGTATTTACTTGGTAGATTGAGGATAGGTTGCTGATGTCAGCCGGATGTAATAGAGTCTTAAGCTTAACCAACCTTATGTGGTGTCCCATCTGCTCTGGGCTATGGCTGGATTCATGGTACTGGTATCCACTAGAGCAAAACATGCTGAATTGATTAATGCCAACATGCAGCCGGGAGCAGCCTAGGGTGAGATGCAGTGCCTTTTGTGAGAGTAATCTGCTTCGTTGATTGGATCTCTTGAATGTCAAAGCAGCACTGCATGAAATTGCCTCGCTACTGGTTGGGCTTCAGGATACCGGTTATTTGTGAAATGGTTTTGGGTAATGGGTCCGCAATTTTGCAACGCTGCAAATGGGCTTGTGATAGGGTGTTGACACAATGTTCTCATGTGTGCCCCAAGGGCCGCCCAATCCGTTGAAGCCTTTCGTGCCAGATGATTTGATGCTCTGGGGGAATTATGGCAATGTGTAGGTTACCTGTGGCACTGAAGTGCTACACCAATCATGTCATCTGATGCGTTCCGATCATGTTATGCTATCATTGGTAGGGGAGGAGCAATTTGTGCAGTGTAGCTTGAACTGGTATATTACATGTGTATATCGGCTCGGGAAGTTGCAGGCTATTAACAGCCTGGGCTGCTGTAGTAGCTTTTATTATACCAGAGACGTGCAGCAGTAGGAATATGATGTGTCTGGATTGAGTCTCTTCAGAACTGCCTTTGTTCCAGACGTTTGCGCGGGTGCAACTGCAGGCATAAAACACCTTTTCGTATGTCTGTCGCAGACACGTTCAGACTGGATGGTCCGGACTTGTCTGCAACAGACATAGGGAAAGGTGTAAGGTTGTAGCTGTGCTCTAGGTGCTGTAGCTGTGCTCTAGGTTCCTAGCCATATCCTTACAAAAGGTGTTTCATGTTTGCAGTTGCACATGTGCAAGCGTCTGTTATTTCTGCTGGTGCAAGGCTGTACTTTTGCTCAATACTGCAGCTGGTCTCTACAGGGAGTATGGTGGTACGTAACAATGATGTATGTAGCCGACCATTATGCAGAGTGGCGACACCATGACGGTGAGCCCATCTGCTACACTGGGGGCAGTGCTGCACTGGTATTTGCCGGTCTGACTGAGCAGGAGACCACAGCAGCAATAGCAGTATTGATATTGTTCACACAAGTTATCATCTGTGACTGATTTGATGCCAGGAGTTGGCGCTGTTGTTTGGTGCAGCAGTCTCATTTGCTTTCACAACAGAGAGGTGATTATGCTTCCAAGGTCTTTGACTGTTTGCTACTTGCAATTGGATTGGACATCTGAAGTATTTTGAGGAGTACTTGAATCAGCAGCTAAGGGCATGTTGCTGGAGATGCTGAACCAGCATCACCCAATGAGTAATCAGGTTTTGCCAGTTGCAGCTGACATTATATGAGTTTTTGCTGCAGCATGTAACATTCAGTTCAAGTCCCTTTCCAAAGCATTTTTCACAGCCATACATGGAAGGAAGAAATATGCGGCCTGTTTGCTGGCTGTCTATTTAAAATGAGACCCAACGCCGGAGCAGAACCAGAGGCTTGGAGATTTTCCCCGATTTCCAGGATGGCAAATTCAGTATGCTTGTGGCCATGGCTGCCAGAAACAGATATGCTTTAGCAGTAGACACTTCCTTTCACTAGTACTGCATTTCTTGCCCAGTTCAATGCATTGGAGCTGTGCCATGCAGGGCAGAATATCATCTTTTGCGGATTTTCAGATTCCGGCTTCTTTTTGTGAGGTGCCCCAAAGCTGTTGCCATGCGCTTGCCAATGATAGGGGTTCCCTGGACTGGTAAAAGGGCACACCAAGTGCTTCTAGATAATAGCTGAGTGCTAGTACCACTGCACTGTGGCCAACCAGCACTCAGCAGGGTTCCTATGGGCATCTGGTTCTGCCAGATTTGCGATCAGCAGGGCATCATGTTTATCAGCCAACTGCCTGAACTGCTTCATGTGTGATGGCAGTTGGCTGATAAACGAGGACAATGCGCTTGGCACAGAGTTACATGTACTGGTGATTGCCGTCTGGGCGAATGTGGAAATTGCACTATGTGGTGGTGGTCGTGACCTTGAAATACTGCCTGGGCCATGGAGATGGCTGAGAGCAGGTGGCATGGGCAAGAGCACGCGCTTGCACAGTAGGCTCTGCTGCAGTGCATATCATGGGTTGCAGTGGAAAGTGCCGCAGGTGATTCTGCTGAGTCAGCAGTGTGCCAAGTGCTTCAGATTCAGCCTACCTTGCATTTGAAGATGAAATGTCCTGAGTGGCAGACCTATGCTGGTAGCAAATGCGTTGTTTTGGTGGGGCCTAGTAAGGGGCTAGAAGTCAGTGTAGGCAGGGCCAGTCATGAGTTCAATGCACAACCAGTCTGGTGTCCCATGTCTGCACTGGGCTCTGGCTGCATTCCTTGGTACTGCACAGCACTGACGCATACATTCGCATTTATGCCAACTATAAGACAGCCAGGTGTGGATTTACTGCTCGTTGTTGTTTGACGCAGGATGTGTATGATAGTGGTGTGCTTCTTTGGTTGTGGCTCTTGACTATCATACCAGCAAATTCATGGCAATGCTGCAGCTACTGCTGCGCCCTGGTTTTGGGCTGATTGTTGCTCATTAAAGGTTGCATTCTTTGCAAGTACTGGGTCTGCACTCTTACTTCCAATGCTGCAGCGACAGGACAGCTTATGCTGGGTTCTTGGATAGTGTCATCTTTATAGCTCATTTGTGGCTCGAGCTGTTGTTGGCTTTATGCAACATACGGTAGATACAGTACTGTCCCGTGTAGTGGGTGTTTCAGTGGTTTTGGCGAATTCATTCCTGACCTACAATGCAGCTTGGCAGTGGCACTGAAGTTCTGAAACTGACCATTTCGTCATGCGTTCAATTCATTTTGGGCTAGCAGTTTCTGGTTACAATGAGGGTGAATGCTTGTCTAAAGTTAACTGCGAGGATTCATCTTTATGCGGCTGGGGGTGCATTTTGTATGGTTCACAGTCACCTGAAAGGCACTGCTCTGTGTCTATCTGTGACCAAGCTCTAAGGGCGGAGATTGCTTTAAATATGCACCAGCGACAGCAGGGAGCGGAGATGAGTGAAAGGGAAAATGAGGTGCACTAAATTTGTTTGCTTTGGTTTTGACATCTTAAGCCCTGAGCAAGGCATTAAACTGCTTGGCTTGCTGCTGACTGGGTCAACTGGTCAGCACATGGCAAGTCGAAATGGGCTGGCCTGACATACATTGGCTAGCAAGGGATCTAGGGTGGGCTGGTGGCAGCCATGGTGTCAGTTTTGGACAGGAACTTGAGTATGCCGTTGGAGCCTAAGTTGGCTCCTTGTGGGTGGCGCTGCCCCCACCGGCGCCCCGCTTTGACGGGGCCATTTGGTAATTGGTAATTTGGTAATTAAGAGTATTCGGCTGGCCAAGCTCGGTGGTTCGGGGCTTTGCGGGGCTTTATCACTAAGCTTTGATCATTAGCCCCGTCCGACGTCGACATTCGAGAAATGCGGGTTTTGCGCACTTTAGTGTTGAGTAATGCAATTGAAGGAAGATGTGCGATTGGTGAGTAATGGGTGACAGACAGGTGAGGGATTCATTACAGTTCATTCTACCTCATTCGTCCCGCTCGTACGTGGACGCTCGAAAGTAGCCTGTCCCGCTGTCAGGGCACCTGATCGACGGTCTTAGGGCTTGAAACACTGCTTGTCTACTTGAGCGCAGCAGCTGCCCGTCTGCATTTTCAGAATTCGTTCTCCGTGTTGATGCGCCGATCTTGCGACCCTCAAGTGCAGTCGAGGGATCTGACGCTCCCTTTGCTTCCTCGTCGAAGCTTCTGCTATACTGTATGCGTTCTTAATAGCATCATGTTGCCATGCCATGCTAGCTTTCCATGCAAACTTTGACAGCGCCGAACACTAGTCCAGCTCGGCAGTGAAATGCGTGGAGCCCTGTGGAGGGGGCAGCACTGTAGCCGCACCTTCTAATTGTTACTGCAGGCCAGGAATTGGCGCGCTCAGCAGGGGTTAGTGCGGACGGGGCTACATCGGCTCGTTTCTGGATTGGTTCGTCCAAGTGTTTCAAGTGTGGCGGCGGTCACTACTGATGCAGTGCCCCCACCACCACGATAAGCTAACGCTATCAGGCAATGCGACACTCCTCACTATGACTGCACTCTGTTTGCCATTTAGTATGACTTCTACACGGTCATCGGCACCCCACCGCTCGCACGCATGCACGGATGGATTCGCCCTCATAGTGGCCATCTGCAGAGCTTTTTCGCGTTGGATCGCGATCCCATAATGTGCTATACCTCCGCCCAGGTCCTTAGCTCGTAGTAGAGCTGCACCATGCCCTTCCGTGATCGTACTCTTCCAGGCTGTCAGGGTGCGTCAGTGGAATTGCTCGGAGCACATTGTACGACAAAATCTTCATGCCATTTCACTTGGGCGTTTCTTAATGCAGTTTTCTCACGGAACAGCGGAGATGCCACTGATAGGAAAGACGTTCAGCTAGCGACTCAGCTGGCCACGTTAGCGTTCTTCTTCGTGGCAGACCAGCTCGGAGTCCCAGCAGAACCAACTGAGCCACTACCTGATGGCAAGATCGTGCTCAGCTCAGACAAACGTTCAGCTCTAAAACGACTTCTGAGCAGAGCCAGCGCCAGTGGATTGGATCCTCTCCAGCTGCTAACCAACCCTAATGCAGACACAGTGGAAACCATGTTCACTCAGAGCTTTGCAGCTGGGATCTCCATGGACCTCAAAGACACAACAGTTCAGGACCAGGTAAATGCAGCAAGCTACCAGTTGAGCTTGCTAACGTGACCTGTATGCTAAATAGTACCCTTTGATGCTTCCAGGTGGTGCATGAATACGCCCTTTTTCAGACACTGGGTCACAGGCTCTGCTATGAAGCAGACGGAGGGGTCCAAATTTCTAAGGAAATCCAGTACAGGAACCCCCAGGATGGTAGCAGTCATACAGCACAAGTGGGTCTGATGTTTCCAGCCAGCTCTCGGAGTGTGAAGCGGATCATGGACCACTGGTGGGGACTGAAAGGTGCAGTAACAACAAGCACTTCATTTGTTTATTACAAGGCAACCACCAGAGGTCCCTACTAAATTTAACCACCAACACTTGCAGGCGGCCGTCCTACAAAGGCACAGAAGACAGCAGCAAAAAATCGGCCCAATTCCAAGGGAACACCGATCCGCTGGAACACAGCAGTCATGTTGCTAATTTTCTGGGAGGCACAGCTGCTTAGCTCAATTGTGCGGCAACTGGGGTAAGACACTGACAATTTCAAAATTTCAAGCAAGGGTTTTGTCTTGGCTCAGGAATGCACATGATACAACCTAAGTTCCCATGTATGTTGCAGGGCCTTGATGGCAGCCAAGGGTCTGAGGCACCCAGCTGAGCTCACCAACGGAGGCCGGTTTGCGAATGGTTCAGCTGCTCTACGTGCACTTCAGTCAGCTTATGGAATGATTGCTGTTGCCTACCAAATCTACAATGGAGGCCGAGGAGCTGAACTGTTCAGGTAAGGGGCAGTGGCTTGCCCAAATTGTGCAGACTTTTATTCGTGGCATTTTAGGTAAAGGTGGCTGTTGTTTTTGCAGGTGGAGATGGACAGATACCGCAGTCACCCTCCCGAACGGTAAATCTGTACATGTCTGGGCCCTAGGGCTGGCATGCATGCTACCAAGGCTGCAGCAATCACAGGGTACCGGATTCTTCCTGACTGCCTACCATGCCAAGCATGAGATGGACTACAGTTCACCAGAGCCAGTTGGTGTTTTGCCTGCCAGCATGGCAGGGATTTGCTTGGCCTCCTGTGTCACCCTGGCATTTTGTGTGCTGCAATGGCTGCAACCCAAGAGTCCAGACCGCCCTATTATTGTCAAGGGGACCACTACCCAGACCAGATCCAACCCATGTGGTCTTGTGTTTCCATTTGGGGGTCTTCAGCATGTGCACCCAGATGAGATGAAGTCCAGCAACAATGCTCTTGCCGACCAAGTCAGCTCAGCAGAAGCATCCACTGGATTTTTAAGTGATGCCTGGGAGCAGATGAAGACAACAGGAGGTAAGCTAAGTGAACAACAGGATAAGTATAATATTTTGTGCTGCCTGACCTGATAATTGTGTTCTCACCTTGATGGGCCTCCATGATTTTCTCAAATTTTGTGAACTGGATATGCAAATTCTTGGCTGTCCTGTATTATATTGGAACCAAGGGAAGTCATCAGTGCCTCCGCAGAGGCTCCGCGGAGCCAAGGTATCCAACCCCAAGGCTGTGAACCACAGAGTTGGTTGATGCCTATTTGCTGTGCGGACGGGCCTTTATCCCCTTTGGCCAGGACAGACATACTTCCACCGGTGCCCTGGCTAACAGAAGTTCCATGCGGAACCACAGCAGGGTGATGGAAAGTACCGCCTAGACACCTTAAGGTTTTGGCACAGCCACACAAGCAAAGTCGGCAAGGGTGCGACAGCACAACACCATGATTTTCACGCGAGAGTCTTTGGGTCCCGGCTCACCACCCTCAAAAGAGGGCTGCACACCCCAGTTTCTCCGCACATGTTACTTGTCATGATGAAGTACCTAAGCCCTACACACCACGGTAATTTCATCAGCACCGTCTAGGCTACTCTGAATGCTGATGTCGGGCCGAGGGCCTACATTAGCTCCGTGGGTGCCGCTTGATCTTCCAAGGGCCGAGTGCTCCACATATGATTTTCATGGGCTGAAATTTGTGCACACTGACTTGGCTGAAACAGGCTGCAGCACAAAATTTTAAGGTGTCTGTGATGACTCCTGAGCAGAAGGGCAGTCAAAATTGTTCCAACTGCTGCATGCAGGCAAGACTCCAGCGCCTGCCAGCTCACCCTCCCATGGCATGCACAAGCTGTCCACCTACTCAATCATGTACTTATGGGCTGGAGAAACATGGCTTCTGCTTCGGCAACTCACCAAACTTCCAGGGGACCTCTGGCAATGGTATATGGACCGGGCAGGCCGCAGCCAGGTGGCAAACAATTACATGAATTATGTCAGTGCATATACAACTCTGTTTGGTAGCCGCCTGCGGTATATCACAGATCTTGGTCGTGAGCACCTACCGCATGTCTTCAGATCTCTCATGTTTGGCTGGTAAGTGGAGTTTACAGGGCGTACTGGTGCTGCTGTGATAAAACAATGAAGTCTTACCACAACCGCTTACTACAATTCTGGCTACCTGCTAACTGTCAATTAAAAACAGCATTGGGTACCTCCGTAATTGGCAATGGCTCAGGGCCGCTGTCCCTGCAAATTGCTCCTGAAAACACAGGGCGGTACCCATGGTAAGGGGCAGCAAAGAACGATGCACTGAAAGCCAAGGGAGATTCCCTTCAGTTTGCAAGCTTCTCTTGGCAAGGGTCATGGTGTCATTTTGCCAGTGTATTGTGGTTATGGCTAGGTGTATGTGGGACTTTGTTGAGCCCACTTTGGAAGTGGCTGGATGGCTCAGGACAAGCTGTCCCCTGCTAACTGCTCCTGAAAACACAAGGGGGGGCACAATCATTCCTGATTTGCCTGTGACTTGCCTTGTTCCCTTGCCTGTACTCAATAAGGGTCCTTATTGGAGGGAACCACATACTGCTATTTGAACCGCCATGCGTGAAGACTATGGAAATTGTTGTGTGCAGAAAATTGATTCACTGAACCGGTTTTGCCGTGATCAACGAAACCTATATGATTTTCACCACGCAACCAGTCATATAAATATCGATGAAAATCCTAGAAACTCCGCCCAGCACTGACTTAAAAACCCAGCGAAAACTATAAGAAAGCCACCACGCAACCAGTCTTATAATTCTCGCTGGAACATTAATGGTGGCAGGCCGTCGGCATGTGGGCTAAGCCCACTTGTCGATGGCACTCTAGGCGGAGCCGAAGGCGACGACCTGCTATTAATTTACCAGCGAAAACCATAAGAAACTAATGCCTGTACAAGCTTTCTTTGAGAAGCAGCAGCATTGCCGTCCCAAAACAAATCTGGGGCCAGCTCAGAGGCGTGCGTTGCAAGCATTACGTACTGATCCTTACATCATAGTAAAGCCCAGTGATAAGAATTTAGGTCTATGCATTCTAGATAAAGCTGATTATGAGGCTCTCCTACTAAAGGAGCTTAATGACATTGAGCAATTTAAACTAGTGTTGGACCCTGCTGAGCAGGTTATAAGGGCTTTAGTCACTAGGTTCAAAGGCATCCTGAGTTTGTGGCGCAGAGACCTGCCTGCTCATGTGTTTAGGTATTTTGAGCACTGGGCAAAGCAGGCACATCTCTTTCCGCACCCATATGTCTTGCCTAAGTTACATAAATTGCCTGAGGTGACCAGGGAGCAGCTGCCAAATCTCAAAGGCAGGCTTATTGTCCCCTCCCATTCTTGGGTCACATATGCAGCTTCTGTATGGCTAGCAGATGTGTTACATGAGGCATGCAAGAACAGATATGATCATGTTCTGCCAGACTCGCGTACCCTCATAAGGAAACTAGAGGGTGTGCAAGTATCGTGTGATGCATTCCTGGTCACTTTTGATGTAGTGGCAATGTATCCTAGCATAGACAATGAGGAAGCTATTGAAGCTGCATGTGAAGTAGTCAAACCTGCTCTGAGAGGAGTGGTTTATGATCTACTGCATTTTGTCATGGACAATAGTTTCTGCATTAGAGGAGAAAAGGTACATCAGCAAATCCACGGCACTGCCATGGGCACACCCTGTGCCGTAGATTATGCCAACATCTACGTGGCTCGCTGCATTGAAGATGTAATGAGGAGAGAGTTTCCTAACTTTCCCCAACATTATTTCAGGCTGATAGATGATGGTTTCTTTGTGTGGGAAGGGCCAGCTGATGCTTTGCACGCTTTTTTGCAACGCATGCACAGTCTGTTGCCCAACATCAATCTTACATGGAGCATTAGTGATGTGAGAGTAGCATTTTTTGACCTCTGGGTGTCCAAGGACATGGGATCAGCTGTAGATGGTTTGGTGCCTATAAAGTTTAGCACTTTTCAAAAGGCGCATAACAAGTATATGTACGTACCTTTCTCTTCGCATCATCGTCCCTCAGTTTTCAGGGCCCTGATAAGAGGAGAGCTGATAAGGTATGCAGTCACTAACAGCAATGTAGCAGACTACGAAGCAGTCGCCCAGCTTTTTGAGCAAAGGGTTCTAAAGAGGGGTTACCCTGAAGCTTTTGTTTGTTGAAGTAGCTAATAGCGTTGCCCATGCTGATCGCTTACATTACCTGATAGAGGACGTGGACACTGAGCCACCTACCAGTAGAAGTGGGCCTGTTTTTGTAGCATCGTATGGACCTAAAGAGTGTACAGGGGGCCTTAGCACCATCATCAATCAGGTGTATGCAGCTCATAAGGCTGTTACTCCTGAATTGGAGATTGTATGTGGGGATCATATCACTGTGGCCTACAAGAACGCTGCTAATTTGTCAAAGCTCCAAGTGCATGCAAAGGACTAGTATGTTCTTGCACACTTTGGTCTGCATGTTTTGGCTCACTGCAGTTTGTGCATGTGAAGTAGAGCCCCCCCCCCTTGTAGTGTTTGGATGTGTAGTTGCACCGGGAGTTCGATAGATCACAAAGACTCGAACTCCCCCCCTTTTGTTTTGGCACCTTATGTCGAGCAGATGGGAGGATCATGTGAGTCACTGCGACTTAGGAGTCACTAGGTTTGTGAGGTTTAGACAATTAGCTGGCGGCGTCGAGTTGGCTGGTGCAGCATTTTGTTTGCTATATATGGCTGATATGGGTAGCTTTAAGGCCACCCCGCTGATGAGGCATTACGCCGAAATGCATTTAGGGTCCAGTCTTTTAAGGTTACCTGTACCAGCCTCACGCCAGCCTCTCGACGAGCCTGTGTGAAGTAGATGAGTACAGGCGGGCATCTCAACTCACGCGTAAATCCGTTATTCTTGGCATCTATCGAAGCCGATATCTGATACGCGTTAAATCTTACCACCTGTGACTTGCCTTGTTCCCTTGCCTGTACTCAATAAGGGTCCTTATTGGAGGGAACCACATACTGCTATTTGAACCGCCATGCGTGAAGACTATGGAAATTGTTGTGTGCAGAAAATTGATTCACTGAACCGGTTTTGCCGTGATCAACGAAACCTATATGATTTTCACCACGCAACCAGTCATATAAATATCGATGAAAATCCTAGAAACTCCGCCCAGCACTGACTTAAAAACCCAGCGAAAACTATAAGAAAGCCACCACGCAACCAGTCTTATAATTCTCGCTGGAACATTAATGGTGGCAGGCCGTCGGTATGTGGGCTAAGCCCACTTGTCGATGGCACTCTAGGCGGAGCCGAAGGCGACGACCTGCTATTAATTTACCAGCGAAAACCATAAGAAACTATAAGAAATCCACCACGCAACCAGTCTTATAATTCTCGCTGGAACATCAATGGTTTAACGCCGTCGGCATGTGGGCTTAGCCCACTTGTCGATGGCAGCCAAGGCGGAGCCGAAGGCGACGATCTGCTATTAATTTACCAGCGAAAACCATAATAAACTATAAGAAAACCACAACGCAACCAGTGGCGAAGCATACGCCAACTGTGTATCTCGTAGCAATCCCCACGAGTGATAATAGAGTATCATTCTTAGCAGTGTGGGGGCGAAACCCCACGAGTGATAATAGAGTGATAACAGAGTGATAATTACAGCTTGGCTATTACCGAGGCAGGACGCATGGAGCATTTATCGAGGCACTCTACATGACCTCGTATAAGGCATTAATCCCCCTTGTTTCAAAACTTCATATATGAAATTACGCTGTAATTCATAACTGCGTATAAAGTAAAGATACTATGACAAGTGCCTTTACATTTTACTACAGAGATGATTTTGTTGAGGATTTGGACGCACTGATAGATTTGGACTTACCTAATAGCAATATGAGTGTGGCAACAGACATTACAACTGATAGTGTTATGGCGAGAGACATTACAACAGAGGGACTTATTGGTTCAAATATGTGGAGTTCTAACATATATAGCGATATTATTGTAGCGGATGATATATTAACAGGTGGTTTGGTCGGTAGGGACTTGGTTGCTAGTAATATTGTAGGGAGCAATGTGTTTGCCAAGTTTGTTGTTGGTGCTTGTAATCTTGTGGCAGACAATTCAGTTGAAGGAATGTCTTTGAAGGCTGGGAGCAATCTTTACTTGGGAGGGCATTCGCTTTATGACCCTTGCCCACAAGACCCAAGCGATTGGGATGACTTAATTCCGTTCAGCGGGGACACAGAAGGATTTATACACCAGTCATGGATTTACAAGCCGCTTACAGCAAAAGATGTGCTTACTGACTTATGGAATATTGCTGAAATGGGAATTGACATATTTGAGTTGTTAAGCGACGCATTCAACTTCGGTCAGGGAAGTATGCAATCAGCCGTCACTGGTGCTTTGGCGGGTGCTTTGAGCGGAGGAGCAGTTGCTGGGGCAGGTGCTTTGTTAGACGCCTTACAAGAAAGTTTTGATATTCTTGGCGATGAAACAGACAGCAACACACAAAGAGTAGTTGTTTCATGGAGCAACATAAAAAACAAACCCATAGCAAATAGTTCTAAAAACATAGGTGTTGATGGCGACCTATGTATTGCCCCCCACGAAATCAATCAAAGTTCTTGACGGGGGCTCTTTTGATACAGACGCATGGAGCAATGTAAGGTTTAATACAACACCATCAGGCACTACTTTAATCAATTGTGAAACGAAAGAAGCATTCTTTAAATATCTTCAACTTTCCCATGAAGGACAAAATACACTTTTCACACCCACAGAGATTGTGACCGACTGCAACTTTAAGGTGGGTTCAATAAACATTCATGGCTCAAACATTTACAACTCTGCCTCAAACATATTGATTAATGGGGTGACACTCTGTAATGATGACTTGGGGGAAGCACTTGTTAAAGCAGATAAAATATATGCTTCTCGTCTTGTTGATTATACAGGCAAAGGTTCAAGCCTTATGTTCTATGGGAGTGAGTTATGGTTAAAGCAACAAAACGCTGCTAATCCAGATACGACAGCATGGCGTCAAAGCACATTAGTTTTGAAAGATACTGAAATGAAATATTTAACATATCCAAGCGTTGCCGAAAGTGGAGGAAGTGTTGTTGCCACAGAGCAGTTTAAGATTGACAGCAATGGGACTATGTTTATTCGGTCTAGTATTTGTTCCAGCAATATCACTGCTTGTAATCAACTCTTAACCAACAAAGTAACATCATTTTCAAATTATGGGACTTTACATTTCAACTCATCAAACATATCAACAACTTTCTCTAATATCAACGCTTCAACATTATACCAAAACACAGATGCCATTGAATACTGGACTACAAGCAACTCTTTAAGTCATGTCAAACAATTCTCCATTTCTTCAAATGGAGAGGCGTATGTTCGCTCTAATGTTGTCATGCCCTTCACATCAACGATTAGAGCAGTCACAGCAGAGCAAGAAGGCATTATGAGAATGACAAGCAACACTTTCAGATTCTTAACAAGCAACAACACTCGTGAGGACATTTGGTTTAGTGTCAATTCAAATGGTATGTTCCTTCCTAACAAGTCATCAATATACTCTAAAAATGAAACTTTTTCAATGCCAAACCCTATCAATCCTCTTGAACCTTTTTCATTCACCAATTTCGCTCGTTTTGACATGGGACTATCAAATGGGTTTACTTGGGGGTGGAACATTTCAAATGATGCTATGACGGACTTGAACAATGACTTGTTTAATGTAAGTCGTTTTGGTGAAGTCAAGACACTTAACAAAAGGGACAATTTGATGACTACATGTATCAGTAGCAATGCACAATGGGTGGGTGAAATAAACACTATCAAGGCATCTTCAATCAGCAATCTTTCATCTTTCAATGTGAATGCCTGTAATCGTTGAGTTTTAGATATGCTGGAAGTAATACCCTTTCAAATGGTAATTCTAATCTCATAGGGTTCAGCAACTGGGTAAGTCCTATGTCATTGTGGTCTTCAAATAACACAAGCAATCTAACATCATTCTCTAACTGGGTCAGTCCTATGTCTGTATGGAGTAGCAACAACACGAGCAATTTAGCTAATATCTATGCCCCTTCAAACGCTATGTCAAATTGGAACTGGGGGAGCAATACAACATCATGGGGTAGCAACGCCCTTTCCAATTACAGCGTCAATGCAACTTTAAGCAATTATGGTTTGAAGACACAAACCGATTGGACTTCAAACTCTCTAACTAACTACACACTGAAATTTGGTTTAGGTGGAGGCATTTCGGTCAGCAACATCATAACCCAGTCAAATGTCATTACAACTGAAAGCGGAACACCAAATAAAGTATATATTAATACTCCAAGTTCCTCTTCTATCTCCCCTCAAATAACTTGCACATCACAATCTCGTGTAGGCATCAACACAACGACACCAGTATTGAAGGGAACACTTTGATAAGAAACGGTGGGTACACTGGATTAAAGATTACGAACTCAACGGCTAACAATTTAGAACAGCCTGCTGAGATTGTATTTGATAGGACAGCATTAAACTCACAGTTGATAGGTGCTATAGGAATGGATAAAGCGGGACGAAACTTCTTTATATTTGTGAATGGTGCTGACCGTCTTAATATTGATGCGTTAGGAAAGGTGGGGGTGGGTGTAAAAGTTCCCTCCTATCCATAAGAAGTTAGAACATTTAATAACTCTTATGGAATAGCCCACACTACAAGTAATGTGAGATTGAGTTCATTTATTAACACATCTTCAGCAACTGCCCCAGCACAAATTGGGACTGCCACAAATCACAAACTTGGTTTTTATACAAATGACGCTTCTCCTTCACTCATAATTGATACGAATGGGAAGGTAGGAGTAAAAACATCATCACCACAAGCAGATTTACATGTGAATGGCTCTATTGGGGCTGTGGATAAGATTTGGATATATAATGCTTTGGGGGAGTGTAAGGAACGAGCCTTCCTTAGCACCTACGCCGCAAGATTGCGGAGGTTAGCAGGAGCCGTGCATACGGGCGACGCCTGTTGCTCCTGTCGCCGCCGGGATTCCGGTCGCATCCGCCGGTGGCTTGATGAGCCGCCGTGCGCCGGCGGAATGCCGGGCGAGGGCCGGCGGGGGCGATGCCCCCAGCCGGAGGGAGCGGACCGCTCCCGTCGAACTACGGAGCCTTGATCTCCTGAATGGAGTACGTAGGCAGCCGCTGGGCTATAATAAGCCCACGGTGCAGGCCCCTCATAGGGAACTATCCCTCGTGTCTACGAGGTGGAAATCGTTACAGTGGTCCTCGGAGCCATCGTTGCGAAGCGAGCCTACGTGAAGTGGCCGAGCGGAGACTACATCGCGCTACTCCATCCTACAGCGAGCTGTACCCAGAGCGGTGACTACCTGACAACACGCGTGCATGAGATGAAACTCTCAAAGGGGCGAAGCTCCAGTTTGGGATCCTGGCCAGGGGTATACTAAAATAGGGCCCTAGTAATTTAGCTTTGCCAAGATTGCGATTGCATTTTGGGGGGCTGCCGGCATAGAACAATAGACAGCTGTCTAGTGAGGTTTAATAGGTACCTAGCAAATTCATTGCGCGCATAGCTGAAGCATTTCTTAGTAGCTACTGGATTGCTGAAAGCATCCTGCACAGAGTGCAACTGATCAATTGCTAAAATAAGCAATTATGGCAGGTTTTGGCTTGCCTGCACTGAGCCATGGCAGACTAGTATCCTGAACATGAAGTGCATGCAAGGCATGAGGATACAGATCAGAACTCTGATGAGAGTAAGAGCAGCTCGGAAGAGACTGCCAGCGACCATGAATTGTCTGCTGATGAAGAGCAGCAGGAATATGAGCAGTAGGATGCTCAGACGGAAGCCCCTAACTTACAAACAGAAATAAGGGAGGAAAGAAGGGTAGGGCTAGCTGCTAAACAATATAGCAGAATATTGCACTTGATGACAGAGGCTCAAGGCAATAAATAAAGGCCCGCAAGGCGGCGGTGGCTGAGACTGCTACTAACTACCCATGCTCCCCATGCACTGAATGTGTACAGGATGAGGAAGAGCAGATGAACACAAAGCTCAACGAGGCTGATGGCCAGGAGGCTGACAGAGGCCCTGAGAAGGCCAAGAAGGCTTCAGGTGCTGTAGTCTCCCTCATCCAAGGGCTCTCTGGTAAGAACAGATTGGCAGATGCAGAAAGCTTTAAGCCAATGTAGGCCTGAGATAGGTCATCAACAAGCCAAGCACTTTTTAGTGGTGCCAGTGGTCGCTTCCATGAATGGAAAAATGAAGTACAGATGTATATCAAAGTGATGAATGTCCCCTCAGACCTGCCAGTCAGTACTATATAGTACAGAGTTACCTGAGAGGAACAACTCTAGATTCATGACGGCAGAAGCTGGATTATGTACATGGCTGTGAATGGAAATTCGGCCTCCTACCAGCTTAGAGGAGTTCCTGCGCTACATGAATGAGCGCATCGAGCATATAAATCCTGAATTGGTAGCTCGAGATAAGACATGGGTCTGTTACAGGATAAAATGACCCTGCATCAGTAGCATCTTCGTGAGTCCGAAGCATGCTAGATATTGATCCCTTGGTGGGGTAACGTAGCTGATAAGATCCACCGCCTCTTGTCCGGGCTGAAGCCTTTCTATACCAAATTAAGGTGGACTAAGCTATTGTGCAATGATTGCATACATCTCTGCTTACATTTCTGATGATATGTCCACCCATGCAGATGAGCTAAGGGTGTGTATAAGCAGAGAGGTCCTGAGGGCCGTGACCTTCACAAGCACAGAAAGCAAGTCAGGGCAGACTGAACAGTTTCCTGAAAAGAAATTTTGCCTGACTCAGCTGCTGAAAGCAGTAATCAAAGTTCCAGGGCACGGTTGAGCGCACAGGTGCTATGGTGCTGTTTGCAAGGCAGACACTTGCCCCAATGCCAATGGAGAGTCCATTGAGAGGTCTAAGCACCTCTGCTCCTGGTGCCACCAGCAGAAAGCCTGCGCTGTGCTTGGGCTGTTTCAAGCCTGGTCAATTGTGGCTGAATGCACTATACCAATGCCATAATGAATGGCAACCCAGAGGGGTCCAAGAGCACCTCCCTGTGAATTGGGAGTACAGGGCTAGAGTAAGTGAATTAACTTGAAGACTCAAGTAAAGTCACCAGTTGCTGAAGAGTCTTGCCCTGCTTCACAGGCTGCACCTCTTGCGTTAGAGATGCGTAGGATGCAAGCACTACAGCCGCTGCAAAGCTAACTGAAACTTGTGCTGAAGCCGCTGCAGCGCTCAAAAAGCCTTATACGAAATGTAACGTTGAGCAGGGATTTGCAAACAAACATTGCTTCCTACATGCTTCGGCAAAGGACAGCATAAGGCTGAAATTCCAGTTGGATAACAAACTGGATGTGCCTAATATGTCTGGATGTATCCTCGCGCCAGATTGGTAGCATGCTCGCTTTCGTCACCACTTGAAAGGTGCCAAATTGCTGAAGCAACTCAAAAGCAGATGCTTTGCTCGACTGGCATGAGCTGGTCTAGAAAACGGCTAGGATTTTCAAATTTGACCCAATGGGAGATGAAGTCTTACCCATGACAATTGCAGGCTCTGCCGCAGGCTCTCCTGCAGCATGTCATCCTAGGCCGCAGGCTGCAGTAGTAGCCTCTTGAATGATGTTCAAGGAACATCACATAACCTGTCAGAACTTGACATATGGTATGGCTGAGCTGAAAGCGTCTGTCAATACAGACCGAGTCAATGTGCGAGTACACATGTTTGGCTGGTTGGCATGTAAATGCAGCTCCTGAATGGAAGCAGCTTTTGTTTTCTGCTTGTCAGAAATACCGCAGCATATTCCGCACTTGCGGGGGGTATGAAAAACCTCTGTGTGGCCAGCATGAAGGTCTGTCACAGTTTGTGCTAACCTGCACCATTGAGCTTGGCTCGTGCCAGCTCTGTTGCTGCTGCTGCTGCTGTTGCTGCTGTTGCCCTCCCGTTCCTCCCACTGTAGGAACTCTGACCGAGAGTCTGTCAAGACAAGATTGCCCAGCTGAAGTAGCAGCAGATCTGCTTGCTGATGGGCACACCACCTCTAAGGCTGCCATCAAGGCATGCAAGTGCTCTTCTGAAAGAAGGAGTGCGACTACTGGGCTGCTGCGTGCGATCTCAATTGGCAATGTCACAAACGATAACAGGGTGATGCCTGTATCTCACTGGGACAAGACAGGGTGATGCCTGTGAGTTCCCCCTTGACTGCCAGAGAGTTCATAATCTTACGCCCAAAGAGACTGAGAGCTGAAGGCTTCAAGGTGGTCCTGATCTGGAAAAGATCTACTGAGTACAAGTAAGTACTGTTGAAGGGGAGTGAATGTATCCCTATGTGCAGCTATGTCTGGTGCTTGGCACTGAGAGTGCAATATTGAGAGCCTGTGTTGGCTTGGAAAAGTGTCCTTACAGAGCAGAGGCAGTGGCCTACTGGTGGATCAGAGAATCCCGTAAGATTGAAGCCACAGCTTCTATACCAGTTGTCTGCTTGATAAGCCGAGCCGCACTGCTGCTGACACTTTAGTACCATGGTGGATCAAGAAGATCTTGCATAGAAGCCTCAGCTTCTACACCAGATGAAAGTACATAGTTCCTGAGAGGATGAACTCTGCATATTTGCCTTGTGTCACTTGTAAGAGTCATCACTGAGCTATGTTGAGCCTGAATTGGCTGCACTCGCTCCAAATTGACTCCGGGAATTATGACAAGGCAAGATAACATGCACAGAAGCACCGAGACTGAGACTGAAGTCTTTCATGGGATGAATGGCAAAGAATGCAGGCACCATTTGGTCCAATCATGCTTTTGCCGCTGAAACGCGGGCATTCTAAGCCTATCTCTAGCCATGCGTCTGAGAGACAATTGTCCCTGATTTCTATGGCTGCCAACTTGAAAGTTGGTGAATTGCTGCCCATGAGGCTGAGTTGCCTGATATGAAATTAGAGAGAGCTGATGTGCCTCTGCTGTAGCTTGATTTATAAGCTCATTCGCTGATCATGAATGCATCAGTGTGTTGTCCACCTTACCAAAGCTAGAACGCTATTGAAGGCTGCCAGAACCAAGGTGATGCTTGGTTTGTGCAAGCATCTTGCAGAATGGTAGGGCAACCAGGAGCTGAATCTCCTAAGCAGGATGGGCCAGATCAATTCTTGCCAATGCCTACATGAATGTATGCTGTTAAAGGAGGCTTGCACCTCCGTTTCCTGCTGAGAATACCTGAAAGGGACACGCTCTGAAGTTACAGCCATGCGCTGTCTGAGCCTTTGCCAGTGAACTCTGGATCATAGTGAGCTTATGCATGTCATTGTTTGGCTGAAGTCCAGGTGGGGAGGAGGGATCAGCTCCAAGTTCTCCCAAGCGCTCACACTGAGAGATTTCTCCACATGCATGCATTCTTGACAGAGCTGTGAAGTGCTGAGTCACTATATGCATGCTAGAAGGCAGATGCTGCACATGCTGAGTCATGCTGGGAAAGCCGAGATCTGAGTGATTCATGTGCATGCTGAATAAGCTGTCATTACAGCTATGATCTGCTTTGCTGTGGCCTGAATTAGGCCAAAGGCACGCGTGGGATGCAAGTAGCCATGTCCAGGGTAGAAAGCCTGTGTGGCATGAATTGCTGACATATGTGAATGTCCAGGCTTCAGCATAACATAAAGTGCCTATCTACCTGCAAACATTGCATGGAATGCTGACATCCCCAAATGCGTGTATAGAGGCTTGCAGATGCTGAACATGCCTTGTGGGATCCCTCTTACATTTGGGTCCTCTTAAAACAGGTTGCTGAATGCCCTGAGAGCTTGGTAAAGCTGTACTCCTTGCTGTGAATTGCCAAGAAGCTTGCTGTGTAGTGATGTTGCAGCTTCGTTGCCAAGGTAGTGGTGATACACTACAGTGCAGAAGGCAAGTCCATGCGGCTCCATTTTATACCGAGCCATGCAAGGGGAGCGAGCAGAAGATGTCTGTGTGCAAGCCTGAAGACACTCAAGTGAGTTGGCTTGCAGAAATATCCAGGTGAGACCGGATCAGTGTGTGGGTGTGAAACACATATTGGGCACCCCAGCAAGCCTGCTTTTTCTTCTCTTTTCATGGTCACTGAGCAGGAAGATGTTAAGTGATTGCTTCACAGCAGGTGGGGAGGAACCTGGCCAACATGGCCAAATTCGAATTGTTGCCCAAGGACTCTGAATGAGATCTGCCACACACTAGCCCAGAAACTCCCTGTGCATACATGTTATTGCATAGAAGGGCTATCGAGTATGTGAGACATACTGATGCGTTGCAAAGTGTCAATGCCATGCTGTCTGTGATATCAGAAGCAAATGCAGCTGATGGGATCATTGGTAGCTGCTAATTACATGCTGAAAAGGCAGTTTATGCAGATAGCAAAAGGCGAGAGCAAAGCTTTGGGCTTGGTTGCTGAGTATTGCTAAGCATTACTTAGTGGAGACTGAAAGTCCCTCCCAGCTCACGCAAGCTGCTGCCTAGGTACATAGGCCCTTTTTGTGTGGGTAAACAAGTGGGCAAGTATGCTTACAAGCTAACTCTGCCTGCAGCGATGCGAGTTCATCCCGTTTGCCATGAAACTCTGCTGCCTAAATACCCTGCTGAAGGCAAGGTACGTGCGTCCTCCACTCTATGATGACACTCTGCTTCTATGAGGTAGAATATGTGCTGAAATGCAGGACAATTAAGAAGGGCAAGCGGGTTGTAAAACAGTATGGCTATGAGTGGACTGGCTGTATACATGAACATATAACATGGGAGCCAGAGAAAAACACTTGAGACATCATGTTTACATGAGTACTGTATCCTGCTACAGCATGAATGCTTAGCCCCTGTCTCTCATCTAGGTGGGGAGGAGTGTAAGGAACGAGCCTTCCTTAGCACCTACGCCGCAAGATTGCGGAGGTTAGCAGGAGCCGTGCAGACGGGCGACGCCTGTTGCTCCTGTCGCCGCCGGGATTCCGGTCGCATCCGCCGGTGGCTTGATGAGCCGCCGTGCGCCGGCGGAATGCCGGGCGAGGGCCGGCGGGGGCGATGCCCCCAGCCGGAGGGAGCGGACCGCTCCCGTCGAACTACGGAGCCTTGATCTCCTGAATGGAGTACGTAGGCAGCCGCTGGGCTATAATAAGCCCACGGTGCAGGCCCCTCATAGGGAACTATCCCTCGTGTCTACGAGGTGGAAATCATTACAGGGGTATTCAATTCATGAACGACAACACTGACCTACTAACATATTGGAGGATTGCTCACGGCTACCAAGAGAACGACAATATTGGAAACCTTATCTTCTACCTGTGCGAGAGCGGACAAGAATACCAAATGGCACACTTGGAAGATGACAATGGGGTAAGCACACGACTTAACTTCACAGCATGTCATAGGGTTAAGGCAAAGGGTGGTATAGATGTTGATAAAGATGTAGGTCTAATTGTATGCTCCACATGTGAATACTCGTCGTTGCTCCCTGAAATCAAAACAGACCAGATTGACAACTTCACTATAAATGAAGCACTACCTATTGTGGAGTTGAGCAAAAAAAGAAAAGACCCTACTGTTTTTGGTGTCATAGCAGGAGCAGAAGAACTAACAAAGGAAGGACAAAGAGCATTCAAGTCAGGGTATTTTGTTTCTTGCGTCCGAAAGGAAGCAGGAGATGATAGGATAGAAGTTAATGCTATTGGAGAAGGAGCAATATGGGTGTGCGATACAAATGGGGACTTCCAAAATGGAAGAAGAAGAAGAGCTACGCCAGGCTAGTTGAGTAACTGAGGCGGAGCCTCTGCCAAAGTCCCAGCCTGCGTAAGTTAAGGGAGAGGCAACTGAGGTCAGGAGACCTGGCCTCGTGGCCTCTACCATGGGACATACAAAGAGTTGGGTGGGCATCTCGCCCACCCACCAGTGTTATTTGCGTTTGCGCTTCCATGGGGCTTTTTTCTCTTTACTGTGTTCTTTCTTTTGTTTGGTTGTGTATATCCAGTGGAGCAGGTTTGTTGTTTTGATGTGAATTGCCCTAATCGTTGCCTTAACGTCCTGTCCATTAACGCCGAGAGCGACCAGGTGGCTGCTAAGCTCCTTGTAGATGCTGCCAGCTACGCCTATGACCTGGGGGATGTAGTGGACGGTTGCATTACGATCCGCTTGTTGAATAACACTGCATAACCCTTTGTGTTGCTCCACGGCTTGCACCAGTTTCCCTTCCTTGTCGGTATCCCTACAGAACTTCAGCTCCACGATCCAGTTCTCGGCGTTCTGCCCATTAGCGGCGGGCTTGTATAGCAGGGCGTCTGGTATAGTCTGCCTTCGTACGAGTCCCTTTACGTCCACGGGCATGCTAGCTGGCAAGGCTGTTTCTGGGATCCGGTGGGGCTGCGTCACTAGTCCCTCAGCACTACAATGTGTGTCACTTCCGAGGTCCATCATCACCACGTACCCTCCCTTTCTGCCCCTCATGATAGCTTTAAGAATCAACCGACCTATTGCATTGTGCCTGTGGGTATAGAGCCTACTGAGTGCGGGGCATCCCGAGGCTGTGTGGTGGCAGCCATCCTGTTGTCCGCACAGCAGGCAGTTGCTATTGTCGGCGTGTTTGAACCAGTAGGCACGTTTACGGTTGTATAGTGTGCCACTACGGTATTTGAGAACGGTCTTTCTTACTCCAAGCTTGGTGGTCCCG
Organism: Pseudopediastrum boryanum; assembly: GCA_963556185.1. Taxonomy (NCBI): domain Eukaryota; kingdom Viridiplantae; phylum Chlorophyta; class Chlorophyceae; order Sphaeropleales; family Hydrodictyaceae; genus Pseudopediastrum; species Pseudopediastrum boryanum. The sequence goes on from OY744497.1 coordinate 611,033, forward strand.
TTCGTCATATAGCGGCTACTTGCATGCTCATCCCTGTCACCGGATGTCCTTGCCCAGGCTTCGAAATATATCGTATTGCGGTTAGCTTGTCCAAGGCGGCAGCGCTTGTGGCTCAACTTCTTAAGATCCCCCTTGAGGTCCTCAAGTGGGCGTTTGGAGATCACGGGCTCCTTGGCCTCGGATGAGGTAGGTGGAGATGCAACATCATTGAGGATGTATGTCTTCCCTGTGATGTCATTTCGTACTGCTCGTTCGGCGTCGGCCCTAGTCATCCACCTGTTGTGTTTACCCTCTTTGCAGACTATGACTCCCTCCTCCTCATCTTCTTCTGCTGGTGCATCAGCAGTGGGGCTATTTGGCTGGTTTGGCTCTACGGTTTCCACAGGCCAGTACAGGTCAGTCCTTGAATTGCTCGGCACATCATATTGATGAAGCTCAGCAGCTGGTGCGCGGCCTTTAGCAGCAGCTTTGGCTATTTCATCTGCATGTTCATTGCCCACTACACCTTGGTGGGCAGGGACCTTGTAAAGGTGGATGGGTTCGGTGCTGGCGCGGATAAGTGTATCTATTGCTTTGATGAGGTCTTGATGTTTGTGCTGTTCCAGGTCTTGTGGACGCAGGAGTTGTTTGCGTATTTGATGCATGGAGGTCATGCTGTCTGTGGCAATGAGATGTGAGCCTGCCTGGACTGCGAACAGAATGCCTACTAACTCTGCTCGATTGATTGTGTTTTGGTTGCCTTCCCCTTGACTTCTGGGATTTATGTAGAGCTTCCTCTCAGTGTCTGTCTCTGTTGCAGGGATGTAGACCCCTGAGCCCAGCCCTGGGCTTCCTGCTGGCCAAGGGGTGTCATCTGGTAGGCAGCTGCCATCGGTGTATGTGAACTGAGCCCAGTCATATTTCAAAGGTGGGGCTGGGGCCAGGGCTGTTCGGAGGGTATTGATTGTTGGGCTGATGGTGGTACTGTGAGGGCACAGAGGTATTGTAGGAAATGCATGGCATATACCGTTGAGGATGAAAAGCATTTCATGCTGGAATGCCCTGCCTACCAGGAAATCAGATCGGAGTTTGGTGAGTTGTTTGATTACTGTGAAGGTGATTTAAGGAAGCTTATGTGTCATCCAAAGCAGCATATGTTGGCGAAGTTGGTACATAAAATGCGTGTCTTCAGAGATGAAGATACTGAGTGGGTGTTTGATCTGCAGCTTGACAGATTTGAATCGAGTGAAGATACAAGTTGTGGTAATGTTTCTAGTGATGAGTATGAGAATGAATTAGTTGAAGTTGATGATATTAGTCAGTTTGGTTTTTTGGAAGCCCCTTGAGCCTCGTGTTGGCTCCGGGTTTTTCTTTTTTCAAATGTAACATTCAAACCGTGATCAGGTCTGCTTTGGCTGTCTTTGGTTTGGGGGGGTTTCCCCTCTCATCCTGGTGGGTGCTTTTGATCACATCTGCGTTTGCTGTATGCTGTCTCTCCAGGGTACCCAAGTATCTTGAGTTCTGACTTGGTAGGTGGGTGGTTTGTGGCATGCACAGTTTGTGGGCAGAAGCCTTGGATCTGATTGATATGCTTATCAAGTGGTAGGGTTTCATTGACCGCTTGTTGTAAGTCTTCCATGAATTTGTCCATGTACTCCTTATCCCAATGCGGGAAGTGTTTTTTGAACCCTGCCTGGTTGCCTGTGACTACAATATTCACGTCCCACCTTGGGTTTTTGGCAAAGCGCTCACCCATGCACCACTCCGTGGGGCGTTCAAAGCGGAAGTGTTTCCTAGGAATTTGTAGGATGTGTCTGCAGTTTTCTGGGTAGAGCTCCATCCACCTCATATAAGCGGTTTTGTTGCTGTCAGTCCATGCAGGCAGTATGTGGATACCAAAGACTGGTTCGCTTGTATACTGTGTGGCTGCTACTGCTGTGGCTATGTTCTTGTTTAGATCTTGGTCTTCATACTCTGGGTTGTGCACGCCTGCTTCGGTCCACTTGTAGCGGTAGGTGTTCCATCGTGCTCCAAATAGTTGATCTCTCTTGTGTATGCTGTAATAGTTGGCAAACTCAGGGCTCCAATTGAGGGGACTTGCAAATCTCTCATGGGAGGTCTGCGTGTGGCGCTGTATCACTCTGTAAATTTCTTCTGGTGTTGCCCAGTGGTTTGCAAGCTTGATTTTGCTGTGGGTTTTACTGTCAATGGTTGCTCCATCCTTGTATCGGCACATAAGGGCATATAGCTCTTTTGCAAAGCTGCCTCCTTGCAGCCTTTTAACTAGCTTGGGTTTTGCTTCCTGTACTCGCTTGTACTGCTGATAGAGTATGGCAGCCCGTTCCACAGTAAGGGTAAACCTACACCGCCCGTCCGGGGTGTAGATGCAAGCCAGCTCGTGTTCTTCATTCCTTTCGTTGCACCGCATCAGAATGGTGCGGATATACACTTCATGCTGGCCTGTGGGTTCGATGTCTGTGTGGGGGTTGATAGCCTCTGTGTGGACATGGAGTTTGTGCCTACATTCTTGACCAATGGTAATGTTGTATCGCGTGGAGTGGTTGGGGTAGTAATCACCCTGTTGTTGCAGAGAAGGCAGTTGTTGCTGTGCTTTAGTCAGCTGGTTTTGGGAGGCATGGGTTTGTGTCTCTCCTACAGGGGCATGCGGTTCTTCATCACATCTGCTGGTGTAAACAGCCCATGCATCTTCCCAGTCTGGGCTGGTCATGAGGGTCTCTTTGTCTTCAGAGCTATCCTCCCATGTTATCAATAGGTGTCTGACCTCCTTTGGCAAGGAGTCTTCTGTCCATTGGTGATGTGTACATTCATTGCAGTGCCAGTGTTGGTTGTCTTCAAGGGCATTCTGAGCATGGCTATTTGCCTCTGGTGGGAGACACTCAATATGGTAGGCCCTGTGGCAGGTGTCACAGACAATAGCTGTAGTATCATGCAGGCTGGGTCGTTTACATTCAGGGAGTCTGTTGCAGCATTCAACCACGCTATTCTGTGCATCGTCCATGATTTTCTCTGTTGTTGCAGCCCTTGCATGAGCTATCCTGTATTTTAAGATGTTCTGTGCAATTTCTGCTACCCAACCTTGCATGAGTGTGGGCTTCCACCGAACTACTACTTGGTCTTGCTGAGCTGTCCTTACCCTCTGGCCCTTTATTTTGCGGTGTTGGGCTGCCTTAGCTACTCCAACAATCGCATCGATCTGATCAGCATCGGCAGCATATCTTATGTAGAGTTGTTCAAGTTGTCTTTCTTGGGCGGTGGTCAGGGGTTGTATGGCGGTGAGTTTTTGGTAGGTCATGTACCCGGTGGCAGCCCGTGTATTAGTCCTGATTTGTTGAGGGCCATCCTCGAGCTGCCTGCGGATGGATGTGGGGGCACATTTGTTGCGACATTGCATGTTTTGTATGTAGGTCTGGAGCTCGCTGATTGTGTCCCGGGTTAGGTGAGGCTGCTGTTGGATTGCTGCCAGGCTCCATAGGGGTGCGCCCCTGGCATCTGCTGTGTCAACGACCTCGAGTGCTTGGAGGGTGCGTACGTGGTCTGGGTGGACTGTGTGAGAGTGTGTATTGGTTCCTTGTGTCATGCTGCACTTGTAGTCCTGGGTTGAGATTCCTGGCGCTTGTTGCAGCATATGGCACACCCTCTTATGTGCTGCTTGCTCTGTGGTTGTCAGCTTCTTGCCGAGCTTATGCTGTAATGCTTTTAGGGGCATAAGTTGGCGACCTGTGGGTGTCAACAGGTGTTGCAGGCTGGTTATGCCTACTTTGCATAGCCTTTGTATGTCTCGTCTGAGTAGCAGGGGGACTGAGTTTTGGAGTTGATTTTGCACGCTTGTAATTTGGCCCAGGAGCTCCGCGGGTTCTGGCAGGCAGTACATCGGCTGTCCATGCCGCATGATGGTCAGTCTTAGGTCTGCACATGCGATTTGTTGGCGCAGCCTGAGGCTGTGTTTTGCCAGCACTGGGTGTAGTTTTGCTGTCATGTGATCCAGGCAGTGATGGTCCTGGTCCATCCTGGCGCGGCTGATTTCTCCTAGAGGTCCATGATCATTCAGGGCTGCCACCAGTCGTTGGAGGGCCACTTCCTTGTATTCAACTTGCATGGAAGGGCATCCCAGTCCACCTTTATCTATATCCTCATGGACAAAGGCTCGGGCAAGGTAGAGGGGTAGGCCATGGGCACTTTTGCAGGCTCTGCTGATCAGAGAGTCAATGTTATGTATGTCCTTGTCACTATATGGTGCTACACAGAAGGTGTATCTGACTTTGCTCCTAATACAGCTCTTGATTGTGCGCATCTTTTGATAGACCTTGGCATTGGATGCTTTGATGCCTTTGAGCATGCTCTTGAGTGCTTCTATCGTGACTTGAAGTTGGTGGCTCCAGTCCATATGCATGGTAAAGTGGACTCCTAGGTACCTGAAAGGCTTTCGGGGGTCATGGAACGTGACAGGCTGTCCTTGCACCGTCACAGATGAGAGGATGCGCTTTAGGCTCCTGCTGTCATAAGGGTCTTTGGGGTTGGTGTGATATCTGGCGCCAGTGACGAGAGTCTTGGATATACTCACAATTAGGTTGCCCCATACACTAGTAGCAGAAGGGGGATGTTACACTGTTGTAACAAGCCAGGCCAGAAGGACAGCAGGTGGGCAACTTGTTGCAGCTGTTCTTCTTCTCAGAAGCAGCAGCAGTAGCACTCAGTGGCAGTACGTGGTCGAGGAGCTGGCCGGAATGCACCTTTGCAGCTAGAAAGCACCTCCTCTTACAGAACACAGACAACAGGAGAGCTTCCAGTGCATCTGGTGCAGCAAAGTGGGTAATGGAATTAAAGCATTTGCTCCTGGGCTTACTGCAATGACTTTAGGGCATGTTCTTCTGCTGCTGCTGCTGTTCCTGCTGCTTTACCCCTAGCAACATTGCTGACCCTACCCTGTGACCGCTCCTTATATACTGCAGCTTCTTGTGGTGTAGGGGCTTTGCTTACATATGTAGCTGTTGCAAAATGGGCAAGCGCTTGCTCCTGGGCTTACTGCAATGACTTTAGGGCATGTTCTTCTTCTGCTGCTGCTGTTCCTGCTGCTTTACCCCTAGCAACATTCCTGACCCTACCCTGTGACCGCTCCTTATATACTGCAGCTTCTTGGGGTGTAGGGGCTTTGCTTACATATGTAGCTGTTGCAAAATGTGCAAGCGCTTGCTCCTGGGCTTACTGCAATGACTTTAGGGCATGTTCTTCTTCTGCTGCTGCTGCTGCTGTTCCTGCTGCTTTACCCCTAGCAACATTCCTGACCCTACCCTGTGACCGCTCCTTATATACTGCAGCTTCTTGGGGTGTAGGGGCTTTGCTGACATATGTAGCTGTTGCAAAATGTGCAAGCGCTTGCTCATGGGCTTACTGCAATGACTTTAGGGCATGTTCTTCTGCTGCTGCTGCTGTTCCTGCTGCTTTACCCCTAGCAACATTCCTGACCCTACCCTGTGACCGCTCCTTATATATTGCAGCTTCTTGGGGTGTAGGGGCTTTGCTTACATATGTAGCTGTTGCAAAATGGGCAAGCGCTTGCTCCTGGGCTTACTGCGATGACTTTAGGGCATGTTCTTCTGCTGCTGCTGCTGTTCCTGCTGCTTTACCCCTAGCAACATTCCTGACCCTACCCTGTGACCGCTCCTTATATACTGCAGCTTCTTGGGGTGTAGGGGCTTTGCTTACATATGTAGCTGTTGCAAAATGTGCAAGCGCTTGCTCCTGGGCTTACTGCAATGACTTTAGGGCATGTTCTTCTTCTGCTGCTGCTGCTGCTGTTCCTGCTGCTTTACCCCTAGCAACATTCCTGACCCTACCCTGTGACCGCTCCTTATATACTGCAGCTTCTTGGGGTGTAGGGGCTTTGCTGACATATGTAGCTGTTGCAAAATGTGCAAGCGCTTGCTCATGGGCTTACTGCAATGTCTTTAGGGCATGTTCTTCTGCTGCTGCTGCTGTTCCTGCTGCTTTACCCCTAGCAACATTCCTGACCCTACCCTGTGACCGCTCCTTATATATTGCAGCTTCTTGGGGTGTAGGGGCTTTGCTGACATATGTAGCTGTTGCAAAATGTGCAAGCGCTTGCTCCTGGGCTTACTGCAATGACTCTAGGGCATGTTCTTCTGCTGCTGCTGCTGTTCCTGCTGCTTTACCCCTAGCAACATTCCTGACCCTACCCTGTGACCGCTCCTTATATACTGCAGCTTCTTGGGGTGTAGGGGCTTTGCTGACATATGTAGCTGTTGCAAAATGTGCAAGCGCTTGCTCCTGGGCTTACTGCAATGACTTTAGGGCATGTTCTTCTGCTGCTGCTGCTGTTCCTGCTGCTTTACCCCTAGCAACATTCCTGACCCTACCCTGTGACCGCTCCTTATATACTGCAGCTTCTTGGGGTGTAGGGGCTTTGCTGACATATGTAGCTGTTGCAAAATGGGCAAGCGCTTGCTCCTGGGCTTACTGCAATGACTTTAGGGCATGTTCTTCTTCTGCTGCTGCTGTTCCTGCTGCTTTACCCCTAGCAACATTCCTGACCCTACCCTGTGACCGCTCCTTATATACTGCAGCTTTTTGGGGTGTAGGGGCTTTGCTGACATATGTAGCTGTTGCAAAATGTGCAAGCGCTTGCTCCTGGGCTTACTGCAATGACTTTAGGGCATGTTCTTCTGCTGCTGCTGCTGTTCCTGCTGCTTTACCCCTAGCAACATTCCTGACCCTACCCTGTGACCGCTCCTTATATACTGCAGCTTCTTGGGGTGTAGGGGCTTTGCTTACATATGTAGCTGTTGCAAAATGTGCAAGCGCTTGCTCCTGGGCTTACTGCAATGACTTTAGGGCATGTTCTTCTGCTGCTGCTGTTCCTGCTGCTTTACCCCTAGCAACATTCCTGACCCTACCCTGTGACCGCTCCTTATATACTGCAGCTTCTTGGGGTGTAGGGGCTTTGCTGACATATGTAGCTGTTGCAAAATGTGCAAGCGCTTGCTCCTGGGCTTACTGCAATGACTTTAGGGCATGTTCTTCTGCTGCTGCTGTTCCTGCTGCTTTACCCCTAGCAACATTCCTGACCCTACCCTGTGACCGCTCCTTATATACTGCAGCTTCTTGGGGTGTAGGGGCTTTGCTTACATATGTAGCTGTTGCAAAATGTGCAAGCGCTTGCTCCTGGGCTTACTGCAATGACTTTAGGGCATGTTCTTCTGCTGCTGCTGCTGTTCCTGCTGCTTTACCCCTAGCAACATTCCTGACCCTACCCTGTGACCGCTCCTTATATACTGCAGCTTTTTGGGGTGTAGGGGCTTTGCTTACATATGTAGCTGTTGCAAAATGTGCAAGCGCTTGCTCCTGGGCTTACTGCAATGACTTTAGGGCATGTTCTGCTGCTGCTGCTGCTGTTCCTGCTGCTTTACCCCTAGCAACATTCCTGACCCTACCCTGTGACCGCTCCTTATATACTGCAGCTTCTTGGGGTGTAGGGGCTTTGCTTACATATGTAGCTGTTGCAAAATGTGCAAGCGCTTGCTCCTGGGCTTACTGCAATGACTTTAGGGCATGTTCTTCTGCTGCTGCTGTTCCTGCTGCTTTACCCCTAGCAACATTCCTGACCCTACCCTGTGACCGCTCCTTATATACTGCAGCTTCTTGGGGTGTAGGGGCTTTGCTGACATATGTAGCTGTTGCAAAATGTGCAAGCGCTTGCTCCTGGCTTACTGCAATGACTTTAGGGCATGTTCTTCTGCTGCTGCTGTTCCTGCTGCTTTACCCCTAGCAACATTCCTGACCCTACCCTGTGACCGCTCCTTATATACTGCAGCTTCTTGGGGTGTAGGGGCTTTGCTTACATATGTAGCTGTTGCAAAATGTGCAAGCGCTTGCTCCTGGGCTTACTGCAATGACTTTAGGGCATGTTCTTCTGCTGCTGCTGTTCCTGCTGCTTTACCCCTAGCAACATTCCTGACCCTACCCTGTGACCGCTCCTTATATACTGCAGCTTCTTGGGGTGTAGGGGCTTTGCTTACATATGTAGCTGTTGCAAAATGTGCAAGCGCTCGCTCCTGGGCTTACTGCAATGACTTTAGGGCATGTTCTGCTGCTGCTGCTGCTGCTGTTCCTGCTGCTTTACCCCTAGCAACATTCCTGACCCTACCCTGTGACCGCTCCTTATATACTGCAGCTTCTTGGGGTGTAGGGGCTTTGCTTACATATGTAGCTGTTGCAAAATGTGCAAGAGCTTGCTCCTGGGCTTACTGCAATGACTTTAGGGCATGTTCTTCTGCTGCTGCTGTTCCTGCTGCTTTACCCCTAGCAACATTCCTGACCCTACCCTGTGACCGCTCCTTATATACTGCAGCTTCTTGGGGTGTAGGGGCTTTGCTGACATATGTAGCTGTTGCAAAATGTGCAAGCGCTTGCTCCTGGCTTACTGCAATGACTTTAGGGCATGTTCTTCTGCTGCTGCTGCTGTTCCTGCTGCTTTACCCCTAGCAACATTCCTGACCCTACCATGTGACCGCTCCTTATATACTGCAGCTTCTTGGGGTGTAGGGGCTTTGCTTACATATGTAGCTGTTGCAAAATGTGCAAGCGCTTGCTCCTGGGCTTACTGCAATGACTTTAGGGCATGTTCTTCTGCTGCTGCTGCTGTTCCTGCTGCTTTACCCCTAGCAACATTCCTGACACTACCCTGTGACCGCTCCTTATATACTGCAGCTTTTTGGGGTGTAGGGGCTTTGCTGACATATGTAGCTGTTGCAAAATGTGCAAGCGCTTGCTCCTGGCTTACTGCAATGACTTTAGGGCATGTTCTTCTGCTGCTGCTGTTCCTGCTGCTTTACCCCTAGCAACATTCCTGACCCTACCCTGTGACCGCTCCTTATATACTGCAGCTTCTTGGGGTGTAGGGGCTTTGCTTACATATGTAGCTGTTGCAAAATGTGCAAGCGCTTGCTCCTGGGCTTACTGCAATGACTTTAGGGCATGTTCTTCTGCTGCTGCTGCTGTTCCTGCTGCTTTACCCCTAGCAACATTCCTGACCCTACCCTGTGACCGCTCCTTATATACTGCAGCTTCTTGGGGTGTAGGGGCTTTGCTGACATATGTAGCTGTTGCAAAATGTGCAAGCACTTGCTCCTGGGCTTACTGCAATGACTTTAGGGCATGTTCTGCTGCTGCTGCTGCTATTCCTGCTGCTTTACCCCTAGCAACATTCCTGACCCTACCCTGTGACCGCTCCTTATATACTCCAGCTTCTTGGGGTGTAGGGGCTTTGCTGACATATGTAGCTGTTGCAAAATGTGCAAGCACTTGCTCCTGGGCTTACTGCAATGACTTTAGGGCATGTTCTTCTGCTGCTGCTGCTGTTCCTGCTGCTTTACCCCTAGCAACATTCCTGACCCTACCCTGTGACCGCTCCTTATATACTGCAGCTTCTTGGGGTGTAGGGGCTTTGCTGACATATGTAGCTGTTGCAAAATGTGCAAGCGCTTGCTCCTGGGCTTACTGCAATGACTTTAGGGCATGTTCTTCTGCTGCTGCTGCTGCTGCTGTTCCTGCTCCCGTACCCCTAGCAACATTCCTGACCCTACCCCGTGACCGCTCCTTATATACTGCAGCTTCTTGGGGTGTAGGGGCTTTGCTGACATATGTAGCTGTTGCAAAATGTGCAAGCGCTTGCTCCTGGGCTTACTGCAATGACTTTAGGGCATGTTCTTCTGCTGTTGCTGCTGTTCCTGCTGCTTTACCCCTAGCAACATTCCTGACCCTACCCTGTGACCGCTCCTTATATACTGCAGCTTCTTGGGGTGTAGGGGCTTTGCTGACATATGTAGCTGTTGCAAAATGTGCAAGCACTTGCTCCTGGGCTTACTGCAATGACTTTAGGGCATGTTCTTCTGCTGCTGCTGCTGTTCCTGCTGCTTTACCCCTAGCAACATTCCTGACCCTACCCTGTGACCGCTCCTTATATACTGCAGCTTCTTGGGGTGTAGGGGCTTTGCTGACATATGTAGCTGTTGCAAAATGTGCAAGCGCTTGCTCCTGGGCTTACTGCAATGACTTTAGGGCATGTTCTTCTGCTGCTGCTGCTGCTGCTGTTCCTGCTGCTTTACCCCTAGCAACATTCCTGACCCTACCCCGTGACCGCTCCTTATATACTGCAGCTTCTTGGGGTGTAGGGGCTTTGCTGACATATGTAGCTGTTGCAAAATGTGCAAGCGCTTGCTCCTGGCTTACTGCAATGACTTTAGGGCATGTTCTTCTGCTGCTGCTGTTCCTGCTGCTTTACCCCTAGCAACATTCCTGACCCTACCCTGTGACCGCTCCTTATATACTGCAGCTTCTTGGGGTGTAGGGGCTTTGCTTACATATGTAGCTGTTGCAAAATGTGCAAGCGCTTGCTCCTGGGCTTACTGCAATGACTTTAGGGCATGTTCTTCTGCTGCTGCTGCTGTTCCTGCTGCTTTACCCCTAGCAACATTCCTGACCCTACCCTGTGACCGCTCCTTATATACTGCAGCTTCTTGGGGTGTAGGGGCTTTGCTGACATATGTAGCTGTTGCAAAATGTGCAAGCACTTGCTCCTGGGCTTACTGCAATGACTTTAGGGCATGTTCTGCTGCTGCTGCTGCTATTCCTGCTGCTTTACCCCTAGCAACATTCCTGACCCTACCCTGTGACCGCTCCTTATATACTCCAGCTTCTTGGGGTGTAGGGGCTTTGCTGACATATGTAGCTGTTGCAAAATGTGCAAGCACTTGCTCCTGGGCTTACTGCAATGACTTTAGGGCATGTTCTTCTGCTGCTGCTGCTGTTCCTGCTGCTTTACCCCTAGCAACATTCCTGACCCTACCCTGTGACCGCTCCTTATATACTGCAGCTTCTTGGGGTGTAGGGGCTTTGCTGACATATGTAGCTGTTGCAAAATGTGCAAGCGCTTGCTCCTGGGCTTACTGCAATGACTTTAGGGCATGTTCTTCTGCTGCTGCTGCTGCTGCTGTTCCTGCTCCCGTACCCCTAGCAACATTCCTGACCCTACCCCGTGACCGCTCCTTATATACTGCAGCTTCTTGGGGTGTAGGGGCTTTGCTGACATATGTAGCTGTTGCAAAATGTGCAAGCGCTTGCTCCTGGGCTTACTGCAATGACTTTAGGGCATGTTCTTCTGCTGTTGCTGCTGTTCCTGCTGCTTTACCCCTAGCAACATTCCTGACCCTACCCTGTGACCGCTCCTTATATACTGCAGCTTCTTGGGGTGTAGGGGCTTTGCTGACATATGTAGCTGTTGCAAAATGTGCAAGCACTTGCTCCTGGGCTTACTGCAATGACTTTAGGGCATGTTCTTCTGCTGCTGCTGCTGTTCCTGCTGCTTTACCCCTAGCAACATTCCTGACCCTACCCTGTGACCGCTCCTTATATACTGCAGCTTCTTGGGGTGTAGGGGCTTTGCTGACATATGTAGCTGTTGCAAAATGTGCAAGCGCTTGCTCCTGGGCTTACTGCAATGACTTTAGGGCATGTTCTTCTGCTGCTGCTGCTGCTGCTGTTCCTGCTCCCGTACCCCTAGCAACATTCCTGACCCTACCCCGTGACCGCTCCTTATATACTGCAGCTTCTTGGGGTGTAGGGGCTTTGCTGACATATGTAGCTGTTGCAAAATGTGCAAGCGCTTGCTCCTGGGCTTACTGCAATGACTTTAGGGCATGTTCTTCTGCTGCTGCTGCTGTTCCTGCTGCTTTTCCCCCAGCAACATTCCTGACCCTACCCTGTGACCGCTCCTTATATACTGCAGCTTCTTGGGGTGTAGGGGCTTTGCTGACATATGTAGCTGTTGCAAAATGGGCAAGCGCTTGCTCATGGGCTTACTGTAATGACTTTAGGGCATGTTCTTCTGCTGCTGCTGCTGTTCCTGCTCCCGTACCCCTAGCAGCCTTCCCGGCCCTACCCTGTGCCCGCTCCTTTTATACTGCAGCTTTCTGGGGTGCAGGAACTTTGATTACATATAGGAGATAGTCCAGCATCCCTAGGGAAGATGCTTTGGGAGGGACATGTCTGAGCTTGTTGAAATTGGGTTTTTGAAGAAAGGAGCATGGTAGGAAGTAAGCTACAATTCTTTTGCTGCAGGTGCACCTGCAGCTGGTGGTGGCAGGGGTGGCAAAGATGCCTTGTGTTCTCCACCCTAAAGCAGGGTACCTGGCGAAGATGTCTAGGAAGCAACTGTTGGATATGCACTGGGTTCCATGTGGGGCGCCAAGAGGGCACCCTGAAGTGGGCACTTATGGAGATATGGCAGCATTACACAGCCCCCGCTGGTGGCTGATTGTTTTTTGGCATTGACATAACATAACATAACAAACATTTAAGGTGTGGCAACCGCAAAGGGCTGCTAGGTCGAACCGACCAAACACACCCCTACCCATTGCCGCCATGGGTAGGGGTGTGGCTGTGTTACGCTATACGTACTTTTGCAAGGACATTGTTGATCATGTGTGCTTTGGTCTGAGTGAGGCAATGTGGGCTTGCGGTCTTGCCCTGCATCCGTGGCTTTGGTACATAAGAGATTAATGAGGTGCCCCACTGCACTGCTTTTGGACCGTGCAGCAGCCGACTTAGAATGCAACCGACGGACAAGTTGGGGAACTTGGGCACTGCCACTAGTCAGGATCCGTAGGGGCTTTAAAGGCCAGCCTCGAGACGAAGAGATGTTATGGAGATTCATTAGTTCGGCTTATGTGCTTATGTGTGGCTCAGCTTGCAGCTTGCATTTGTACCATATAGTTTATAAACATTTGCCGGCACCGATGACTTACATGGGCGACTATGGTGAATTAGACAAGCCTCCATCTGCAGATTTGTGACAAACTTGGTACCAATTACATATTACCAAATGGCCTCGTAAAGCGGGACGCTGGTGGGGGCAGTGCCACCCACAAGGAGCCAACTTAGGCTCCTGTCCAAAACTCACACAATGGCTGCCACCAGCCTACCCTAAAGTAGATCCCTTGCTAGCCAATGTATGTCAGGCCAGTCCATTTCGACTTGCCAAGCAGTTTAAAGTGCCAGGATGTTACAAGACTGTTACAAGTTGTGCCCCAATAGCAAGGTGGTTACAACTGTGTTACCACCTTGCCGAGCCTGTTACAAGCCAACAAGGTTGTAACATGCCCTGTACCTTGTAACACCCTTGTACCAGGGCATCCTAGCTTGTAACCAGCTTGTAAGCAAACCTTGTAACATCCCCCCTGCAGCTACTAGTGATATGGAGTAGTTAGTTACTTTGTCCAGCTGCTTCTGTAGTCTAGGGGCTGTATGCGTCACCAGATTGAGGTCATCCGCGTATGTGCTGTCTGGGATATGTGCTTTGAGGCGGTCTACGGCCATGCTTTGTTTGTATACCTGGGGTATGTAACCATTGACTCCTACTCTCAACCACCTTAGGAGGGGTTCAAGATATACGATAAAGAGGAAGGGTGATAGACTGTCGCCTTGGATGGTGCCTCTCTCCATAGGGATGGAGTTGGTGCTGCCATGGGGGGTTTTTATGGCGGTTGTCGCATTAGTGTAGAGGTTTTGTACTACATCTATGGCATCTGTGGGGAAGCCCAGGTCATACAATATGTGCAGAAGTTTGTCATGGTCAATGGTGTCAAAAGCCTCTGTGTAGTCTATCATTGCGAGGTATATGTCTTGCTGAGTGAGTTTGGCATCCTCAAGGATCATGGTCATCAGTTCCAGCTGGTCTGAGGTGGTCCTTTTGTTTCTGAAGCCTCCCTGGGTGTAAGTCAGGATGTTGTTGCGCTCAGCATGGTCTGACATGGCCCATGTTATCATCCGTGTCCAGAGCTTGTAAATGGTAAGTTCCAAGCCGATGCGGCGGTAATACTTGAGCTCCAAGACGGTGCCCTTTTCTTTCCACAGAAGGGCTGTGGTGCTGTGTTTCCATGACTTTGGAGTGCAGCTAGATGCCCACATGAGTTGGATGAAGGCATGGAGCATGCGCTGACCTACTGGGGGGAGAAGCTGTAGCATTTCATTAGTTACCCCGTCAGGGCGGGGGCTTTTCCGTGTGATAAGGTCTTGACACATGCCTGGTAGGCCTGGGCATCTTGTATGTGAGAGTGGAGCCAATTGTGGGGTGCAGCTCCTGTAGTAATGGCTGTTTCCAATTGGAAACGGTCAGTCGCACCCTCCTGTGCCCACGGGTACTGGCGAGGGGCCTCACTTGGCATGTACTTCCCAGTTTTTATTCCAGTTGCAGAGACCATCTTTTTGGTATAGTACTTTTCTATGATTTCCACAATGGCCTGTCGGTCGGTGATCAGCCCCTCTTCCGTGTGTATGGCGTGCAGAGCTGCAGAATTCCGTCCTTTGTATTGGCCTGTGATGATCTTGTTCCCTATTTTTTGCTTGTCATCGTATAGCGCCTGCATTTTCCTGAGGTGCTCTTGCTGGCACAGTTTAGCATGCTCTCGGTCTATTGTGCGGAGTTCCTTACCGAGGTCTCGCTTAAGCTGCTTTAATCCTTCTTCTGGTGCTTGTAAGGGGCTGGCCTCCTGCAAGGTTTCCCACTTTTCTTTAAGCAGGGGTTCCACGATCAGGGTGGCATCTTGGTGCCTGATTGCTGTGGCCACTTGCTTTGTATTTGCCTTAATGCGCTTCCTTGCTTTGGCAGTGCCCCGAGGGTACATATGATGTCCGGCCGGATCGTGTTGAACTGTGGGTCCACTGTTCAAGGCAGTGTCTCGTACCCCAGTGAGTAGGTCGATTATTTGGTCTCCAAGAGCATCAATCAGAGCCTGGATTTCTTGTTGGGACTGGAGGCCTGCAATCGACGGTATGGGGGCCGGCTGCCGAGGGCTTTTGGCCGATATGCTTGCCCAGTGGGGGTGGACGTCTTGCTGCAAAATCTGTTCCAACCGATCGCAGAGCTTTTGAATATCTTCGCCGTGTTGCATTTCAATGATGTCTCGCAGGGTATTGGCCTTGTCCAGCGTTAGGGGGAGCTTAAGCTTTTTGGTGTCGGGAATGGCAGGGGGTCTATCAGGAGGGGGGATCATGTTGAGGGCCTGGTATGGGATGTCCGCTTGTAATGCATCATGATCAGTGGTGCTACCGCCCATGTCAATCACAGTGCATTGAGCTCCTGTTGTAAGTTGTTTGTCATTGGTGAAGAAGTCGTCAATTCTGCTTGCTGGCTCTTCCCCTGCTCCTTGGCGCCATGTGAATTGTCTGGCTTGGGAGGCAGTGGGGGGTTCTAATGGGTGGAGCTTGCTTTCTGTGACCATGTGCCTGTGTTGCCGGTCTGTGTGGATACAGCAATTGCTGCGCCTGTCGGTATTGGCAAGTGTGGCATTGAAGTCACCACCAATTAGGATGTAGTGCGGATCGTCTGTGCCATTTGCTTCTCCACTAGGAGTTGCCAATGTTTTATAGATTTCATCTCTTGTTTGCTTGTCTTGTGGCTGTCCTGTGGGCATGTAGACCCCCACTACGTCTAGCGAGTAGAGCTTGGCACACGAATCTGGACCGCTTTGATGTATCCTTGTAAGCTGTGTGGGGTTGTAATAGGCACAACCATGCCCAAGTCAGGGAACTTTTTGTGCAAGAGGATGAGCACTCCTGCTTGTGGTTCATCCTCGCTATTGTTCTTGCTGCTGTAGTACTGGTAGTACCCTTGACCTCCCAGTCGCTTGCTTAATGACTTTCTGCTTGTCTTGGTGGCTTTTGTTTCCGTAATAATCAGTACCTCCGGTTTGTGCTGGTGCAGGAGCTCCAATATATCAGCTGTGCCTGTACCGAGGCCCCTGATGTTTAAGGTCATTATGGTGAACTTGACTGCGTGCGGTGGGACCGGGCCCTGTATTCCAGGTGTTGTAGTTGGGCCATTCTTTCCCTGCAGGTAGGTGGGGGGTTTGTCTTCGTCGTTAGGCGTAGGGGAGGCGTGGACTGGGTCTAGAGGATGAGACTTTTGCGCCAGGCCAGGTTGTTGTGGGGGAAGCATCTGCTTGGGTGCAGGCCGTTGGGCTGACTGCGAGGCATTTTGTCTACTATCATGTGGTGCAAATGGCTCTACAATGCTTGGGACTGGTTTTGTTTGCTCGGTAAACAATGATGGAGGTATTAGGGCATCGTCTTGATGGTGGGGTCGGGGTTCCTGAGCGTGATGTGGCATTGAGAGTGATGGGGTTGGATCTGGAGGAGGGCCTCCAGTGATTGCCTCTATGCAGTCTTGCGATTGGTGGTTTTGCAAGGGGATCTGATCATGGGCGTCTTTTGGAGCTGGTCTGCTCAGGTACTGGCAGATGTTGTGCATTTTGAGGGCCTCAGTTGTGGTGCTAGCAGGTTTTGGGGCTTTGTCAGGCCCATTGTGCTTGTTGAAGGTGCGCTTCTTGGTGGGGGGTAACTGTTTTGCCTGTGTTTCTTTCACCTGTGTTTGGGCCTGGGTCATAGGTTTTGTGCCGTGCTCAGCGTTAGGGTTGTGGAGCCCGTGTTGTTGAGAAGCAGGTGTCGACAAGGCCATCTCTGTGTCTTCCTGTGCTAGTCTTTGCTGGTGTATGATGAGCTCGTCGTCGCTGAATTCACATGATGCTAGCATCCTTTCGTCACTGCATGGTTGGACAACTGAAAGGGTGCCATGAATATTTCTCCAGTCATTGTCTGTCATTAATTTTGCCTGGGCTGGATGGTTACCCTGATGGAGTGAGTCCACCAGGTACCAGTCTGGTGTGGGCCCATTGCTTGTTCTGCCTTTCCTGACTACGAAGTAATGTCTGCCTCCAATCTGCCCTCCTGCCATTGCATAGTTGACCATGAATGCTGCTGCTTCACTCTTATGTGCAAGTATGTCTTCTTTAGATGTGCCTTTCTGTACCTCTACATGCCCTGACACCAGCTGTATCTCGAGAGATTCAGCGCCTTGACGGGCCCGCCTGCACCAGAACCAGTATAGGATGCGTTGTAGTGCAAGTATGGAGTAATTCCCATCCGTTGAGTATTGACCTCCCTGTTGCCTGGGTTTGTCCTCCTCCGCATGCCACGTCTCCTTGAGGTATTTGATGACTGCTTGGGGAGAGGCAATGGCCTGTCCTACCATGGCTTCTAGAGCATGCAAGCCGCAGTGGCTACCAACTTGGCGACTGACGCGAATTCCTAGGGGTGCTGCAAGCCTCCACATGCTTTGCAAGCGTCGTGTATCAGCCTGGCGGCTAGCTTTGGTAGGCTGAGGTGGGGGATGACTATGTTGCTGGTCATGGAGTATGTCCGCTGGTGGCGGCATTTGGCGTGCTTTCTTGGGGAGTGGTTTGGATGACCCCTTTGCACGTGCTGCTTTTTTCCTGGCATTTGCCTGAGCTTTTGCCTGGGCCCTATGCGTGTCTTCTGCTATCCATGTGGCTGCAATACGCCCGGTTGGGGCTCGTGTATCCAGCATGATCCCTTCCATATCCACGTAGGTTAAATGGCTCTGACTGGCGGGGGTGGGAGTTCGTCTGTGCTTGTACAAGAGCATTCCAGTAGCGCTGTGCAGATATGCATCAAGAGCCAGTGTCGTGCTGATGGTACCATCAAATTCTGCCCAGTCGTTTATCACTGAGCTCTCTTATGAGGCCTGTTGCTGCATATGGGATAGAGTCAAGACAGTACCACTTGTTGTTGATGGGGCTTTGCTTCCAGCAGATGAAGTTGCCTGGTATGTGTAGGAACATCGCCTTGCATCCTGGAGGTGCAAGTGCGAGGATCCGTGATTTTGCTGGTTGACCACTGAGCATGTGTTCTTGGCGGTTGCCGGCGCTTTCCAGTACGATAAGTGCAATGTCAGTCGTGGTTGTATAATAGAAGAGTTTGTTTATGGCTTCCCAAGTGAACCAACCATCAGCATTGCAGTCCGGACGGTTGCCCAGGGCTGGTTTTGGGACTTGTGGGTGCCGGAGGATGGCTTGTGCTTTATCTGGGGTGATGATTTCTCTGCCTGCCATTGCATTCAGTGCATGGAGTGCACAGTTGCCGTGGTTTTGGACTTGGCAGTATAGCCCTACTGCTTCTGGTGTGACCCAGAGGGGATGGGGGGAGAGGTCTATGTCCTCTGCTGGGGTCTTTGCACGGGGACTTATCTGCATTCTGCTATGAGGGTCGAACTCGTCATTTGTGTCGCTGTTTGTGAGTTCTATCTGCTCGCTGTCATGCTCGAAGAGGGGGTTTACGTGGTACTGGTGGTCGTACTTGATAGTGTCCATGGGTACTGCTGCATCTTCTCTAGCTTTCTCAACATGTAAGGCATGTGTTGTTGTTGGTGGTGATTGTGTGTTTGATATCTGGCTAACACCGCCCATGGTTAATCCAGGCACGGCTGCTCTCAGCATCTGGTCGATGCGTCGGTTGCCTGGATCCGCTTGTGGTTTGCGCTTTACCGTATAAGGGGCTTTCGAGCATCGCTTTTTTGCAACATTGGATATCTTGCCCCCTCCTTGCATGCTCAATATTGAAGGAGGGACAGTGCCACACCAGTCGGCCTGGGTATGTGTCCTGCTCAAGTGGTACGGGGGGAAAGGGGGTTCCGGGCTCCGTATCCGCCCAAATTTGTAACTGGGACTCCGGGCTCCGCTTGGGAAAGGTTTTGGGGTTCCGGGCTCCGCCTTTGTACCTGTATGCAGGCTCCGCCTAACAGTCACAGGCCAAACCTGCCACTAATCTTCTAGTGGTGTGAGGTCTCAGACCAGTCAATCACACCTACTGTTTCCTCAAGATCTTATGGTCCAAGATGCATTTTCCTAATGATTTTGACCCTTTAAAGCACTACATATTTCCCAGCTTCTGGGGGCTTCGCCCCCAGACCCCCACCAAGGGGGTTTCACCCCCCTGGACCCCCCAGCAAGGGGGCACCCCCCTTGCAACCCCCATTGGGGCCAAAACAACAGCAATTCTATGTCAGATGGACTGGACTCCGCCCAGCAGGGCCCTGTTAGAACTGGACTCCGCTGGGCAAATTTCAAAGGAATCCGGGCTCCGCTGCCACCGGCAGAACCTGCTTCCCCTCCCGAAAGTGGGTGCGGGTGACCGACTTGCATTGAGAGCATGGGACAGCTCCCTCTGTGTCTGGGTTTTGCTGTTTTCCTCGAATGTCTGCTGAGTCCATGTGAGGCTTAATCGGTTGTCGGGACCGTGTCCGTGCGTGGCATCCTAAGAATGAAGTGTGTACTTCTCCTTCTGCTACTGGCCTAAGTGTCTTCCGCGCGGCTTTGGGCAGGCGTCGTACATATGCTCTACGTTCCTGAGCGCTTGCTGTCGCTGAAATGCCATAGTGCTCCAGGAACAAGTCCGCAGGGAGCCATGCCCACTGCTCGGGCCTCAGGTCGGCCTGTCCTGGTGGAAGCAGCGTCTGTCCCGCTGGTATTGCTGCGTAGAGATGCTCGTCTAGAGGATCCTGGACTATGACGAAGCTACCGTTCACCCATGATGGCATCAGGCGGTCCTCAATTCTGGGCACCAGCAGCAGGTGAGTGGGGCAGTACACCCAGACAGTCTTGGGCGTAGGATAGCAGTGTGTCTCTTGCCAACTAGCCACAGCGTTGGTTTGGTGCTGAGCCATCTGCAGCAGCTTTTTGTATGTGTTGCACTCAAGGTTAGCTGTAGCAGGTTGTTGAGGATGGACTCTAGGGTGTCTCAACGACTTGTTATTTGGAAGATTATTGCAGCGCATGTCGTGTGGCATTTTGCAGTTGAGAGCACTACAGACCTTATAGATTCGATACGGGCTTGCATCAATAAGGAGAGAGACATGACGGCTGGGGTCAGTAGATGGCATAATCTGTACGTTGGCATAGCCATGGCAGTTATGGAATTCACCAGCAATGAGATCCACCCGAAGGGGCTCGTCTTCATCATAGGTGAGCCTTAAGTGCAGTTCTACTACTGTTCGAGGGTATTCAAGTATGGCAGTGTCCTTAGACCGGAAAGTGTAATAGTACATACGTTTGAGGCGAGCAGCTGTCCTTTTGCATCGTCTTCTGGCTTGCCTTGCCTTAGCTAGCTTGACATGATGGGATGCTGTTGCGGCAGTGGTGTATTGCCTGCATGGCCCCATAGGCAGGTGTCTCCCAGCTAGCTGCATCATGCTGCATCCTCTACACGCACTGATTGACTGCGCGGTATCACAGTATCTTTCTTTGCTGCTGTTCATGTCCCCCAACTGAGCGCAGTACTGTAGGTTTGCATTTGCAGCTGAATACATAATGCTCATAAGCATAATCTGTGGATACCAGGGGCTTATGTTTATGTTTGCAGGCTGCTCTAAGTTGTTGTACATGCATGTGGAATCAGTTTTCCTGTCATCCCCACCTCTTAATGAGGATGAATTCTTCTTGCTGGACCGCAGGGGGAGGTAGCCCGGCCTCATCATGTGGTCAGCCTTTGGCCTGGTGCCAGCATAGCAGCTGCTGGGGAAGGGATGCTGGTCCTAATTGAAGGTGAGCTTTGGAACTGCTCCTGCGGTCTGGTTTTGCGCTTGGGAGCTTTCGCAGGGCCCGCTTTGCTTTGCATGGGCCCAGGCTGCTAGCAGACATGCGGTTGCTGGCAAGATCGTGCTCCTGTCGGTGTCCCTTGCTTCTTGTTTGCTCGTCCCTGCGGACGTTCGGCATTTATTGCCATGTCTGTGATGGGTATCGTGTGCATGGAAGGTGGGTCCCATGCTGAGCCATTTTTGAATTAGCTGGCCGACTTGATGCAGCTCGCTGCTTTGTCAAGCTGAGAATTCTGAGCCTGACGCTGTGTCCAATGGCTTTCGGCTGGCATATGTATGCTGTAACGACCCTTTGGTAAGGCCGTATGAGACATGACCTTCCTGGCTGACCTGGCTGTCGTTGTTGTCTTTCTGCTTTAGGATGAGCGCGTTGTTACTCCAGGCCTGTGCGGCCTTTGATACGATGATCTGGATGCCGTATAGAAGAGCTGTATAGGCTATAACTAATCCATGTAATATGCTGGTAGAGTGCGGCAACAGTTGCTTCTCTGCGGTTTGTGCTGGACAGTCTGGTTCTCCCGTGATGGGACCGCGCAAGGGGGGTGTACACGCAGGTGGAACGGCAGGCGCATGTTGCCGCCTGACAGCCTTTCCTGTTTGCTCCCCACGCCTGGCAAAATCATATGTCCAACATTCCGCCGACAGGTTAACAACCGAGCAGATGCCGCGTTGCGAAGATGCGTTTACATTAGTTGTGGGGTACAGTAGCATGGGGACTTCCAAAATGGTGACTTCATCACAACATCTTCTTTAAATGGCTACGGAGAGCGACAAGATGAAGTCTATATATGTAATTACACAGTTGGAAAAATTACTTGCGATGTCAAATGGGACGATCCTAACCTTTCCAAAAAGTTTCAAACACGAAAGGTAAGAAATGTAATGTGTGCTTTTGTAGGTGTCATTTACATGTGTGGTTGATTATTTTGTAAGTTTAGAGTATATATGAGTAAGAGAAAACATTCTAAAAGAAAGCAGACATCAAAATCCTTATGGAACAACCCACCCCGTATCCCTATAAATCAAAACTCGGCGTTTCTTTTCGCTAATGCTCCAAACAGACCATATATACCTTTAATGACATTCATAGCAAGTCCATACAATAATGGAGTTGTGCCTGATGAATACAAGGTTATAAGCACAAGGCTGGAAACCCTTGAGAAGATGAACCAAGCAATGCAAAACGAGATGAGGTTGAGTGAGGATAATAACAAGAACATACTGCAAACACAAAAGGCACTGATACAATCACAAGCGAGAGAAAAAGAAATAGAAAGACAAAAACTACAACAAGAGAAAAGAGCAAACAAGGCAGAAGAAGAACTTGAAAGCATTAGAAACTCAAAGTTCTATCTTGGTTTTGATTAGAGAACCTATAAAATAAAATAAAGATATATTTATAGATATTATATACCATGTCTTACTATCCACGTAGCCTACAATATTATCTAAAGTCGCTCAACTCGTATTCCAGAATGAAGTATAAACTCACCCCAGGAGAGAGCGAAGACCAAAGCGTAAGCCGAGGTCAAACACTCGTGGTAAATCTACCACGAAACTCAATCGTGGATTTATCAACTTTTGCTTGGTTTATCACAGCGAGAACAAACGAAGCAGGGTGGGCTTTGCCTAAACATATTGAAACAATCGTGTCCAGAGTCCAAGTTCATGTCAATAATCAAGTAGTGGATGGGGGCTTCAGGTTTTTCAATCTTCTCTTTAGGCGTCTTGCTGATTTGACGCTAGGGGACAAGGACGCTATCCGTGGTGTTCTCCAAAACACTCAAGGAACTGCATTTACTACCCTTAATGGTGTAGCAGGTAGCAACTGGGCATACGCCACCGCTGTAGATGCTCGAAGCAACAACATACCTCAACAATTTTGCATTGATAAATGGCCGGTTCTGCTCAACCTAATTGTATAGACACCATTATCCTAGGCGATGTGGCAGTCCATATAACTCTTGCTGGTAATCATGTGCTTTCAAGGGGGACAAACGGAGGAGCAACTGGCACATACACTTTGACTAATAATTACTTTACTATTGATTGTGTATCTCTAAACGATGGGGTTTATTATGACATCGTCAATCAGCGGTTGGGCAACACAGACAACCCTATTCAAATCCCTTTCCAATCTTGGTCTTATTTCGGTCCAGGTCAGACAGGCTTGAACCAAACCACAACAGGTACTCTATCAACGGAAAGTCTTGATATGGTTGTGGGGACTTTCAGTCGCTCCAACTTTGATTTCAACACATACGACTCAGCTCTCATGGCTTCACCATTCTTCTCAACTGGTTCTTCAAATCTTGATACAACAGGCTTCACTATTAACAATGTTCCTTATCCATCATACCAACAAAGAGCACACGATGCCTTTGAAAGCACTCTTCAGGCATTCAATCTTGCTGTGGATACTCTTGGTGGCACAGATGCTGGTTTGAGCAACCTATCAGCATTTACAAATAAATACTTTATCCATGCTCTTCGCCTCAACCACCCTACGTCAAGCGACGAGAGAGTGATGTCAGGATTAAACTTGCGAGGAACAACAGCATCAATCCAGTATAGGACAACTGGAACAAATAACGAGGCAAATATTATGCCTCACTTGTTCTGCGGACATACACAAGTCTTAAATGTGGGTCCTTACAAGCAAATCCAAGTAAGTCCATAAACCGCAGAACGTAGTTCCGCACCTCCTAAAAAATGGAAAGGGTAAGGGAAAACCTTAGGTTTGCCCTAATTTTATACATTACATAAGAGTATAATGTCTAAAATATCTTCATTCTACACGAGCATAGGGAACATGAAAGAACTAAGTGATGTAGCACCATATAAGAGTGTCAAAAACCTACACGACGACCAGTTTCATAACAACGCACAATTCAAAGCCCCACTACCACGACTAGATGGTATGTCGTATGTAGGCATGAAAGTGTTGCGTCCACCGAGTGAGATTGAAGCACACACTCAAAACACTATGGGATTTGAGGGACTTAACACATCAGCACCCAAACTAAACCCTAATCAACGCTTGGATATTAAACCACAAAGGCACATGAACTATCTCATTGAATAGGAGTGTAAATGTTCTATTATAGTCTAATTTTTGCTGTTGTTATCTATTATATGGATACAACACAAGAGAAACCAGCAAAGAGAACTCGCACCATGACACCAGAGCAACTTGAAAAACTGGCAATAGCAAGACAATAGGCACTGGATAAAAAGAAGATGATGCGTGAAGTTGCAGAGGCTGAGAAGGAGTTTAAAAAGTTTGAGTTTGAGGAGAAGTATAAGAAGGTTCAAGAGATTAAGAAGACGCTCCAAGAAGCTAAAACCGAACCACAACCTGTCCCAGAAGCAGATGAGGAACCAGAAGAAAGTGAAAGCAAAGAAGATGTAGTTGAGGAGGTGATTGTGAAGAAGACGCCGAAGATGGTAAAAAACACCAAAAATAACAAGTATAAGAAGGTGTTGAGGCGTATCGTTGAGGTTTCAAGCAGTTCAAGTGAGGAAAGCAGTAGTGATGATGAATTGGAAGCAATAAGAGGTATTGGATTACATCTCAAAAGGAAATACAAGGAGAAGTATAAGGGTAGATACACACCGCAACAGCAACAACAACAACAAGATAGGGACTACCTTAAAGAAGAGGCTGGGAATGTAATACGAGCAAATGTGAGTAAGGAGTTGCGTCGTCTTGCTCTAAACTCTGTTTTTCCAGAGTAAAATGTTGCGTACATACGCAAACTGCGTATATCAAATTACGCTGTAATTAATAACTGCGTATATGGGTAAAGATTAATATGACTAACACCATACGCATACGAGGTTTAGAAAACAAAGACCTAAAAGTTTTGAAAGCACCACCAAGACCAGCACCCCCCACATTCCCAGACAAAGCATTCATAGGAAGTATAGTAGGGTCACGTGGCAGTGGCAAGACGAACTCCATGATAAACCTTGTTTTCCATTACGACAAGTTCAAGTATTTTGATAAGATTTATATGTTTTCTCCTACGGCATTCGGTAATGACCCTAAATACGACTTACTGGAGAAGGGGCAACACCATTACGAATACAAGAAATACCCAACATACACAGACGAGATTTTTAAGGAGGTGCTGGATGAGATTAAGCGAGATGTCAAAGAGTTTGAAGAGTGGGCAAGACTACACAAGATATATCAAAAGTTTATGAAGTATGGATACAAGCGACTAACACCTGAAGAGATACTGGAGGTGGATTTGATGATGAATAGCGAGGAGGAGATAGATGAACCCACATGCAGATTTGAGAGAATGCCTACTTCTCTGCTGATATTTGATGACTTGGTTTCTAACACTGAACTATACAAGAACACTCCAAGGGGTATCTTTTACAATTTTGCTATTTTGCACAGACATCTACTTTGTTCCCTTCTTTTTGTGGTTCAAACATGGAGTGGAGCAGTGCCAAAACAGATACGAGTAAATCTATCACTTGTCATGCTGTTTGACCTGAAACCCGAGATTAAGAAACAAGTAGCAGACGAGATGTGTGCTAATATGATCGAGGAACCATTTATAAGAATGTGGGAAGATGCTTGTATAAACTCATACGACTTCTTTATGATTAACTTTGACGCTCCTAAAAAGTGCAATTATAGACGCAACTTTGATGAGATTTTTTTGTTAGAGGATTTTAAGAATAAAAATGGAGCAGACGATAAAAGTGGTGGTGGCGAGATACAACGAGAATCTGAACTGGGTTGAACCAATTAAAGACCGGTGTATAATTTACAACAAGGGTTTAGATGATATACCCTATGAATACACTAAATTAGCTAATGTAGGGAGAGAGGTTGAAACTTATTTGAAATACATAATATCACATTACTACGACCTGCCTGACTTTGTTGCTTTTACACAGGGGGGTATTTGCGACCACTTGAGCAACTTATGCACTTTCTATATGGCTATTTTATCAATTGAAAGAGGGTGGGAAGTTCCTTCAGGGTATTTAGGATTGAACGAAAGAAGTGGCGACATGGGATGGACTGAAATAAATGACTTCTTTAACCCAAATCACCCTGATTTACCATTGCAAGACTTCGGGCAAAAGATTTACAAGATTGACCCTGAAGACAATACTATCTTATGTAATTTCTGCGGTGTATTCATAGTGTCAAGGGACAACATACACTTTAACTCTTTGTCCTTCTACAAAAAGTTATATATATTGTTGATGGAAAACCCTGATACAAACATGTATATTATGGAGCGTTTATGGACTACTATCTTTAACAAAGCATACAGAGGGCAAACGAAAGAATAATTTTCTCATTTAATTAAAAAGGAAAAATGAACAGACAACTTTGGTTTGAGCAGATGAAAAAATATTACCCTAATGTGCCTGATTATGTTATAAAATGGATGCTTGACATCTATGATGTAAATCCAGAGTTCTACAATAAGAGGACAGGCAAGAAGGGTAGACCGAAAAAGCAAAAGGTTCTATTTGAGATTGAAAAGATTTTACAGGACAGACCACAAACACAGGAGATACAGAGTGTTAAAGTATTACCTGCCAAAGAAGATGATGTTGATGATGATGTAACACCCCAGATTGAAGTTAATGAGGTTGAGGTTAATGAAAACGGCATCATTTGTATGTAAAGGGAAAAGATAAGGCTCAGATGGTGGACACCCTAGGCTAGTAATATCTCTCCTGTTGGAGAGAGCCTATAGGAGTGGGGACCCCGTTCATCATAGCCTGGATTTAAGGATTTGCTAGGATGCCAGTGCCACCCAGCCAGAGTCACCGCCCTGGGTCAAGGGTCTGCCTGCAACCTAAGTTTGGTCAACCCTTGACAGGGCTGGCTGTGTTTGACTAAACCCTAATCCTGCTGTGCAGCAAGCTAGGGTTTAGCCAGGATGCCTATTATAGGCCAGCCATAAACCCTGGCTGGGTGTCACTGGCACCATAAATGAGATTAAAATTAACCCCTGAGGGATGGTGGGTGGGTGCTTAGAAATGCAGCAACACTTTAGAATACCCACAGAAAGTCCCTGCCTACCGGCTGGGCCCAAACTGGCACATGTGTAGAGTTGTGCACGCTACTTGTGTATGTTGCTCTCTTGCTTTCCCGTTCCTCCGCGGGTGAGAGCGCTGTCGCCGCTCGTCATGTTCGTAACTTACGAACTGGTTCGTCATGTACGAACTGGTCACATGTTCGTCCCAACGGCGAATCAAAGAAGGGTTCACTTAGAAGTTTTCAGACCTGGTCTACCTCAGGTCTTCTTCTCTTCTGAGTGTTCCCATCTATCTAACTTGCCAGGTGTCCACCTCTGCTTCGCCCTACTCCTCCCTCATACAAATCATGCAGATTAGACAAGTACGCTTGCTAATCTTTGACATTTGTATGTAAAGGGAAAAGATAAGGCTCAGATGGTGGACACCCTAGGCTAGTAATATCTCTCCTGTTGGATAGAGCCTATAGGAGTGGGGACCCCGTTCATCATAGCCTGGATTTAAGGATTTGCTAGGATGCCAGTGCCACCCAGCCAGAGTCACCGCCCTGGGTCAAGGGTCTGCCTGCAACCTAAGTTTGGTCAACCCTTGACAGGGCTGGCTGTGTTTGACTAAACCCTAATCCTGCTGTGCAGCAAGCTAGGGTTTAGCCAGGATGCCTATTCTAGGCCAGCCATAAACCCTGGCTGGGTGTCACTGGCACCATAAATGAGATTAAAATTAACCCCCCAATAATGAGCCCCCAAGCGGGGAGACGCCCACGCCACAATGTGGCCGGTGCCTTTACAGCCACCAGGCAGTGGCCACTGACATTCCACAACATGGGATTCTCAAACGGGCGATCAATCCCGAACTTTCAGAGCGATCAAGTCCGCGATCAAGTGCTCGATCAAGTGCTCGATCAAGTGCTCGATCAAATGCTCGATCAAGTGCGCGATCAAATGCTCGATCAAGTGCGCGATCAAGAGTTTCCGACCTGACCGATCAATCCGACTGTGTCCAAGACCCTCTGCTGCAGTATATGAGCACGCAAGGCCTAGATATGCTTCCCTTTTGCAAAAGCACAATGATTCTGAATACTTCAGGCCGTTCCTGGGGACTCCACAGAAAATTCGCATGTTCACTGGCCACGAACTGTCTAAAGGCACAACGACTAGCCATTTTCACTGCTGTTGAACATCCAATACATTGCTATCATGGTTCGATGCATTTGGACCATCTTCCGAGCAGCTCAGTTTCAGCGGACCCCACTCCATTGTCCGGATGCTGACTTGGCCGAAGTCCCACAGCAAAGGCTAACAGCAACGAAATGGCTCTAGGACTATGTCTACATAATCACATGTTGCTTACAAGAGGTTGGAATAGGCTAGAGGGAGCCCTTCGGGGATGATTTGCTGAAGCGGTGGCTCAATCCACCACACTGCTGCGACAGGGCGGCACGCACACAAGTACACTGCGAACGTGGACGGACTGCTGCTCTCACTTCAGTACTCTACTCCTCAAGCACTGTGCTATATGGAGGACAGCAGAACTTAACGCCTGCAAAATGAGCTCCAACTGTTGAAAGCAGTCCGGCCCGTCCATTATGGGGTTTCCTCAGCACTACTATCCCTTTTTTTGGAGGTAAGGAGACGGCACCACCACCCCAGCACTATCCCTTACCTACTTACTACTGCATAGACATTACACGATATCCAAATGGAGGATTTTGTTGTAATCAGATGACAATCAGACCATTGCATCCTTGAGAAGAGTACAGAACAATAGTAGCATGTCACTGCGCATGTATGCCAAGTAGCCTGAGAATGCCTTGTCTTACAGCAACATTACTAGGACATCAGCCCTTTCATAATAGCAAGTGAGGCGTGACCTCCTCTGCTCGCATCGACAACATCTCACAGTCTAAATTCACCTTTAGCATTTCTCTTGTTTTCATTCACCATTCATGTTGGATATATCAAGCATGTACGCCGACAAAGAGCAATCAGCAACCGTACACATTGATCCAACATGAGCGAGCCGCAGAACAGTGGCCATGCATGCAATTGGTGCCCCTGATGGGTGCTCGGCACCATGAGCCAAACACCAAAAAGCCTTACCCACAGCCATACCCAATAATGGCTCCTATGGTACAGAAGGACAAGGAGCATTCTATCCATAATTCAGTACCAGAACCACGTACATACATCAATTTTCAGCATGAGCTGTAATACCGCCACTGTCCCACAACTACTCGCCCTGCCACCATGCCAACATTGCAGGGGAACACACGCCCAAAAGATGGCAGACGCATGCAATTACACTGAAATACCAATCATGAGGCTCTATAATCGCCTACTAACCCTCATTGGTCACTCGGCATTATACGCCTTGACACAACTCAGGAGACCATGCATGATTAAAGCATGCACACTGACAACGTTGTCAAAGCAGCATGGAGTAAACTGTTCTGATTTTGAAAAGCACTGTTTGCTGGCCTCTTGCAGCTCAGCATCAAGGTTTACAGAACTCCTTACTCAACCTTCTGCATGGGCCACCAAACATTTAGCTGGGCCAGTAGTTGGAGTACTATGCGGGTGCAAGAGTGAGCAGCAGCAACTCACTCATTTGCCACAGCAGGGCAGCATGC
The DNA here is from genome assembly GCA_963556185.1 of Pseudopediastrum boryanum. Taxonomy (NCBI): domain Eukaryota; kingdom Viridiplantae; phylum Chlorophyta; class Chlorophyceae; order Sphaeropleales; family Hydrodictyaceae; genus Pseudopediastrum; species Pseudopediastrum boryanum. The sequence continues at coordinate 640,204 of OY744497.1, forward strand.
CTGGTGTGCACATGCACCACCATGCTACAGGGTTACGCGCCAAGGCATGCAGCGTCTTCCGCTCACTCTAGTAGCTTCAGGAAGATGTCTGGCCAACTTCTGCAGGTGCCATTGATTACAGAGGTAAGGCAATCGGCCCCCTCACATGTCATATGGTAGGCATTTTGGAAGGGGCCCCTGTGTAGCGCAGACAACCATGACAGCATTAAAGATATGCTCTTCAAACAACACAGTGCACATGCATGCAAGGTAGCTTTAACCCTTGAGCGTGAAAATGCAAATGCATTCCGTCTATAAGGTGCACAAAGTGGAGGTGAAGTAGCGCTTGCCCTACTGTACAGATGAACATATATTGCCCAATGCTCACCCGCGATGCTTAAACTTAGGATGCTGTTCTGCAACTGGTTGTACATGGTATTTCTTTGTCTCCCCTGTGCCAAAACATCTGGCAGCAAAGCAACAATACATGACATGGTTAACAATTTGTTAACGGTCAACCCTTCCCCTCCAACCTGCCAATCACCCCTCCTGCAGCTGCTTCTATATTCAGCTCCAGAATCCCTGCATGCTTGCCCTTGACCCATCTTCTTCCCCATACATTGTTGTGCTAGCTCAGCCCAAGGCCAGAACTGTAGTAATGGAGTTACCCCACAAGCCCCAGTGTGTCTTACCTTTTTGCCAGTAGCCATGCTGTCTTGTTCGCTCTCTGCTTTCTCTCATCGCTGTCTTGGTGTTTCCATTGCACCCCGTTGCCATCTGCATCCCATGGAGCTGCACTTGCTCACCCTTATGCTGTTGGAGACAAGACAGCAGCTGCTCTTGTTTTGTATATCTCCACGCTGCTGTGCTATTTCTCCAGCTGATCCTGCTTGCTGCTCGCTGGTGATTTCCTTGGAGCCAGTTCTCTGTAGCCAACATTCTGCTTCTGCTATTGGCTGTTGCTGCTTGTTCCTGTGCATATCGCTGCTGGCCTCCTTCTTCTCGCAGCAGCTGCTGATTGTGGGCGCTGAGGAGCACCAGGTAGTTGCAACAGTTGCCCTTCCGGCACCAGTACCCTCTGGATGAGCACTGACTGCTCACTCTTTTCTGGCATCGAAGCTCTTGCAGTGTGATAGACGCACTGTCTGTAGAGCCTGCCGTCTTACACTCACTCTAGTAGGTTCAGTAAGATTTCTGGCCAGCTTCTGCAGGTGCCATTGATTACAGAGGTAAGGCAATGCCCCCTCACATGTCATATGGTAGGCATTTTGAAACGGGCCCCTGCGTAACAAAAATGACAATGAAATGAGCATAAAATGACAATGACAGCATTATAGATATGCTTGTAACAAAACACGGCGCACATGCATGCAAGCCACCATTAACAATTGAGCCTGAACATGCAAACACATTTGCACAAGGTGCAAACACTAGCGCTTTCCCTATTGTACATATAAAGATCTTTTGCATGATCCCCACAGTGATGCCCAAACTCCTGAGGCCTGCTGTTCGGCAACTGTCTGTACATGGTACTCCTTTGTCTCGCCTGCGCCCAAAACATTGGCTGCAACAGTACATAATTTGCTTACCGACTTGGTTAACCTTCTCCGCTTCTCCTCCCACCTGCCAATCACCCCTCCCGCAGGTGCTTCTAATATTAGCCCCAAAGGGCCTCTGCCCGCTTGCCCCTGACCCATCCCCTTCCCCATACTTTGCTTTGCGAGCTCAGCTTAGGGCCCAAACCGAGTACTGGAGTCACCCCATACGCATCAGTTTGTCTGACCTTTTGCCAGTAGTCCTGCTATCTTGTTTGACCTCTGCTTTCTCTCATTGCTGTCTGCTGTTTCCATTGCTGCCCATTGCCCTCTGCATCCCCTGCAGCTGCCTTGCTCATCCTTATGCGTTTGCAGGCATGAGAGCAGCTGCTCTCTTGTCATACAACTTCTGGTTGCTCCTGGTAATTCACCAGCTGCTGCTGCTATCTCCTCAAAACCAGTTGCAACAGTCGCATTTCCGGCAGCAGGACTTTCTGGATGAGCAATTCCAGTACCTTCTCTGTCCAAACATTGCCTGCTCACTCTTATCTGGCATTGCTTGCAGTGTTGATGTACTGTCTGTTAGCCTGAGTGCTGCACGCCCTGGTGGAATAGAGGGACAAAACGGCCAGGGAATAAAGGGATGCGCCAATTCAATAGCAAGAAGAGTCGAATGGTCTTATTGATGAGAGGGAAGCAACCCATAAGCGCAGACTCACAAGCATGCAAACAGTGTTGATGCACATTCAGTAAGACCTTGCATGTTGCTGCACACGTTCTTGCTCTTTGCATAACATGCGATTGATTGAACCTCTCTACACCTTGGGCGACGCCATTGCCCGGTCAAATGTCAGCAGGTTCAAGCTTGTGTTGCTGTGGACGCCCTGCAAGCCCTGGTCCAAGCCTCACTTCCTTTGCAAAGCAAAAGTTTACCTGCCCCCATAATGCACATAGCTCAGTGATGACATGTTGCTATTGAACTACGGCCCTCAGAGCTTGCTCCGTACTGCATACACAATGCATACCTGCTGTGTCCTCCCAGGTAATGCAGCAAAGTCCCTTTCTTACCCTTTCCCATACTGGTAGACCTTCTTATTTCTCGGCTGCCAGACCCTAGCGCATGCCCTCTATCTACAGCCTCCAGCCACAATTTTACCTGATCACCATGGGGGTTGGAGAGTCCTTCTCGTTCCGCGCACAGAATGCAACTAACCCCCGACAGTGGCCTAGGATGGAGGGAGCGGAAGGTGCCTCGAAAAGCGGGGTGGGGATTCATCTCAGACCTCTATAGCAGTTTCATAATATTACTGGGAGCAAGTAGGAGGACTCGAATGTGCAGCTGACTCCCTTTACGGCAGTCACAGGGATGTACTCTCGAGGAGCAGGTTTTCCCGGGCTTAGGCCAGAAAGCCAGTTTGGCATAGCGAAAAGGGATGAAAGGGAAACATATCAGCAACCCCACTGGTTGACTGGCCAACATCATGGAATGGGGCAATCCAGAGCGAGTGCTCATCAGACTCCTCGTACATGTGCAAGTTACCAAGGGCACATGGCGCATGGTCATGCGAAGTCTTCGCATTCAGACGCTCCCACTCCTCCCGAGGAAGAGCGTATCTGTCCAGATGGGCTGAGGACATCCTTTGGACATCCGGGACATCCATTGGACGTCCAGGACTTCCAGTGGTCAGAAAATTCGGTTTCGGCGTCCCAAGCAGCTGGAGCGCCGCTTCGCATCGTGAAACCGGACGACTGTGACCCTTGGGCTGCACCATCATGTTGCTGTACTGATGGCTATCTCACCGAGAAGGGTGCCGATGGCTCATATACACGCCTTTGGTCATATCTTGTTGTTGCCGATTGGCGATCCCTCCCACCGTGCCAGTGCTGTTGTCCATCTCACGCGTCTGATTGCTACTTCCGCGGTAGGTTACGCTCCCAAGACGAATCTGCTTTGGATCGGTCGTGCTGCGTACGATGCTGAATTAGCCATTGAGATTAGATAGCGCTAGCCCGCCCACGGAGGGGTCTAAACAGTTCTAGCATTGGATGGCCAACATTTGGCCAAGGTCTGGCTATCGCCGTAATCCATCAATCCACGATTAAGCGAAGAATGGTAGGTGACAAGCCCATGCATCTTTTCACCGCATGCCTGTGCACTTTGGGAGCATTGTACCCATGGACAACACTGCAACACCCGGTCTCACAGGATTTGCACGACCTTGTGTACCTGGTACAATACCATCATGGCATATTGCAAAATGGACTCTCAAATAGCCATGAGAACTGTGCAAAACCACCCTGAACACGACATGCGCCTTTAGTTGGAGCACCTACAAATTGCTCCAGGCAGCACCTTTCACCCATATAATGATTACAGTCCACAATTTGCCATAGTAAAAGGTGCCATAGGCCCCGCAACCCAAGCCATCCACCCATAGCTCAAAGCATAACTTGCTGATCAACCCTCTCATGCAGCAGCTTCTTGGGTATGCTGATGCTGCTAGTGTCCAGAACTACAGTCACGTCTACCCGAAAGCGATTAGCAGCTGCTAATAGAAATCTGCTATGCTGTTCTGGCTCTGGTTGCCAGTAGTCCTTGCACTTCGCCAAGGTACACAAGGCAGCAGCAGGTGGAGGCGTTCATTTCTGCTGCTATGGCCCCAACGACTGCTTACGCTAAGCAGAACAAGCTATACATTGCCTACCGAGCTGATGTTACACTGCTCTTGGCTGGCTTAACCCCTGATGCTGTTGCCGTTTCTTGTTAGGTCACCTCCAGATGTGTATGGCATTATGGAGCCTGCAGCAGCAGGTCAAGGCCTGCAATGATAGCCCATGCAACAGCTGAAAGTTACACCCCTGCATAGAGCAAAATGTGAATTTTGATGAAGAACATGCGCTTTCAAGCCTTTTAAAGGAATAACATGATGAGGAATGCGGTGCAAGGCTGCATTTTTCAACAGTGTCTGCCAATACCACCAGGAGGTAGTATCTGCTGCCATCTACATACTTTGATCGGCAAACTGCAGTCGAGCAGGCAAGTAGCACAGGACTTCTGCATCAGTCCTCCCCTACATGTTTGCGAACCATTGGCACCCACATACAACTACTGCGTACTCTGAATGCTGCGAACAACAAGCAATCCATAGCATGCATAGGACAACACTAGCAGGTCATTGTACAGAGCGAATGTGCCAACTGTTTGGACATATACCTTGTTCTCTAGCAGCATATGTATACCATTCTTAATCTAGCAGGATCTCCAATTGAAGCGCACATGTGTGCAAGGTAGCGCCAAGTCATGCGGGCAGATCATCATGGCACATTAAGCAATGAACAACTCAGGGTGCAGGCAAGAGCACTTTGCCTACTGTATGTAACAAGGCTGGAGGCTTGCTGCTCATCTAAGATCCTCAAACACATAGATATCATGTGTCAGGCTTGGCTGTACACGGGAGGCCCCCCCCCCCCTCTGTCTAGGCTCTAGCAGGACACCCTTCTTCTCGAAGGGTCACCCTTATCGACCCTCCCTTCCCCATGAACCAAGCTCTTGCCTGGATTCCATATTTCTCCTGCTGAAAGTGCAGGTCCATTTAGCCCAACCTTGCCCTCCCACCTGCCAACCACCCCCCAGTTGCCTACAGGTCCTGCTCCAAAAGATCTGCCCCCTTACCCTTCTAAACCCCCATACTCGCTGCGCTAGCTCAGCCAACGTGTAGCCACATGCTTTATCAATGTGTCTTGCCTTGGCAGTGATTCTGCTGTTCTCTTCCACATGAAATTTCAGTTCTGTCTTGCTATTGGCTCTGTCGCTGTCGTTCCTAAACATGTAAACAGGCCAGACCACTTTTCGGGCCACTGCACTCATCGACAACACTGCAAGACCACCCTCATAGGATGCAGATGACTTGTGTACTCACTACAACAGCATCACAGCGGCCACAAACTTTAAATGTGCATCACCCCCCTGAACACAACATGTACCCTTAATAGGAGAACCCAGAGGTCGCTTCAGGCAGCGCCAACCACCCATGGCAACCTTAAAGGAAAAGTGACTGGCCCGCTTATGCAGCAGCTACTGGGATAGAATCAACTGCTGCCGCCTTATATGCCTAATTACACTACTACCTCCTGCACCAAGAACATCAGCAGCTGCTCGTTAAGTTGATGTGCTGCCTTCCTGCTGCTCATAGTCAGTCGTGCATACAGGACACTGCATCAGCTGTTGCTATTGCCGCAGCTGGAGCTCCACAATCCTGTTGCTATGCCCCCTTCGGCTGCCTATGCCTGCAGCTGCTTACCACGCTGCAGTTTTATTGTTCCTGACGTATACAACCCCTGTTGCTGCTGCCTCTTTGCTTTGAGCGCTCACTTTCAGTCTAATTTATAGCAATGGAGGCCTGCAGCATAGACTCCAGCCCTGCAGCAGCATGAAAGGCCACACAATGGTTCTAAACCCCAACAAGGCCCGTCGCACCCTTTGTGCATCCACCAATTCCAGTTCCCCCTGCAGCTGCTGCAGCACCTCCTCCTGATCACTAATCCACTCCTGCACTTAAAACCTAACCACACGCAACCCTAAACCCCAACAAAGCCCCTCTCACCTTTTGTGCATCCACCAATTCCAGCTCCCCCTGCAGCAGCTGCAGCACCTCCTCCTGATCACTAATCCTATGTTGCAACACCTCCGTCAGCGCATCTTGTCTACTCAACATATCCACTTGCGATAGAGCAGCTTGAACCACAATGTGCAAGTCCTTCAGGTCTTGCTGAGCTGCAGGGTCGAGGAGTTTAGCAGCAAGGGCGGCGGCTTTAGCGTCCGCCTGGGCCCGATCCAGAGCTAGTTGGTCCGCCAGCGCCCAACTCTGCAAAACAATCAAGGCAGTAGAACAAGAGCAGTTACATGTTTAGGTTGGGTTTCAGAGTTTTTCTTTTTGCCAAGGGATTGGCAATGAAGTTTGGAGCTTAGGTACAGGTAACCAAAGCAAGGGAGAGTGCGGTGAGAAAAGCAGGGTTCTTATAATGCAGTGCTGCAACAGAGGACAGCAGGATGCTGCGAACAAAGCAAGCCATAGTTTATAGGCACTCTTGCACTGAACTCCTTTTTTGCTCTCAAGTAGTGCACCGTTGCCAGAAGGCCAGGTAGGGTGCAGAAACAATGGTGATAACATTATTATAATGTAATCAAATAAAAAACAGTAATCAAAATCTTATAGTCCTCGCACTGATATCATGATTAAGAGCATTGTGGAATGTGGATATGGCAGCCACATGCACTAGACCCTGCTAGACAGCCGGGATACCATACTGTGGGAGGATACCAAGAGGTAACAGCTAAAGTGACATAGACGGAGATAACGAAAACAGGCTCTGCCTACGTCCCTTTAGTTGTTCCGTTACAGTAGGGTGGATGCTGTATATGTGTCATAGTTGCTTCTTTATTGCCTGCTTCCGAACCCTGCAACCATGAGAATGACTCTCCTCTTACTTGCACTTACTGCTGCAGTTGCTGACCATTTCGCTGTACAATCATACGGCTCCTTCCATCCTGGATGGAGCATATGCCAGCCCTTTGATCCTTCTGTTGCAGCGAAGGTCTGCTCCAAGCGATCCTCAGCTTCAACTCCCACGGGACCAGTCTGCTCTTTGTGGTGGCGCTATGGCTGTTTCTCCTTCTCCTGCTGGGGTTGGCAGCAGCATAAGCAATTTGTCAGGCTGGTGCCCTGTGGGTGCGTGGCACATAGCCTGGCTGCTGCAAGTCTACTCATGCCCCTGCTGCAGCATCGCGGGCAGCAAGTATGAGGAAGAATGAGCTAATGGGTCTGGTGAGCAGAGATGTTTGTGAAGCCATCTGCTTCATCAAGTGCTTGACCGTCGGCAGAAACGCTCGTAACTCACGCCATGCTGCATGGTCATCTAGAGAAACGTTTATATCTTCACTGCTGTAGGGCAGCCTGAACATACCTGTGCTGCCATCAGAAACGCCAATTCAATGCAAGCTAAGACATGATAGATTCCTTTACTAGCAGCCAGAGCAATATCCCTAGTCAACTATGCTATTACACTACACTTGCTTGTCTGCTCAAATTTCCTCACCTGCTCAAGTCCTTGCTCTGTGCGCTGTGCCCATGCAGCATGCACTGGTTCAGATTCTTTGACATGGCACTGCTTGCTCCTGTCATCAGTCATAGGATCTGATGGCACACTGTAGGTTATAGATTGACGTACATACCCACAACTACCATGTGCTGCTTGACCTGCTTGTGCTGGATCTTGGCGGTGCTGTTTCCAGGGTATCTTTGCAAGAAAGTATACCTCTTGCCTACTAGGGGGCCTATGCAAGTAGAAGAAGTCAGTGGAATCAGAGGCATAGCAACATGAGGCCTGCAGCTTAAGGCGCGCAACATCCACGTTAGTAAGGCATGTGACCTATCGCAAGGAGGTGCACATGGGTTTCGCCCTTATCTTGCTCCAGCCACTGTCCATGGTGTAGTCCTGCTGTTCTGCTGTGCTTGGACGCTGCCCAGTACTGGTGCTGCTGCAACCAGTAAGCACCTATCCATGCATAAAAGTCGTTTTAGTGTCGCGTGAAGTGATACATTCAGCTGTCAACTCAGCAGAGCTGTCGTACTTGAAGCCCCGTCGAGCCGATGCCATAGGTGCACTTTTGCGCTCGCAGTTCTGCATGGATGAGTTAAGTACACAGCTCTGCGAGGAATACCTCGGGTAATTGTAAAAGGATCATAGCAAGTGCTGCGGCAGGTACTGGTGAAAACTTCGTTTGCATGCTTCACATGCTTCAGATGCTTCACCGGGCTTGTCTGGTTACACCTGGACGACAAGGAAGCGGAAGCAGCGCAACACCAGTAGTTTCCTAGAACAGACCGTGATGCAGAAGCAAGTTTGGCGCATGTCAAATGGAAGTCGGATTTCCGCTTACGTTAGGCAACCAGGCTTCCGGCGATCAAATGCTCGATCAAATGCGCGATCAAGTGCGCGATCAAATGCTCGATCAAGTGCGTGATCAAGTGCTCGATCAAGTGCGCGATCAAGCTTCGGGATTGATCGCCCGTTTGAGAATCCCATGATGGGGAGTCACATACATTGTGTGACCTGTAGCCGCATGTTTCTTGTCGTGTGCATGTATGCCCGGACGGCATCTGACTGCCATCTGCCATGAGCTTTATTTCTTTCTACTGTCACCCCAGCCGGCCACGCAGCCATGACACCCCCCCGTCTAAGGCTGTGCATGCCATAAGCTTTTTGGGTTGACAGAGATGTCCGGGTATGGACGACACCACATTTACGCCAAATAGGGGTACACGCTTTACCCCGCATACGCTCAAGTGCGTTAGCTTTTTCTCAACTGCTAAGGCCTACTGCTTGCTCTGCAATGTTCCAAACATCATTTCGATACATAATTGATAGCTTCCAATCGAAACATGGTGGGGATCGACGCATGCTGAAGGCCTGGGACGCCTGACCCATTGCGTGCCAGACCGTAAAAAGAAAACTCTAACGACAAAGCCTCTTTTGCTGTCTATTGTGCGCCAGATTACGGAACATGATTATAGGAACCTATCTGACTTAGCGATTTGCTTGAAGCTCATGCTTGCATGCTTTTCGGGCTGACCATGGTACGTGGTCAGACCCCATCGGGCACCTGGACGGAGAGGCATCTGGCATGTTTGTTTCATGAACAGATTGTCAAAGCATGCGGGCAAGGTGTTAAGGTAACGATGCGCACTGCAATAGGCCAGTAAAACCTCTTGAAGGACGTGCCGAGCAGCCGCGAACTTATGCCAGTAAAAGGGCTCAAGAAGACCTTCGCATTTGTCTGCTTTCTGTCACATAGAAGCCCCTTTGGTGCAGACCTGTAATGCAGAGGATGTCTAGATATGACTACAAGTCCAAAGTGGTTGCAGAAGCCATTGCATTTCTTCAACGAGGAAGTACAAGATGCTGAATGAGCCTGGGTCAGCCGTGCTAAGAACAACACTGCGGGAGACGCTGCTTGTCGCTAAAGCATTGCAATCAACGGAGTACATATAACGTCAAGTCTTTGCAACTTGCAAGCTTGAGAGAGGTCCATTTCTGGCTGAATTAGTGTCTCCAGTGAGACAGCACCCCCGCAGCTGGGTATTGCCTTTGAAGCACAACGTACAATGCGCATGGAGCGCCCGCTGCATGCCAAAACAATACTATGACCATCTAAAGATGATCCCGCACAACGGTTGCTGTCCATGCATCTAGCTCCGGCCACCCAACCCCCTCCGCAATCCTGGATCTCTTGGATATCCATACTCCCGTGATGCCATCCGCAAGACATATTTCAGCAGATTTCGTCCCAGTGAAGCTTTATAAGCATATTTGAAAAGATCCCGAACAAAACAAGCAAGGATGGAAGCAAAAGTTCTCTTCGCGCTTCTGGCAGATGTTGGTTGAAACAGCGAAGGTGTCTAGAGGCGCCCGATCACAATGCAACCTTGCGTACAACCATGTAGGTACTTAAGGTCTTGATTGGATGCAAAATAGTGCTTCTGTTTGCACTCTGGAGGAAGCCAAATGTTGCGCAAATGTGCTGGTGACACCGGCTCCGAAATACAGTTCGACGCCTTGGCGTAAATGTGGTGATGAATGCAGTAAGGTGTACTTTCAACCTTTTTGCCAGAGCTTGTCCCTTTCTTTTTAATGGGGGAGGATGATAGACGTCGAGCGTCTCAATCCTAGGCCGTAAAGATGGGGTCAGAGGAATGAGCCTTAGCCGTCCTTCTAAAGTTCAGCCAGGCTTGTACACAATCCGCAATGCGGGTGCCGTCGGTCGAGGTACATGTGATGGTAATTAACCTGTGCCCCCTGTCCCCGTTGGTCTGTCTTTGATTTGCGTATGTGCAACTCCACAAATTTGCTACCACCTTCAACTCCCACTTTGATGTCCTCCAAAAAAAATATGTTTCTTTTGGTAGCAATGATCTCCGACCGCTGGAGCATGCCATAGAAGCCTAGGAGAATGCAAGTGAGGTCTCGCAGGTGTAGCCATTGTGTGTGTTGATCTGCTTCTTGCCATTTTACCGCTAGATACTTGACCAAGAGATGCAGTATAGGCTTGGTCAAACCGACCTTGCCTTTGGGTAAGGTCCTTGCTGTATCTTATGGCATTTAGCAGATTCTTGATTGTCTCTGTGCACAGGCGAGACTGATCAGCTCTTGTGGACTTGAGCCAGTCCATAAATTGCTGAAAGAGTGGACTCAATGGTGCCGCCGACTTTGTACCTGGCTGTTGCCCAGGCCATGAAGAGTCGTACCAGTTGAAGGTCCACCACCCCTTTCTTTCAAGGGGATAGGATCTGTGGCATAGGCTGATAAATTTTTGTGCCTTTTGTGTTGCCCACTAGACGAACCTGTGCAAGCTCGATGCCTATGTGTTTTGGGAGGATTAGCGAATCCTCTGTGCATCGAAGTACACTATCATGTATGCTGAAACTGCGACATCTTCGCTAGCACTATGCGAGGGAACTTGAGCCGCAAACTTGATGCAGTCTGCACACACAAGCAAACCTGCTGGTTTGGCGTGTTTGCCCAGCCCCAAGCACGTAGGACGCCATTGTCTGCCGCAGTCTTCACATGTTAGCTTACGATGGTGGTTGTATGACAGCACGCTTGACAGAGAGACAGATTGTCGCTGTCACGTTGTGTCTCGTGTACTGTTGTTGAACCTGCTAGGCTCACATGCAGCATCAGCGGGCCATGCTTTGCGATTGCCTAGCATCAGTACTAGAATGGGAACCATGATCGAGTTGGCAGATCAAGGATGCGTTCTTCCACCTAAACACGTTTAGCCCAGGTTCGTAGCGCTGTGGTAGTTGGAACTGCGAGCGCTTACGCCTGATGTACTTCCTATACCGGCGTGCTGTAGTCCATTTCGGGACTACTACCGTGGCGACTGTGTTTATTGGGTCAAAGCGCCATGCTGCTACGATGGTGTCCAGGATTGTGTCGAGTTCTGCACAAGGAGCATCAGCCCGGAGGACTTTGCCCGCCAGATCCTGCCATATGGTCTTGTACAGGATCCGCTGTGGACTACCAGGTGGAGCAACCTGGCTGAACACTACAGCCCGAGACTGTTGCGCAGCAGTCATCCTATGCAGGTGGACTGTTGAATTGTTCAAGGTGCATCCTGCCATATGGTCTCGTCTGGCCCGGGACGTTTTCTGCTTGCCTCTTGACGGTGGATCAGTTGGATTGAGCTCCCACTTGTCGTAAACAACTTTCACTTCGAACCCATATTGCATGCCCAGTCGGGCGATGCTAAGCAGGGTTCCTCTCAGTGGTAGCTTGCAAGCAAGATGTCCCTTTGTTAATTGCAGAAATTGCATCGATGTTATTCATCCTGGCGATCACTTTTGTTGTGCCAGGTCTTCAACGCACTAGCTAGTGCTAGAGACACTTGAGCAGTGCCTCAGATCCAGGCGCCGATGTGCTCTTTGGACAGTTTTTTTTGCAAAATATCGCTGGGCTTTTGCTTAGTCCCTTGCAAGAGCACTGGCCAACGATACGAAGCACCAGTGACCGAATGAGTGTGTCCCATCAAGTAGTGCCGTGCTTTCAAGGATAAGGTGCAATGAATGACCCGTTGAGAAGATCGTGCTTGCCGACCACATAGGTGGGTTACTTGTGGAAAATATGTTTGACTGTGGGGAGAGTGCATGGTAGCTCAATCATGGCTTCATTGATCCCAGGCAACCAAGGGTCTACCAGCACTCTGATTGCCCTAGAAGGCATTGCCCCAGAAGGCTTAACCCTAGCACCTATCACATTGCAAGCAAAATCCTGCTTGGAACCGTGACACGTTGGATCATAGCGCGGGCCATCCCCATTTGCTCAGCCTCATCCAACTTATGGCCTAGTTGTTTTGCATGAACCATGGCAGAGCTATGATTCAGCGTCACATGAGGCTTTGGTGCTTTGTGATCTTTCCATGTCCCCTTGAAAGGAACCATGACACAGGCAGGTACTTCATTCCAGAACTGAACCGCTCAGGGTTTATTACCATGCCATTTGGTCCAACACACTCTGGACCATGCCTGCAGATCTCAGTAGCATGTTCAATAGTTTCCACCCATGTTTCACCCTGTGCAAAGGCCCATGTGCCATTCGAACATGCATCCTCCCATTCTAAGGTATTGCCCTGGGTCTCTAACAGTTCACCCTTGTACTGACCTGCAAATAATGGGTAGCCCAGGGATTAGCAAGGAGGAAGCTCACCCAGGTCAGTCCCTGCCGGAGCACATTGATGCATCAGTGTCTCCACAGTAGAAAATCCAAGTTGCCAGGCCATTGGTCTCACAACTCCTGATGCATCCAGCCCATAACAGGCACACCAAAGCATCACCACATCTCACAATGCTACCACGCTAGCGGAAGCTTAGACAGCCAGCTGCTAACAGGCATACTACCAGACTAATGCTTCCCACCACGGTCACCCTTGCCCCTGGGTGCACACTAGCGTGCAGCATGTCATAGGTGGCTTTGCTCTATCTCCCACAACTCCTTGGCTAGCAGGTGCTGCGGAGCATCCTTAGGACCTACGTCCATAGTCTGCAGCAGCGGCGCCTCAGTCAGGATAGCGGTGAGCAAGGTTCAGCTGCACGGCCTCAAAGAGCTCCTGCTTGCCCAGAGCTTGCTCTTCCAGCATGGTCAGAAGCTGCAAGCATTTGCTAGGCTCTTTGTTCAGGTCGAGCAGCTCACCGACTGGAGGACCCTTGGGAGGTCTGTCGGCGTTGTCGTGGGGGTTGCCGGACTTGTCGGCTGCAGCTGCTTTGCCCAAGGCGTCGAGCTCCATTTGCTCAGGATCACCTATGGCGCCGGGGGGCGTCTGCATGCAGAAGGGGTGCAAGCCGGTCTGTCAGTTAGTGCGTGAGGATAATGTGAGCACATTAGTGGCGTGGGCGTAATAGTAATAGCATTGCAGGCTTGTAGCCTAGAAATGCAAGCATGTGCTGAATAGCCCAGGAGAGCCCGGTGACTAGTGGTCACTGCTGTCACTGCCGTGAAGGCAAGAACATAGATATGGCTCTCCTTGCATGCTTCTGGAGATAATATGTAAGCGAGCCTGTGGTAAAGAGCCAGCCGCTGCTGTAAGTGCTAGAGCGGCTGGGTATGGCTCTCGCTACATGCTGCCGCACTGGCAGAAACATGTGAACTTATCATGATTTCAACGTGAATAAGCGAACAGGCGGTAGGCATCTGTACTTTCTAGTGGAGTATCAGCCTGTGGCACGAGCCGCCAGCTAGCAGGGAATGTACGAACATGGCCATACTCCTTGCGCTTAGGCGGCATGTTGCTTAGAAATGCAGCAACACTTTAGAATATCCACAGAAAGTCCCTGCCTACCGGCTGGGCCCAAACTGGCACAGGTGTAGCGTTGTGCACGCTACTTGTGTATGTCGCTCTCTTGCTTTCCCGTTCCTCTGCGGGTGAGAGCGCTGTCACCGCTCGTCATGTTCGTAACTTACGAACTGGTTCGTCATGTACGAACTGGTCACATGTTCGTCCCAACGGCGAATCAAAGAAGGGTTCACTTAGAAGTTTTCAGACCTGGTCCACCTCAGGTCTTCTTCTCTTCTGAGTGTTCCCATCTATCCGCCTTGCCAGGTGTCCACCTATGCTTCGCCCTACTCCTCCCTCATACAAATCATGCAGATTAGACAAGTACGCTTGCTAATCTTTGACATATCAAACAAGAAGGTTTCACCATACACTCTAACTTGGGACTAAAGATTGTTTTTCCTAAAAAGTAATTATGTTAGTAAGTATTATATGATGTTTAGGAACAATCAAACTAATCAAATCCCAGAACAAAACCCAGCAATCCAACAGAACTACACATTACAACCGAGAGTGAAGCAACCTGATATGTCAAAAGTGTATAGGGTGATAATCAATAGCAACGACTGGATAAGCGGGACGATAGACAACGGCATATATGCTGTCAATCTGCCTAAAAGCCCAAATCGTAATAAGTGTATGTTGTTCGTGGATTTCTTTGCTTACGAAGACGAAACTAATAGTGCCATCACTAATCTTGACAGGTTTGCTTATAACATACACATACGAGAGATAGTCCAGCCTAATTCTTATAGGAGTTTGACAAAAAGTCCCACTGATATAATACTTACACTTAAAGGTCGTGAATATGATGGTGTGCCTGACTGGACTGCTATAGGAGTGCCTATGACTGATAAAATGACTTTTGAGGGAAATACCATTAATGTTTATATGACATCACGCAACATGTCCACAGCAACACTTGCCAGTAGACATTGGACGATGGTTCTTGTTATATTAGAACACGAAACATAGAATTATCTACTTTTTTTGTTCGTATTTTGTATACGGAAATAGCACCCACACATACGATACATTTGGATTACGAAGGCCGCATCTCTGGGGACATTTTCAATGCACAATACTCCGTCAATCTGTCATCATACATCAAGAGTGGAATATGTAAGGTGTATTTCAAATACCTCTCTTTTGATGACACTTATGACACAGGGGACACCGACAAGAACATCTGGAACTTAAACATACCAGAACTCTACGACCCAAACTGCTACAGCACATCAACAAAAGGCACTACAGATTTGGTAATAACTCAAAAGACGAATGGATACTATGAATTATCAGGTATAGAGCGACCCTTCTACATAGACAGGGACCCGCTCAAGTGCGGTGTTTTGAATGTCAATTTTTCAGCACCACGCTGGAATATCAAGCACACAAACACTACAAGAGATATTTTTGAATATCCACCAGCACCCTTGACAACAAGTAGCACAACACTCTCAAACACCCAATATGGAGATGGCACATACCAAGTCGTTGCTTCTTCTACGACTAAAAACTCTAGCGAATTACCATTTAGAGTGTTTGATAAATCAAGTGTTTTGGGATGGTCGTGTGCTGGACAAGCAGGGGCTGGGGCAAAGAGAGAGAGAGAGAGCTACGCAAGGAGGGGCGTGAGGTGCCCTCCCGCGTAAGATTAAGGGAGGGGCCCATTGGTGTAAGGATTACACTGGGCCAGCCTACCATAGGATAGTTACATCCGTGGGTGGGCTTCCGCCCACCCGCCTTTGTTAGCTTACTTTCTTACTTTCTACAAGCTTGTAGTTCCTCCTGTGCCATTGAGGCTCTTTGGGCTTTTCCAGTTTTCTTTTTGTTGTGTATATGCTGTGTAAGGACTTAACTGCTGCAGTATGTACTTCTGAAATGCATTGCTTTAGAGCTTGCCCTTTGATACCGAGGGCTTGAAGATTCATGGTGGTACTGTTGTATATGGTGCCTGCAACTCCGACAAGCAAGGGATAGTACCATACTTTGGCAGTGGGGTCTATGTCTTTGATTTTGTCAATGAGTACTTGGTGTTGATAATCAGCTTTGCTTTGCTGGCCTGTTGGGTCTGAATCCCTGCAGATCTTGACCTCTATTATCCAGTACTCTGCTGGGTTGTTTCCAATCTTGGGTTTGTAGAGCATACCATCAGGGCGCTTATCGGTGGTGCCTTGTGCTTGTTGGACTGCCTCCTTTAGGCCCCTTGGAAGGAGCTCCCACGGGATGTTTCTAGACTGGTGGGCCATGATGCCGTCTTCTGCACAATTTTCAGTTGATCCAAGGTCCATTTGAATGACAAATGCTCCTTTGCGTCCCCTTAACACTCTTGTCATGATTAGTCGGCCGACCTTGTTATGCCTGTTGATGTACATTCTTTTCAAAGCTGGGCATCCTGAGGCTGTGTGGTGTCCGCCATCCTCGTCACCGCACAGGAGACATTTGCTACTAGGTGCATGTCCACACCTATAGGCCATCCTCCTTGTCCACATGGTCCCGTACCGGTAGCGCAAAGCGGTTTTTCGTTCTGCATACTTGATTTTTCCCGAGGTCATGTACTCGTTGCTAGCAGGCAGGTCCAGTCTTTCCTCAATCCTTTTAAAAGCCTCGAAATAACAGGTAGCTATGTTTGCCATCCCAAAGCGACTCTTTTGGTGGCAGTAATGACGTACCGAGTCGTGAAGGTCTGTCAAAGGGTTCACCCGCTTGAAACGGTCAATCAACGTGCGCTGCCCATTGGTCAGTGACCAACGATTGTTCCATTGGGTCTTGTACGGCCAATATTGGGTCAACCTGTTGTTACTAGGACTTTCATACTTCTCACATTCCTCATAGTCGGAGGTGTCCCCTGTCGCAGCCGCCTTAGCGATTGCGTCCGCTTTTTCATTACCGATTATGGAAGCATGGCCCTTGACCTTGTGAAGGGTTGTCCTCAGTCCCCTGTTGACGATCTCGGTTACTATCTCTTTAATAAGCTCACAGTGCTGGTGATTTAGGAGATCTTGTGGGCGTCTCAGCATCTTTTTGATTTGGTACATTGAATTGAGGCTGTCGGTGGCTATCATGTGGGCTCCATGCCTCAGCGCAGCAAGGATACCAACCAGTTCTGCTCTGTTTATGGTGTTCTGGGGATGGCTGTCGCCTGCAGGGACAATTGGAACCCCACGTTCATCGTCCTCATTGGCTGCTTGTGGGGGGAAGTACACTCATGTCCCTATGCCTGGGGCATCACACTCTGCATCTATTGGTGATGCTTTGTGGCTTGTTTGCTTGTAGCTACCATCTGTGTAGACATAGTTTTTCCAATTGTACCGGAGGGGTGGGGCTGTTGGTAGGGCAGTGGCTAATTGCGTTTCCAGGTCATCCAGTGTAGTGCTGGCGTCAACCATGGCTGGAGGGTCTTGACTGGTGGCAGAATCGTCCCGGAGGGACTCAGAGCCGTTTGTTTGTTTGGGGTAACCCATTTTGCTGAGCTGTTTTGGCGTCAGCAATGTTGGCTGATGAGATGTGCTGGGCGGGGCATTGCTGCTTGGGGGGTTGTAGTGTCTTGTATCTCTTTGTCGTCCGGCAGGGACTGATTAATGGCATCCTGCAGCGTTTGCAGAAACCAGGTCATGTAGCCGCTCTCCCAGTAACGGAGGTGGGCCTCAAAACCCTTTGCGTTGCCTGTGACAATGATATTTACGTCCCATCTAGGGTTTCCTGCATACATGTCGCCCCGTTCCCAAGTTGTGGGTTTCTGGAACCTGAAGTGTTTTCGGGGTATTTGTAGGAGATGCATGCAGTTTTCTGGGAAGTGTTGTAGCCATGCAAGGTAGGCAGTTCTGTTTGCATCGGACCAGGCAGGCATGATATGTATACCAAAGACAGGGGCTGTTGTGTTACGGGCCGCTGCTATGGCAGTAGCCATGTTCTTATTCAGGTCTTCGTCCTCATACTCTGGGTTGTGCACGCTTCCGCCGGTCCACCTATATCTGTAGCTATCCCATTTTGCCCCAAAGATTTGGTCCCTTTTGTGGGCGCTCCAGTACATCGTAAATGTTGGGTTGTAATTGAGTGGGCTTGCGAATCTCTCTTTTGTTATGTCTGTGAGCTGCCTGAGAGCCTCATACACCTCAGGGGGAGTGGCCCAGTGGTTCTTTATTTGGACCTTCCTAATGGCTTTGTGATCTTTGATCTGTGCTCCATCTCTGTACATGCACATGAGGGCATACAGTTCTTGGGGAAAGGTACCTGCCTTCAACTTCCGCATAACCTTTGGTTTGTGGCGAGTGCTGTGGCAGTACTGTTGGTACAGTATTGCTGTCCTTTCAGGGGTGAGGGTGTAGCGACATTTGCCATCTGGTGTGTATATGCAGGCGAGCGTTTTTATCCACAGTTGTCCATCTATGCACATCTCTACTTCTCTAATATAGACTTCGTGTCTTCCTGTGGGGTGGATATCAGCATGGGGGTTCATTGGTGATGTGTCCATGTCGAAAATGTTGCTGTACTGCTGTCCAATGTTGATGTTGTATCTTTGAGGGTGATCGGGGTAGTAGTCGCCTTGTTGCTGCAGTGCCGATAACCCTTGCTGAGCTTGAGCCAGCTCGCCAAGTGCAAGAGTTGCCGGGGACCGGTCATTTGCTGCTGATGCCTGTTGCAACCGGTAAGCAGCAATCATCTCAGCAACAACTGGATTATGTGCGATGAGGTCGCTCTCACTTTCTCGACTGGGCTTCCAATGGACGTTGTAGTGCCTTATATCAAGAGGGAGGCCTTTAGTGGCATACTGATCCCTGTTACATTCAATGCAGGTCCAGCCTGTCATGACATCCTCGTCCAATATGTCCCCTGCAGGGCGATGGGTTAGCGGGAGACAATCAATATGATATCGTCTGCTACATATGCTGCAATGTGCTAGGGTTGTACGTGCAGGAATTCGTCGTGCTGGCAGGTGGGCGTTAGGACAGCAGCATTCAGTCGGGAGGTTTGGTGTGTTGCAGACTTCATGATGGGTCATTGGCTGTAGAGCGTGCTCTGGAGCATCATCAATGTGATAGCCCTTTTGCTTAGCCAGTTCCACCACCCATCCTTGCATAACTGTTGGGGCCCATCGCACAATGACTTGGTTCTGTGTTGCTACTTTCTTTCTCTTTTGCCCTCGTCCGGTGTGGCGTGCCGCAACTGCCAGACCTTCTATACCTTCTACTTGGTCCTGCCCTTCTGCAAAGTTGTTATATAATTGCTCTCGCATATCTTTGAAGGGCTGTCTTTTCTCATCTTTGATTCGCCGGTAAACGTGATAGCCTGTTTCTATTCGGTACACCAGTGGGGCTGTGATGTCTGTTGCAGTCTGGCGCACACTGCTGCTTTTAGTGTGGCCTCTTGGTGGTGCGCTGAGTGAGGACAGGTAAGCATGTATCTCTGTCAGGGCTTGCTCTGTGCTTGGGGCATGTGTCTGTGCAGCCCACAATGCTGGGAGAGGTGCATTGCGTATGTCTATGTCATCGATGATGTTGTGGAACTTCAGCAGCCTTGCATACTCCGGATGGATTGTTGGACCATGTCCTGCTTGCACATGTGGCCTGCTGCAGTAGGTTTCTTTTGTTATGCCTGGCGGGAGAGTGAGCATGTATGCAATACGTTTAAAAGCGGTCAGCGTCCTAGCGGTGATATCCTTGTCCAGTTTCAACATGAGCTGTCCTGTTGTAAGGACAGTTCTACCTGTGGAAGACATAATGTCCTGAAGTCGGTGCATACCTACTTGTCTGAGTTGGTGAAGGTCAGCTAGGAGGAGGTCTGGTGGTTGGGGGCTTGCAAGTGCCTGCATGTTCTGCAGGTCTTGCAAGAATGGGCTGGTATCGGGTAGTTCTGTTGGGCCAAGTCCCTGCTTTTTGAGCTCGACATCTATGCTTGCGCATGCAATCACCTGCCTCAGCCTCAGGCTGTGGTGTGTTAGGGCAGGGCGAGCCATTGCTGTCAGTTTGTCCAGGCAGCTGCCATCTGTCTGCAGGCGTGTACGGCTGAGCTCTCCCACTGGTCCGGGGTCATTGAGAGCCTCTGTCAACCGCTGTATTTGTACAGTATTGTACTCTGCTAGTAGGGAGGGGCACCCTAGACCGCCTTTACTGACGTCTTCATGTGCTACTGCCGTGGCAGTACTGTTGGGAAGACCATATGCTTCTTTGGCTGCCCTACAGAGGGGGCTGTCTAACGCTTTGAGCTGAGCTTTGGTGTAAGGGGCCACACAGAATGCATACCGAGTTTTTGTCCGTATGCATGTATTCAGGGTGCGCATCTTTTGGGAGGTTGTAGCGTATGAGTGCTTCATGTTGTGACACATGTCTCGAATGGTATCCCTGGTCAGTTGATATTGGGCTGACCAGTCAAGGTGCATGGTGAATTGCAGGCCCAGGTAACGGAACGGTTTTCGTGGGTCGTGGAGTGTTGCAGGGGACCGTTGGACCTTCACATCAGTTAGGCTACGCCGGAGCTTCTCCAGATTAAAAGGGTCTTTGGTGTCAGCCCCATATCTGGCACCTGTGAGGGGGGTCTTTGTGTTGTTTATTTTTAGGTGTCCCCAGTCAGCATACAGGGTGACCTTGTCAGCTTGGCTGGTTAAATCCCCAATGCATGAACATATCAGGTTCAGGTCATCCGCATATGTGACATCTGGGATCTGCTGTTTCAGTTTGAAAAGCGTATCACGGTTGTTGTATGCACCTGGGATGTATCCTCTGGCACCTACCCTTAGCCAGCGTAGCAGGGGCTCCAGATATAAGATGAACAGAAACGGTGAGAGGGGCTGGGGCAAATCTCTACAACAAAACCAGTGGAGTTTATCAAGGAAGCAATACGACACTCATCAATGACTTAAACAGCAATGTGGCTGGGAGTGGGTTCAACTACTATTACCATCGCCTATTATACCAACCACATATAACATTACATCTTATAGCCCTTTGTTTGGTAGAACACCAAAAACATGGACTTTACTTGGTTCGCAAAATGGCACATCGTGGAAAATATTAGACAGGAGAAGTAATATTACTTGGGAAGCGTCTGGAGTTTCATTAACATACCAAATCAACCCTGAACCCTCATTATGCTCTTATTTAAGGATTGTAGCGGAACAAATGACCGCTGGACCCTCGCAAAGTGCAAACCCATATATGGGTATAGGAGAGTTGTCTTTCTCTGGATATTCAAGTTTGAACCCATACACAATTACCAATTACCAATTACCAAATGGCCCCGTCAAAGCGGGGCGCCGGTGGGGGCAGCGCCACCCACAAGGAGCCAACTTAGGCTCCAACGGCATACTCAAGTTCCTGTCCAAAACTGACACCATGGCTGCCACCAGCCCACCCTAGATCCCTTGCTAGCCAATGTATGTCAGGCCAGCCCATTTCGACTTGCCATGTGCTGACTAGTTGACCCAGTCAGCAGCAAGCCAAGCAGTTTAATGCCTTGCTCAGGGCCACATCAAACCTACCATACCCACCAGCACCTATGAATGCTACATCTGTGAGTTTCAACAATCTCCCATACGGAAACGGATTGTATTCAGTTTTGGGTCCAAATCGTAATGCTGGAAACTTGTCATTCGACCAAGACCCAAGCACACATGGCAACTGGTGGGGAGGAGCGTATGCCAATTCACCAGGGAGTAATGCTGATTACTGGGGAACATGACAAATGACTACAATTAGCGGAAGCAATTACTTTGGATTATGGTGGCAACTGGATTTACCATATCCTATCATCATGTCAAACTACACCATACAAGCACAGGGAGACATTTGTAAAACCCCTACAGCTTGGGTTGTAGGTGGTTATTCAGATGCCACTTCTAACTGGACTTTATTAGATGATAAATCAACGCAGTCTAACTGGGCGACTGGAGGGCAGATACTATCACGCACCACAAGCAATGTCAATCCTTTCAGCAAGTTCAGGCTTGTAGTTTTGACTTGTGGAAACACAACATGTAGTATGGGTTCCCGAGATATACCGGGCATAGCAGACTTGAGGTTCTTTGGTAGGAGACCTCTGCCTTTCACGAGGTATTCACTAGGACTTGAAGTGGTTGATACGCAATCTTAAATATTGCTACAAATTAAATACTAATGGAACGCTTGATGAAAACGCAATACATCTTTATCAATAGCAAAAACAGAACCGATGGGACTACTCAAGATTTTAGGATAAACTTCGGCAATAGACAGATAGAGTGCGAGGACGACGAACTTCTGTGTATCACTCTGCTAAACTTCAACATGTTTCGCTCGTGGTATGATGTTAATGACACAAACAACAAACTCACTATAGCAGGTAATCAAATAACTCTACCACACGGCAATTATCCATATAAACTATTACACCAAACAATCAATGCACTTTATGGTTCTCAAGTGTGTTCTTTCAACAAGGCAAGGAATACATTTAAGTTCTCATTCAACACACCCAGCACTATCACATTTGACAATGCTTCTTATGAATTGTTCGGTTTCAATAATGAAACTTACACAGGAACAACAATAGAGAGCGTCAATGTCCTTAATCCTTTCAACAACATAGACAGCATTTGCCTACACATAAACGGCGTTCAACCTTATAGATGTTATAACCTTGACAACATAGAAGGAGATGGTATGAGGGTGAGCGATATATTATGTTGTATGCCTTTTACCACTGCTCCTTATGATATGTTTAATTATGTCAATGTCAATAGCGAATATAAGATGTTTGTCTTTGACAAAATGATACAAGAACTCAAGTTCAACATAACAGATTTCAATAATAATCCTATTACCTTGCCTGACTTCACATTTACATTGAAAGTTGAAACATTTTTATATCAAGAGGAGGACGAGCATTTACAAACTCTAAAGAAGCTTCTCGAATATACAAAGATGAACTTTTTAAGCAAACGTCTTAACAGGTGAAATGACGATGATTTTTCAATATTCTTTTCATATATTATATAGTATATCATGTTTGGAATATTCAAAAAAGTCGCAAAAGCAGGGCAGAGAGCATTTGGACTTGTAGGTGAAACCTTGAGGAAGTTTGGGGATACTGGTGCTAATGTAGTAAGGAAGGTTGGTAGTTTTGTTGCTGAAAATCACGAACCACTCACACAAGTAGCACATGGATTAGCTATGGCAAGTGGAAACGAAACTGCACAGAAGATTACTGGTGCTATGAGAAGTGCTTCTGGTATGTATGGAGTTAGGCAGAGGTTAGATGCCGTAAAGAAACAGCAAGAGGAAGCGAGGTCAAGAGGTGGTGGAGGTATGTGGGATATAGAGGCGAAAAGGTTTGTATAATTGCGTTCATTTGTTAGAAAAACATATTATTATTATAGTATAAAAAGGGATACATGGACGCTTTTGTGATAATTGAAAACTCTACGCAACCTACCGACGTGACCCTAGAAACACACATGGAAGAACAACCTCATAAGAAGAGTAAAAGTTCTTGGGAGTATTATAAGCGTAATCCAGAGAAACTCAAGGAGCATTACAAGAACATCACCAACTATGTAAAGGAGAGATACAGCAAAGATGAAGAGTTCAAAGAGCGTCAAAAGGAACGCTCAAGGTTGTATTATCTTAACAATGCAGAGTATCGCCAGAATAAGATAAACAAAGGCAAGGAAGCGTATAGGATGAAGAAATTACAAAGTTGTGAATGATATTTTTTTCTTAACATAGTATAACTAAAAAATGGGATACTACTTTGTCATTTCTGTATTTGAGGGTGAACCGGGTTTTAGGAGCGATGACGAATACACGAGCGGTATGTATAGAACCTTGAAGGATTGTGTTAGTGCCTTGGAAAAGTTTAACCCAAATGCAAAATGGAATTACTTGAGGTCTGTGAGGTATTGTAGGATATATAGTAGTGGGACCGGAAAATACATCAATTATGATAAGTAGTAGGTTTAATTATAATCAATACTTATAATAAGATGAAAGTTCTTGAACTCTTTAAAGGTAGTGGGAGTGTAGGAAAATAGTGCGAAAAGTATCCAGAGAGTTATGACGAGGTGATTTCTTTAGACATAGACCCTAAATCCAATGCTACATACACTACAGACCTTATGCTATGGGATTACAAACAATACCCAAGCGAACACTTTGACATCGTCTAGGCATCTCCTCCTTGTATAGAGTATTCATTGCTACTTTATCCACATATACAGAAAGGTAATAGGGTTAGAGATTTTGAAACTGCAGATGGTCTTGTAAAGAAGACATTAGAAATCATAGAATACTTTAAACCAAAAGTGTAGTTTATAGAAAATCCTGACACCGGACTTCTTAAGAGCAGACCTTTTATGAGTGAGTTGCCTTACTATGTAGTGTCGTATTGTAAGTATTGTTTTGATTACAGAAAGAACACGACGGTATGGACGAACCTTGAGAACTACAATGCTTTAACATGTAAAAAAGATTGTGAAAGTTATATAGCAGACACTAAAAGACACAAGGCAGAAGTATCATATATAGCAAAAAATCTAAGGTATAGGGTCCCAAAAGGATTGATAAAATCCCTCTTTGAAACATCTTTCATCAATTCTTAAGGGTTCTTGTCAGTCTTAAGAAAATTGGAGGCTATTTACTTTTTTATACTTGTTTCAATCTTTATTTTTTTGTTTTTAAAGAGATGCCCTTTAAACCATTTAAAAAGATTAGTGCATTTTATTCTTTAAGTCAATTTTTTTTCTTTGTATAGAATATAAAATGACCAAGCGAGTTTTTAATTTGGAAACCGGCGAACTTCTGCCTAAAACCGAATATGAGGCAAGAGTTAAGAGGGTTAAAAAGGAGGCAACAAACCAAAAAAGGAGACAAAAATACAAAGTGAAAAAACACTATGAAAAGAAGGCTAAGGAGTTAAATGATGAGTATGAAGATTTTATGAGAAACATTGACAATCTACCTAAACCAAAAATACGACCTAAATCGATTGAACCACGCTCTAAAGAAATTAACAACGTCAATGGAGATACTCAATATCATTATCAGTTTGACTTTGACTACTCTGGTTATGGTATATTAGAGTTCATAAACAGCGACATTGAAGATATGATGGACGTTATTGAGGACAATTTAGAGGCATGTTTCTCAATGAAGTCTATCAAGGAGATATTAGATAGAGATACATCTTACATTTCTGTTCAACTTATGATGCGTAATGTTGCTTACCAACAGAATGAAACTAAATATATATCCATTAATCCTCGACCTTTAAGACCTAAAGACGATTTATATGAGGAACTTACAAAGAGAGCTGTCCAATACTTTGAAAAGTATAATGAAGATTGCTTGGTGATTGATGGAATAAAACTATGGATAATTGATAGAAACCCCGTCAATGGGAGAGGAAGCACAGCAAGAAGCACACAAACAGCAAATAAAATCTGGAAATATGTAAGCATAAAAACAAAGTATAATTGCCTTTATTGTGCAGTAGGACTAAACAACAACAAGCACAAATACAAGGAATACCTTGAAGACCCACCGAAGTTGGTGAATATAGGGAAGCAACTGAAGTTCAAACTCAAGAAGCATTTTGAAATATCTCCAAAGAGGAAGTATAGCACAGATGAAGAGATAAAGATGTGTGCAGACTACCTACATCAACGTATCATCTTATACAACAACCAGTATAGGAAGATTGAGGAGTTTGTGCCTGAAGTTCTTGATACAAAAAAGGACACCATAGAGATACGCATCAAGATCAATCATTACAGCACTCTAATAAGACGCAAGGACATAGGAGAAGAAGAAGATCAACCTCCTGTCATCACTACAGAATACATAGAGGATACAAGAGAGAAACACTTGAAAATATATGAAAACGGAGTGTTTAATGATGAAGAAGACAAAATCATTCAAGCACCAAGAAATTTCAAAAACGAATTCAACAAAAAATACGCAGCCTACGATATTGAAGCAACACCGGATCCTAACGACCACAATTACCACAAAGCGTATGCTGTGGGTTTTCTGCTACTACACCGAGAAGGAGGTAAAAAACATACAATTCTGGGGGATGGATTGCCAAGAGAGGTTTCTTGACTACCTGCTAAAAAACATAGAGGAACTTTTATCAAATACACCATATACGCTCACAACGGAGGCAAATATGATTACCCTAAAAATATATAAAAATATATATAAATATGATTTAACTTGTTTAAGGAAGCACTTCTTCGATACGAACGCCTTGAGGTGCAAAAAGTCATAGAACTTAATGGTCGCATAATATCCTTCAAGATTACAAACGGACAACACGAGATATACTTTAGAGATAGTTGGTGTATCCTAAATGGGTCATTAGAAGACCTAACAAAAGAGTTTAAAGTGAAACACAAGAAACTTAAGGAACTGGTGAAACACGACGACATAAACCTTGACAATTATATCACTCACAAACCAGAGATACAAAAATACCTTACTCACGATTGTTTGGGACTACTTGAGGTAGTCCAATCATTCAGCAGAGCAGTCTGGGACAGCACCGGCATCAATCTCAGCCAGATTTTTACAGCAGCTACCCTAGCCAAGAAATACTTTTATAAAAAATACTACAACCAGTTTAAAAGCCCCATCTACTTCTTGACAAAAGCAAAAGACGAGTTTATTAGAAAGACCTACTTTGGAGGACGCAACGAAGTCTTCAAATTAAAGGAAATCAAGGGTCCTATTTACTACTACGATTTCACATCTCTCTACCCTTCAGTAGGTTGCAAATATCTCCCTTTTGGTGAACCTGAATGGTTAGTTTTGAAGAACATGAAGGACTTCAAGCAGTTCTTCGGTTTCTGTGATGTCTGGGCAAGAACAAAGGATTTAAGTAGGAAACCACTCCACCCTGTCCTAATGGATACAGGTAAAAGAGGGACTAAAAGACTGGTTTTTCCACACTTAAAGAACTGGACTAAACTTCGGCTATTCAGTCAAGAGATAAGAGAGGGTATTAATAACGACTTGTATGAGTATAAGTTTGAGAATGATGGCGACACATGCTTCGGTGTTAGGTTTTGCTCTAAACCTATACTCAGGGATTTCTTTGAAGACTGCTTTAAGAACAAAGCAAAAGCAAAAAAAGAAGGCAAAGACGCCGTAGCCCTCACACATACGACCACAGCAAACTCTGGATACGGCTTCTTTGGGTTGAGGTGGTCGGACAGAGAGAGCATCATATTAGGACATAAGCGAGATGTTGATTATGGCGAGTATCTTGAGAAAGGCAAATTGATAAGCATGTGTGAGTGGAGTAATTCCAATTACACAGCATTAAAGGTTGAAAAAGACCTTGAAATGACCGACTTCAATGTAAGCATAGCATCTGCCATAACTTCCTATTCCAGAATAAGACTCTGGAAATTAACATACGCTATAGAGAGCAAGGGATACAAGGTTTATTACTGCGATACTGACAGCGTAATAACCTATTGCGACCTTACCAAGCACGATGACCTTATGAGAGAGTTCTGCTGGGACGGCACTTGTGATGCTTTGGGAAGTTTGAAAAATGAAGTAATTGATGAAATAAAGAAGTTCAACAGAAAAAGCCCTGAAAAGAAAATTGACATAGAATTACAAAAAGAACTTGATGGAGGTGATTTCTGTTTTCATGAGTGTTATATTTGTGGTTGTAAGTTCTACGCAGTAGCTAAGAAACTCTATAATGGGGAGAGTATCTTCAAGACAAAACTGAAAGGATTTAAAAACTACGAAGACAGCAAACTGGAGTATGAGTTGTATAAGAAACTTGTAAATGGTGAGATGAACGCCATTGAGCAAACCCAGAAGCAGTTCAATTTCCCAAAATCCAGTATGGTTGATGAGCATAGAACTATGGGCCTATACATCAAACCCATCCACAAGGTATTCAAAACAAAATACACTAAAGGTATAGAAGATGCCGAAACGCACGAAATCAAACCCTACGAAATATGAGGAGGAGTTGCATAATATCTACAAGAAGAAAGAATATGCCATCTTATCCAAGTCCAAGTTTACCCAAAAGGTTAAGAAGGATTTCAATCACATACCAATCAAAAACATAAAAGAGTTCATAGACAAACAACAACTCCAACAGACATACACAACCAAGAGGTTTAAGGGTTATATCAAGATTATAGCACCGCCACGCTCTTTTCAAATAGACCTTTTTTTTATGGACCAGTATTCTGCACACAACAAGAAGACAATTTTTTTTAATCTTTGTTGATGTCCTTAGTCGTAAGATGTTTATAGAGCCTTTGAGCAGTAAAAACATGGGGACAATCTTTAATGGTGTTCGTAAGACAATTAATAAGATAGGTAAAATCCACTCGATAATGAGTGATGACGAGTTTAACAAGAAGACATATAAAGACTTATTTGATAGTAAAAAGATAAAGTTCAGCAGTGTTGTTTCACAGACAGAGGGGAATAAGTTAGGAATAGTTGATACTGCTACAAGGACAATCAAGAAACTTGGAAAATACACCGAAGTTTCTTGATGCCTTGCCTGAACTAGTTGATATTTACAACACTACTCCACATTCATCACTTAATAACAAGACACCTAACCAAGTTTATGATGACGAGAAGGCACAGCGAAAGCTGATTGAGGAAGGCAACAAAGTTAATGAAAAGATAAGCAATAGCATAGATTTAAACATAGGAGATTATGTGAGGAAAAGCACCGATAAAAGCAAGTTTGAAAAGGAGAAGCCGAGATTTACTAAAAGCGTGTATGTAATCTTTGACAAGATTTTTAACAAATACTCTCTTATAGACGAAAATGGGTGGATGACCGATTATACAAGCATACAGAGTTGTTGAAGATTGAACCTAAAGGGCATTATTATCTTATGGACGCTCTTAATAAACACTATGGCAAAACAAAACCACGCAAGGAAAAGCGTAAAATAGACGCTGTAGAAGAAGCAAAGAGAACATCCAAGAAAGCAAAGAAGACTGCAAGGACTTTAAAGAGAGAAGGGATTGACCCAAAATAGTTTAAGATAATGAGTAAAAGATTGAGGAGTGGAAAGATGTAAAAAGATGTTAGGGAGGAAGCACAGCAAACAAAGTAAAAAAATAATAAAAATTATTTTATTTTAAGGGTAAATTGTGGGGTGAAGGGGAAAAATGAGCGGAAAACCCCCTTGACCCTTGAAATCATAAAAGGCACGGCGATTGCTTATATGATTACATAGTGGAACATAAATGGTGAATATGGAAACCTACAATATCCGTAGATATTTTACGGAACTCTGCCACATAGGTTTCATATATGAATGAGAAAATATTTTATATTTATTTAATAAAAATCCTCCCTGCCTCGATAAATGCTCCGCCCTCCTGCCTCGATAAATGCTCCATGCGTCCTGCCTGGGTAATAGCCAAGCTGTAATTATCACTCTATTATCACTCTATTATCACTCGTGGGGTTTCGCCCCCACACTGCTAAGAATGATACTCTATTATCACTCGTGGGGATTGCTACGAGATACGCCAACGGCAGTTGGCGTATGCTTCGCCACTGGTTGCGTTGTGGTTTTCTTATAGTTTATTATGGTTTTCGCTGGTAAATTAATAGCAGGTCGTCGCCTTCGGCTCCGCCTAGGCTGCCATCGACAAGTGGGCTAAGCCCACATGCCGACGGCGTTAAACCATTGATGTTCCAGCGAGAATTATAAGACTGGTTGCGTGGTGGATTTCTTATAGTGTCTTATGGTTTTCGCTGGTAAATTAATAGCAATTCGTCGCCTTCGGCTCCGCCTAGAGTGCCATCGACAAGTGGGCTTAGCCCACATGCCGACGGCCTGCCACCATTAATGTTCCAGCGAGAATTATAAGACTGGCTGCGTGGTGGCTTTCTTGGCTTTCGCTGGGTTTTTAGGTCAGTGCTGGGCGGAGTTTCTAGGATTTTCATCGATATTTATATGACTGGTTGCGTGGTGAAAATCATATAGGTTTCGATGTGATTTTAAGTCAGTGCTGGGCGGAGTTTCTATGAGTTTCAGCGAGATTTATATGACTGGTTGCGTGGTGAAAATCATATAGGTTTCGCTGGATTTTTAAGTCAGTGGTGGAGAATTGACTGAAAACCAGTGGTGAAAAATGGGGTTCTAAAAAATCCCCCACTGGTTTCAGTCTTATCAAGGAAACACCACTGAACTTCAAAAAATATTTTGTAGAGGGTTATGGCGACACTGAACGCAGTCTTTAGACTGCGGAAGTGTTGCTATAACCCTCCTTATGTGTGTGGACGCTGCCTAAGCATGCTGTTTTTGTATGTGCTTTTCAAAGATTTTCACAGACAAGCTGGAGGCGGTTGCTGGACAGAGACCAACTAGGGAGGCTGCTGCAGCGGCAAGGGAGCGCATTATTGCAGCAGTAGCAGTGAGCCCAAAGCCGGGAGCAGCAGCATGTGATCATGAGCAGCAAAGCAGCCACCTTGCCGCTGCTATTGCCGCAGTAAACAGCCTGGCCATGGCGCTCCCAGGAGATGCAGATGCTGTCAATGAACAGACATGCAGGGCAGTGTTGCCGCTGCTCGGGTCAGCTAGTGGGTCTGGGGACACCCGGGTGGCTGTGGTGAGGGAAGGGATCACAGCATTGCACAGCGCAGCACTGGAAGGGACGCAGGCAGCAGCAGGCGTGCAGTGCGGTCTGCTGGAGGCCCTGAGGGGCTTGGCAGGTCATGTGAGCAGCAGCAGTAGCAGCCCTGTGACCTCTGGGGCTATGGGCAGCAGCAACAGTCAGAAGAGGAAGAAACGGATTGAGGATGAGCGTGCGGGTGATACCCCGGTGGTATCTGACTTGCCGTGCGAGAAGTGTGGGCGCGTGGAAGGAGAGGAGATGCTTGTGTGTGAGTACTGCTGCAGGGCCAGCACACACTTGACATGTGCCGGGCTGACTGAGGTGCCTCAGGAAGTTTGGGTCTGTATGGGTCGTGAGAAGCACAAAACAGAGGCTCAAGAAGCAGCAAGTTTGGATGGCAGGTGGTTGGTGGGCACGTTTCCCGGATATAAAGCTCCATTTTGGGGCATGGTGGCGTCTATGAATTGCTTTGCACAGCTAGAGGTTACATTTGTAGATGGTGAGGTCTGGCAGGGCTTCAAGCTCTGCCAAGTCAAGGGTCAGCAGCTACTGGATGGGAGAATTTCCCTGCAGCTACAGCCAGAGGGTTGTGTGGTGCCAACGGCTGTGCTACAAAGGTTCAAGAAAAGAGGTTGCTAAGCACTGAATAATGCTTGGGATGCATTTGTTGCGTCAGTCCCTTGGCATGCTGTATGCTGTATGCTGTATATAGGCTTGGTATGTAAGGCCTGAATCTTTTGATCACCTTTGTGGGTTTCATTCGAGTAGGGGGACCCTGGGCCCCTCTTGGCCCACCACTTTCCCGGCATGGATAAACCTGCAGCACATAAACAAAGCTTGAGGCAAGGGAATGTTTGTGTAAGGACTCAAGCAGCTCGCTCTGGCCTGGCCGTTGCATGAATGATAGCGGTTGGTACACTGGCAGAAGGAAAATGCAGCAGTCGGAAGGAAAGTGCAACATTATAGTGCTGCCAAGGTCTGTGATTCATGGCCATTTATTTATGCCGGATAGGTTGACTTAGGGCATTGTGGGATAGCAAAATGCCCCAAACCAACTTGGCAGGCACACTACCAATGAAGCTAGGTCATGATATGAATCCCATGGATGGGAGTGTGGGGCTGCAGAATTTGCAACAATGGATCCTGAGGGCAGCAGCCCATCAAGAAAATTTCCAGATATTTAACAATGTATCTTAAGGGCAGCCCAGCAGGGATGCAAAACTATTCAACCCTAAATCCCGAGGGCAGCAGCCCAACATGTAATTTCCAAATATTCAACAATGAATTTTGAGGGCAGCAGCCCAACAAGGATGCAAAACCATTCAGCAATGAATCATCAGGGCTCAGCTAGCCAAGTCAGTTGCTTGACAAGGTCTCATCATAGCCCTCGGGGTATCAGATGACCCCCCCAATCACCCCCACACTTGTCAGAATTAGTAAGATACTGCCATCCACACATGAGCACACTCGCCTTCATGGCTGTGACAGTCAGGCCCAATGGCTTTCCCATGAGAGAATATGTGTGTCCGGCGCAGCACGGTGAATCGGCTGGCCCTTACGACCACTTGAGGCCCCGTATAGAGGACTTGCCACCAGGACTAACCTAAGCCTACGCCTCCCAGCATTTCACCTACATGCCACGCACTAGGCAAGTTCAACAACGTGGGGTCGGGCCGAAGCCACATTAATACACTGGGAAGCGCCACAGCACCTTACAGCATGTGCTCATGGATGGGCAGGAGCATATAACAAATCCTCACAAGTGTACTTAGGAAAACCAACAGGACGTGGCCCTGCACTAAGTCAAGAGAACAGCGTGCAGGACTTGGCCCTGCTCTACTAGGTAACAAAAAACAGCAGGACTTGGCCCTGCTCTAGGTAATAAAAAGCAGCAGGACTTGGCCCTGCTCTAAGTCAAAAGAACAGCAGGACTTGGCCCCGCTCTCGGTAGCAAAAAGCAGCAGGACTTGGCCCTGCTCTAATGAAGTAAAAAGAACAGCAGGACGTGGCCCTGACACTCAAACATCCTCGATATCATGCACATGTGCGGGGTGGCAACATGAAAAGAAGACTTGGCGCTATAGAAAAATCCAGCAGGACTTGGCCCTGCTCTAGGTCAGAAAAGGTGGCAGGACTTGGCCCTGCTCAGACACCAGCTACATCATAGAAAGCTAGGACTTGGCCCTAAAACACACTCCTTGCAAGTCCATATGTGCTTTGCTATCTTGTGGGTTAGCAGTTGCAAAAGTACCCGAAGGAGTTTACTCCGAAGGGCTAGTGCCGCCCTTCCCCACTGCCCGAGACTACCGTTTTGCTTCCCGAGACTCGCGGATTTGGCGCCGGAACCACACCACTCCCGAGACTTTCTTTCAAACCGCTTTTGCCGCCTGCGTGGTCGCGAACAGTATGTACTTGGGGTATGCAGCGGCAGAAATATTGTTTTCGCAGAAGAAGCATCGCTTAGACCGCTGTTTAGTGTGCTGTTGAAGGTGGCAGACCTCGTGCTAGATGGGATGCTCCTACCGCTAGCTGGCCCAGCTTTCCAACCCATGAACGCGCGCCATGCGTTGCTCGCGCATGGCAGTGTCGAGTGTTGTATTAGCCAGCTGGAAAGATGGAGAACGCGATTGTTGGAGACCCCTGCCGTTGGCGTCATTGGACCAGGATCCAGTGGTGCAGGCGCGTACGGGTATTGCTGGTTGGCTGTGCTGACGAGCTGGTTGATGGCGGATCTGTTGCTTGTGTACCAATTTCTCTCGCATGGGCATGAAAGGAGTGGTGACATGCTGGGCTTCATGCTGAATTCCGCTTGGTAGCGGGTGCGGAGCTTCCGAGGCAGCCCCCAGTCCACAATGAGAAGCAATTGTTCGCAACCCAGAGGTAGGTATGTCGACCCTTCACAGACTCCAAGTATGACCGGTCCATTGCTGCAATAGTAGTAGCATCGCGTGCGTGACCTTCGAGGCATGCCTAGTTGGTCTCGCATGCTGTTCCCTATCGCTTCCTCATGCAGAAAAGGCCATGTGCAGAAAAGGTCATGTGCCGAAGCTGCCTAACACTTACCTGGGAAGCTTCGTTGCATTACTGTAAGCCCTACCAGGGCTGCTATAGTCACTGGTCTTTTCGATATAGCCCTGCATAGGCGGGCCCTCAGCAAGCCGTGCTCTTCTTGATTACATGGATTGTTCTGAATGAAGATTGCTCATGTGGCTGCTGTCGCTCGCTAACAGCCTGCCCTCGTGCAGATTATTCGCCATATGTCCTCCTGGACCCTGCTCACTCAGAACCATCAGCCGCAGCTAAGGAGTTTTCTGATCAGCTTACTAGCAAAGCTTGCGTCTTCAATGTAATTGGCAAATAATCCCGTCCCTTGCAGGAGGCAGGGCTGGTGCTACTTGCCAATTGCAACAGTAAGCAGCAGGCGGCAGTGCTGGTGGTAGCAAGCTGCCAGCAGCTAGCAGTGATGCAAGTGGACTTTCTTCGACCTTCAATAACCATCAGCGGCAGGGAATGATGACCGCAAGCATTCAAGCAGCAAGTCCAGCAATGTGACAGTATGCAATAGCAGCTGTCGGGATAGCTATGGCAAGCAGCCAAGCAGACTCACCCCATCGGTTTACGTACCGAGTTGCCAATCCCAATGTGCAGCTTGAGAACGATCACTGGGTTGCTACAGTAACGAGTCTGCATTGGTGGCTCCAATTTCAGCCTTGCATTTAGGCTTCGGCCAGTGACAGGGCTAGTGCCTGTGTGACGAGCATTCAGCTGTATCTGATGCTTGTGGCCTTGGACAGTATGGTGAGTGAGTGCAAAACTAGACCGGTATTGGGCACCACTGTTGAGGATGAATAAGGGCAAGACTGGGGATGGAATTTCAATATTTAGCTGACGTGCAGATGCACGCACTTTTGCATGGCTCCATGTGGGGCATGATATCCTCAGTCGTGATTATGCGGTTTGGAGATGCGTGCAGTCACGCCTATGACCACAATTGGTGCTAGCAGGCAAGAGCAGTCATGGCAATGGTTAAAGAATTACAGCTATATACCGTTTTGCTTCTCCTCTTGGAATGGTGCATGGGGTCCCAAATGCATGGCTCAAATTCAAAACTAGTTAGAATCATGCCCACTGCCGACGTCCATATGAAACTGTATTCTCGCTCTCACTGCTGATTCTTTCTGGAAGGTGACTGTATTTGCAATCATGTTGACGGCAAGCATGGCTAGAGGCATCTATCGCCAGCCCCTGTATGCATTGAGCCTGTATTATTCCCTGAATCTGCGGTAATCTATGTCATTGATGTCATTGATGTCATTGATGTTGATGAGCACAACGTCGGTTTGCTTTCTGCTGCCAACTCTACTGCCAACTTTGCTGCAATAGTGCTGATCGTTTGCCACGGCACGTTTCATGGTTCATTGAGCTCTGAGCTTTGATCCTCCTTCGCGCGCGCCGACTGAACAACTGTGTTGAGCCATCTGAGCACGCCGTAGCCTGCACATAGTCCCATTAGTTAGCCTATAACGATCCAGATGGTGCGAGAAAGCAAGAATTCCCAGAAGGCTGCACATGATGCTGCAAAGGAGGCTGCACAGGGGGCATCTCAGAAGCTGGAGGCGCAGATTAAGGAGGCGAAGGCCGCATTACCCGAGCAGTTCGCCCCGCTTGCCAATCTCATTGAGCTGATGGTTAAGCAGGGCCAGATGGGCGTTGAGAACCAGTTCGCTGTGTATATTCCCGTCGCGGTTAAGGAGGCGGTGAAGAGGGCGGAGGAAGTGCAGCGCCCTATCAACGAGGCTTTGATCAAGTCACTGGATACTGTCCAGGGGACAGTGCAGGAGTTGCAGGGTAAGGTGGAGGCGTATGAGATCCGCTTGTCCATGAATGAGCTGTTCATCTGGGGTATCCCCGAGACTGAGCTGGAGAAGGACACCCCTGGCCGCTCTCCAGCCGAAAAGGAAGCGGCTACGTGCTCTGTGCTAACACAGTTTCTCACGGAGGACATGCAGTTGCAGCTGGGGACAGGGGCAAACATCGTGATATGCTCAGCTTACAGGGTTGGGAAGTCAGCAGGGGCAGGTGGCAGACCACGAGCTATTGTCTTGAAGGTCGGCAGTGCTGAGCAGCAGCAGGCCATCTTACGGCAGAAGAAAAATGTAGTGCAGCGCCTCAAGGAGAAGAAGGTGTGGGTTGATCCCTCACTGACCACGAGCGAGCAGCAGCGGAAGAAGGAAATCAAGGGAATGCTTGCATTTAAGGCAGCAGCTGAGGGCCACAGGGTGACTTGGAACAGGGCTGTACCTATCGTGAACGGGGAGAAATGGGCTCCTCCCCCTCCCCCCCCTCTTCCTGCACTTGCATTGCCAGTGGCAGGTGTGGATGGGTCTGAAGCTTCTGGCAGCGGGGGCGCTCAAAATGGGAGCAGTGGCTAGGGGGCTTCCGGGGTCAATGGGGGCATGGGGGGGTTAATTGGGGTATCAGGGATGCATGGCATGCCTGTCAAGGTCTTCTATCTCAACTGCAATGTGTTGGGGCATACAAAGTTGGCTGAGTTGCAGAGCTTGCTATCAGATGGTAGCTATGATGTTGTTTTCCTGGTAGAAGTAGGGCACCACAGATGGGATTTGCCAGGGTATGTACGCTATGGTTCAGAATACACTGGGCATGGAATTGGACCTGGTAGGGGCACTGGAGTTTTGGCGTACGTCAAGTGCACACTCAGCACACATGTTAAGAAGGTTAAGCACAGTGAGCGGTCTATATGGTTACAGTTGTCACATGAGAGCTTACGGTCTGATCACTACTTAGGAGGCATATACATGAAGCCATATTCCTCTGTATATGGGTCTGCTAGGTTATATCATGATTGGTTTGAGGAGTTACAGGAGGAGGTCACATGTTTTGCTGCTAAGGGTTCTGTCTGCATGTTTGGTGATTTTAATGCCCACACTGGGCAATTGGCAGATTTTGTTGAGGTATCTGATCTTATCAGTGAGATACAGCTTGAAGGGGTGATTGATAGTTTTGCTCCGCCACTCAGGCACACTCAGGACAGTAGCAGGCCAAATGCATATGGCAGGGCCTTGGTCGAACTTTGCAAAGGCACGGGGGTGTTTATTGTGAATGGGAGGTCTTGTGGCGATGAGGCTGGTGCCATCACATATGATAGGGGGCGTAGTATCATTGATTACTGTGTGGTTGACCAGCGTATGTTCTCACAGCTCCATGTGCTTCGTGTTTTGTCTAATGTTCCTTTGAGTGACCATCACCCTTTGGAAGGTCAATTTATCTTTCCTATCCACCAGCCGTATAATAATGACCTGCATGAGGCGCCCAGCCGACCAGCCAGGGAGGTACCCATTCCAAAATATGTCCATGAAAAGCGCGAGGAGTATGGTGCCGCTCTGGATCATTTGTTGCGGGGTTTTACCAGGCAAGTTACAGATGGTGAAGTTACCAGAGCTGAAGCTGCCGAGCGGTTACGCACTATTATTTATGGTACAGCATGCAGTGTTTTTGGAAATGTCAAGAGTTCGCCAGGTGCCAGTGCCAGAGATGTCAATCCTTGGTTCAAACACTGTAAAACAGAGCATAAGGCTTCGAGGCGTGCCATTGAATTAGGGGATACACATGCTGCTCGTGAGTATCGGAAGGCATTTAATCATGTGAAGAGGCGATGGAAGCGATACTATAGCAACAAGCTGTTATCTAGGATGAGAGATGATATCAGGCATAACCCGCGTAGGTTTTGGTTGTACTTTAAAGGGGCCAAGAGGCGTGAGTTTGTACAAGATCTAGTTTCGTGGTCACAGTATTGGGAGAGTCTGTTTGGTGGTGGTGAGCAAACGTGGCTCCAGCAAGGTGCAGCTGATGTTGCTGCATTGGTTAGTGAGTTAGGACTTGACACAACCCTAGGTGCTAAGCATAAGGCGTCTAAGCTTAATGAAGTTATTCATCCTTAGGCATGTGATTGATAAGTACCGCCTGCAGAAAAAGCCATTGTTTTGTTGTTTTGTGGATTTCAAGAAGGCATATGACTCTGTTGATCGTAGGCTCTTACTCCATCGGCTTGCGTCCCTGGGTATATGGGGAACGATGCTAACATCCATTGCAGCCATGTACAGAAATGTCCCCTTGCATGCCCGGGTTGATGGGAAGGTAGGGCCGGCTTTCCAGAGTAGTATTGGTGTGAAACAGGGGGACCCGCTCTCGCCACTGCTGTTTGGTTTGTTTATTGATGAGCTTGAAGATTTTGTGAGGCAACGTTTGCCAAATAGTGGTGCGCAGGTGGGTCCTTCTAAGTGTCAGCTACTTCTGTATGCGGATGATGTGGTGTTGTTTGCAGAGACAGCTGTGGAACTGCAGTCTCAACTAGATGCCCTGAAAGAGTTTTGTGACCTAAAGCACATGACAGTCAATGTCCAGAAAACACAGATATTGTCTTGCAGGTCCCGGGACGCAGTAGGTTGCTCATGGCAGTATGCAGGGGAGGCCATTGAGGTTGTCAGTACCTTCAAGTATTTGGGTATCACTGTGGAATCTGATCGTGGTTTTAAAGGTGCTGTGGATGTTATGAGGTGTGCTGCAACCAAAGCTATGTGGAGTGTGGTACGCCAGACTCAGGAACGGGACATTCAGCAGATTGCTTTACGGGTACTGTTGTTCAAATCGATGGTTATTCCAGTTATGTCATATGGGTGTGAAATATGGTCTTTGCCCTTTCTCACGTCAAACTTGCCATTGGGTAATCCACTCCAGAAGGTCCAGAACATGTTCTTGAGACAAGTTAGTGGGACTTGGTTGAGGAAGTCGGTATCTCAACGACTGTTGCATGAGGAGCTGGGGTGCATGCCTGTATCATTTACGTGGGTTAAAATGGCTTGTGGCTTTTGGAATAGGTTAGTAGCTCAGACATCTGCGCCTATGCTACGTGCAGCGTTTACAGAGAACCTCGAGTTGTCGATTGTTGCCGGACATGGACGGTTGTGGTCTCCTGAGATGATGAAGTGTCTTAAAGATGTTGTTCCAGATTATGCTGAGAAGGTAACTTCTCTTGTGCTGAACAGGTCAGTAACAGAAATTGAGCGTGTAGACACAGAAGTTGTCCTAGGCACTTGGGGTAGTAAGTGGACTGCTTGTTGGTGTGACCTTCAAGAGGATCCTAGGGTTGCATCCTCGGATCAGGTATCGTATGCGACCTATTATACGTGGATGGCTGAGTGTGTTTCACAGCCTGCTAGGTATGTTGATCATGACCGTTGTATAAATCCAGAGTATCTTGCTGATCTCATGAGGTTTAGAGTGGGAGCTCACTGGCTGAGTGTTGTGACTGGACGTTGGGCTGATGGTGGTACTGTGAGGGCACAGAGGTATTGTAGGAAATGCATGGCATATACCGTTGAGGATGAAAAGCATTTCATGCTGGAATGCCCTGCCTACCAGGAAATCAGATCGGAGTTTGGTGAGTTGTTTGATTACTGTGAAGGTGATTTAAGGAAGCTTATGTGTCATCCAAAGCAGCATATGTTGGCGAAGTTGGTACATGAAATGCGTGTCTTCAGAGATGAAGATACTGAGTGGGTGTTTGATCTGCAACTTGACAGATTTGAATCGAGTGAAGATACAAGTTGTGGTAATGTTTCTAGTGATGAGTATGAGAACGAATTAGTTGAAGTTGATGATATTAGTCAGTTTGGTTTTTTGGAAGCCCCTTGAGCCTCGTGTTGGCTCCGGGTTTTTCTTTTTTCAAATGTAACATTCAAACCGTGATGTGCTGCAACCTGTGTTACCGAATGTGCGGCAACCCGTGTCACCTGAGTTGTGCTGCAATCTGTGCTATTGATTATGCTGCAGCCTAGGCTAGTAGAGTGTCTTGCAACTTGTTCTCGGCAGCTCACGCAGTTGTTGCTTTTGCCAAATCAGTGGGTCACTGCGCTTAAGTGCTGTCAGGGCCTTGGTTGACTTGAGATGTGCTCTGACTGCTAGCACTGTGGTCCAGGCCATGCATGCCGGCATTTTTGGAACTGCGGCATCAGATCGCCTCTGAGTGTTTGTCTGGTTACCCAGCAGTGGCAGCTGCAGATGTTTGCAGCCACGCTTTAAAGCAAATTTGCAGCCGCGCTTGTCCCCTGCAGTCGCCCAACCAGCTTGGCGTAGCTGTTCTTTCTTCTTCAGCAGCAGATATCTCATATGTTATTGATCTGAAGCGATATGTGCTTGTGGTATATCTCATGTGGTGTTTTGTCATGTGATGATGAAGTTTGTGTGCGGTTCCCTGAGCAAGGCATTGAACTGCTTGGCTTGTTGTTGACTGGGTCAACTGGTCAGCGCACGGCAAGTCTAACTGGGCTGGCCTGACATGCATTGGCTAGCTAGGTATCAAGGGAGGGCTGCTTGCAGCCATTTTGAAACTCTTGGACAGGAACTTGAGTATGCCGTTGGAGCGCAAGTTGGCTCCTTATGGGTGGCGCTGCCGCCCCCACTGTCGTCCCGCTTTGACGGGGCCATTTGGTAATTGGTAATTATTAATTGTGATTGGGTGCTTCCAAAATCCTTGGGGGGCATATGGCCCTCTTGCTATGGCATAGTATCATGACCTTGCAACGACTTGGTGGTGGCAGTGGCCCTTTGTGCGGGCTTCGCTCACCTTCTCTGCTTGCACATAAGTAGGTACCGTGACTAAGGAGGGGTTGTTACGTTAGGGCTCATCATGCACGTGTTAGTTGCAATCGGTGTGTTTGTGTCCAATGGGGCTGAGATGGGTGGGAGTTGATTGCTACCTGGCTACTCCATTGGTTGGTCAGTGAGTGAAGTCTCCTAGTTGGGTATTCACTGTCGGTTGGTGGTCTGGAATCGACTAAATTTGGATCCATCCGATGGTGTGTTTGGTCCTTTCGACCTTGCAGCTCTCTTGCCACACCTTACCGGGTATACATCGAGTAAAGACATGCCACAACCTAGGCCTTCCTAAAGAGCACACCTCTTGCCGTGAGGACCTATGGACATTTCGAAACATCCATGCAGACCTCCTTCGGGCCGTGCGCTGCGCGCACCATTACCAAGTAAGTTCCTTGGGGAAAAAACTTGGGAGGACTTGGCCTCGAACCATGCACCACCTGTTGCCTCACAGGTGGATTGCTGGGCCGAAATTTTTCCTCCCCGAAATTTGTCTAAGGGTGGGCGGAAGACAAGGGGGTACGCGCGCGCACAGGCTTTCCTCCCCAGCAAAGCACATATGCAGCCAAACGCGGCTGACAATACATTAATTCAGTGAAAGCCTAACTTCATGGTATTGAATTGTTCACGTCCCTCCGAGTCCCGTCCACTCTCGCATGTAAACTTCTCTACGTCGCGACCTCAAGCAGCCAGCAGAACGAAATATTGTCTGCAACAGCCCCTAATCGATCACCTTGATAGCATGGCAGCACAGGTTAGCCAGCAGCAGCAGCGTTGCACTTTCGAGTTGCCCATCTGTTGCACTACCGCCCAGTGGCTGGACGTGTGTGCCATGAGGCAGAAGGTTCATGCGACTCTTTGTCAACAGCCCTACTACTCAGGGAAGACGGGCAGCGTGGCGATCCTGTGGGCCAGGCGAGACAACGCGTACAGCCTGTACTCGGCCACAGCAGTGGTCTCGCTCATGTACAACCCGAACGCCGATTGCTTGCCTGCCAGGTTCATTAAGAGCGTCATGAAGGTGCTTTGGGATGCGCTGGCACATGCAGCTGCTTCTGTTGCCCTCAGACTCACTGTCCTTCTTGCCTACTGCAGCCAGCTTTGACACAGGCAGGCTTCGCTGTGTCTGCCAGCAATAAAGTCCTGGACAGATACATAGGGAAGTTCATCAGCCAGATGGAGCCCGGTAATGCTGTGTATGCTGCATGCAGGCTGTTGCGGTCACACAGCCTTTGCTGACGCCTTGTTGTATGGTCTTGCAGTGGAGGGTGGGGCCCCTTCAGGTAGTAATCAGCCAGCACCAGTCAAAAAGCAGCCTTCAATGGAAGATGCAGGTGAGGTGTCAGCTGCTGCAGCTGGCAGAGTGAGTGGTGAGGGCACCTTGCTTACTTTACTTTGCGCTGTTGCAGACCTGCTGGCGCCCTTGCTGGATGAACCGCAAACCCCAGTAAGGGGGCAAGCTCCCAGCCCTTCTATGGGACCCAGAAACCCTGATGCATCAGCTCCCAGCCCTGCTCCGCCTCCCAGCAGCCCAGGTATGACAGCAGCTGCCAGCCCTGCTCCGCCTCCCAGCAGCCCAGGTACAGCAGCTGCCAGCCCTGTTGCTGGTGCATCTGAATCAAGCAAAGGTCCAGGTACGTGAGCCTGCATGGCTGCCTGCGGAGCTCGAATTGTTTCGTGTGTCCAACCATCTTTGCCCATCCAGGTGAACGGCTGGCATCATACCTGGCATCGTTGACAGAACCAGCCAGGGACAGCCAGTTGCTGGACCAGCTGCTGCTGCACCTGCCAGGCCGAGAGAAAGATAAGCTCAGCAAGGACCTGAAGCACTACCGCAGCTGGCTGAAGTTTGAGGATGATTGGCAGCGGACAGAACAAGCATGCAGCTCAATGTGCTTAATGCAGCTCGCTTCACCTTCGTCTTGCTGCTGCCGCTTTTGAATGAGGTCCCCGATTGTGCAGAAGTCACCATGTTGAAACCTGCTTTGGAAGCAGCTGGCTGGGAGCAGTGTGGGCCCATGGCTGACTTGATTGCCGCCAAGCATAAGCTTTTGAAGGCTACTGCAGCAGGTGTGTGTGCCTTCACTGTGTGCTAATGATGGGCTTTTCCTGCTAGTTGTTTTTTAACTGCACGCTCTTGTGTTCGCAGCTGATCTCCTGAAAGGGTGGCGGCAAGAGATCAACCAATTCAAAAAGGAGGTTGCTGATGCCAAAGGTGCGGTGCATGTTGCACTAGTGGGTTTCCTTGGCTCTGATGCACTCTGTACCACCCTTGCTGGTTTCTGCACGGCTACTGCACCCTGACCGATGGACTTCTTTTAACGCAGGGGCACTGGAGCAGCCAGCAGATGAGGAAGCACAGCCAGCAGGGCCCAGGACCAAGCGGGGGCATTACAGTGAAGGTACGGCACGCACTAGCTGTTGCCCAGAGCTGCAGCCAGCTTTAGTCACTGTTGACAGATCATTATTTCCTGCAGGGCCGGACCTTTCTAATGAGGAGCAGTTGGCAGCAGACGCCATAAATAATTACATCAAGGATCACAGCCATGAATTTTCACACCTCTTCAATGAGACAAGGGATAAGGTTACCGCCAAAAACACTGAAGTGCAGCAGAACCAGTTTTCGGACAGTGTGGCAGAGCCGCTCCTCAAGGCCATGAGCAATGGAATCCTGCAGCTTCAGTGCATCAATGAGAAGGTGGTCCATAGGGCCCTGTATGAGAAAGGACAGAAAATCCCGCAGAAGTCTGTTGTCAATGGGATCTCAAAGTGAGTGGCGCAGCAGCTGAACGGTGAGCACATGCTATGAGCAAGCCTCTGTTTCAGCAATTGCAAAGTAACTACTCATTCAGGCCAGCCCAGGGTGGTGTTTCATAAAGCAGGCACCAAAGTTGACTGCTTCCATAACGGTAACCAGTTTGCTTTTCCAGGCCACCACACGACCAGCAGCCGTCCCCCTTCAGACCAACCATCAGAGAGGAAGCCAGGAGGTGAGCCGGCATTGTCAGCTGCACAAGCCCCAGCATTGTGAGTGCATTGTCTGAGGTTAAGTTTCTCTTTGCAGCTACTGCTGGCACCAAGCGCCCCCATGACAATCCTGCTGATGATCAGGGCAGTCCCAAGCGCCCCAAGGCTACACTAGGTAAGGGCCTTGGTTCTAAATTGGTGTGAGAGGCACCCCTGCTTGCTCTGAGTGCCAGACCCAACAGCCCCTTGAGCGTGAACATATGCTCAGCTTGTGTGATTGCAGCAGTCGCCAGATAATTGACGAGTGGTGCGGCAAACTCGCAGCCGGTATGAAATATTCCAATGTGCTTTTGTTTAGACAACGCTGAATCTCGTGCTTCGTGGATGCAGGCCAGCAGCTTGCCAAGACTCATGGAGCCTCCACAAGCACTGGAGTCACCAATACTCACCACGCCAGCACTCCTCGGACCAGCTCCACTCCCACAGGTAAGCCCGTTGCTAGTTCTTGCAGGGCTCTGATAATTATGGATATGCCGAACACATGCTAGTCTTGGCATGCCGCAAGGCCGTGCAAGGATACCATTTGGTTTCTACCTGTCCTAAGACTGTGGCAATGCCTGTTGGCAGCTGCTTGCGCTTTACTCTTGGTCAGCAACAGGCAAGCCCGGCTCTGTTAGTATGCTGCACCAAATCTCAAAAACTAGCTGTTTGTCTTTCAGGACAGCACACTAGGACCAGCAGCAGTTCCCCTCGAGACCCACAGGCCCCAGAGAAGAAGCTAGAAGGTGAGCCTTTTGCTGTTGTGGTGTCGATTTCTTGCAGCAGCAAGTTGTTCAGGGGTGTGCCTGCCATCTTCATGGGTCCAAGGAGCCAGCGGCATTGCAGTATTGCTTGCTCACAGAAGTTCCGTGGTCCCATGCAGATCATGATGGCGTGCTGAGAAATTTCCTTGGGCTTAGCTGCTTGCTTAACTGAACCCCTTGCTTTGCTGATGCAGGCCAGCAGCAGCCGGCCCTCTCCTTGAGCCCACCCAAGGTCCCTGGGGTCACCACAGCCCGTGAAGGTGAGCTTGCCACAGTGCTGGTCTGCCATTGATCTGGCAGTTGCTGACCCAGTATTCCTACTGCTGGTGCTGTGGGCTGGTCTTGAATTTTTTTTGGCTTGGCTTGTGACTTTGTTGCCCAGCAGGTGCATGAACTATGCGCTTCCTGAAAATTTCAGTTGAACTCCAGTGTGGTCCCCACAGGCACTGAGGGTGAGCTGCCGGGGCCAGCGGCTAGTAAGTGACTCAGTGTTGCCAGCTGACCAGGCTTGTGGTTTGCTGCCGCAGATGATGATGACATGCCTGATCCAAGCAGGGACACCATTGCAGCAGGTATGCCCACAACCTATCGAGCCGCCTCTACAGGCCAGCAAACCTCTGTTGCCCCTAGCAAGCCTAAGCATAGATGGCCGATATGTGGATTAGCCAAAAATAAATACGTATGTTACGCGGTAATACGTACGATACGTTACGTTTCACGAAGTACGCTTCAAAGTACGTCAAAGCTTGACTTAGGTTCTAGGGGGCCGTGAACCCGCGGCAGAAGAAGTTGTACAAAGCTTCGGTTCAAGCGGGAAGCCTTCGTGAGGGATATCGGCTGCCCGTGTGACCCGTGTGTA
The DNA here is from genome assembly GCA_963556185.1 of Pseudopediastrum boryanum. Lineage (NCBI taxonomy): Eukaryota > Viridiplantae > Chlorophyta > Chlorophyceae > Sphaeropleales > Hydrodictyaceae > Pseudopediastrum > Pseudopediastrum boryanum. The sequence goes on from OY744497.1 coordinate 685,014, forward strand.
CACTGTGTGTCTCTTGCTGCATCTGCGGACACTGTAACCAAGCTTGTGCAGGATGGCCGCTCTGAGCATCTCCGTCTGGGATCAAGTGACGAAAGGAACCCTACCACTGTACCCCCCCTTGTAACTGAGTCTAACTGAGCTTAACTGAGCTTAACTGAGCTAACTGAGTCTAACTGAAGCCGAAACTCAGTTATATGACTGAGCTCAGTTAACTAACTGCGTCTAATTGTGTTTAACTGAGCTAACTGAGTATAACTGAGCATAACTGAAGCAGAATCTCAGTTATATGACCGAGCTCAGTCAACTACCTGAGTATAAAGGTCCAGGGATTCCCCCACTTCTCTTTGTAATTCTCTCTTTCTCTCTATAGAGGCCAAGCCAGCCAGTTCCCAGGTCTACTTGTCTCAGCCTCACTAGAATTCGCAGCCCTCTGGCTCTCTATTAATCTATGGCTCGCACTTACTCACCCCACACCCCAAACAAACTGGTTGGAGTCATGCTTGGGTGCTGCACGGCCCGGAGGGCTGTGCAGTGGCCTCTCTTATTAAGGGCCAAGCCAGCGCAGCCCAGCATGTACTAAATAAAATCACCGTCAAATGAGTTGTGTCCATAGGACGAGCAACAATGGCAAGGCAACATCCAAAAACCATGTGCAATCATAACATAGTAGAACACAGCAGCCATCATACATAACTCGTTATCTGCCATTTGACCCATCTGATGCATACACAGCTACAATAAAGCTACTGCAAGTGAATCCAGGACCCTGAGGATGCGGGTGTCCTCATATGCAAACCAGCAAGCAGTACCAGACATGTGGCCAAGATAAAGTAACGGGCACCGAATCAAGTCATAGCTGGCAAAAGTGGAAAGTTGGCAGTGGCAGTGTCTCTGTCAATTTTGCTGAAATACCCACAGAAAGCTGCAGAGAATTATACAGGCGCAGCACAACATGATAGAAAAAAGGGTTCCAACTGCAGGAGAAGCAAGTATAATCCGAATAGCAACAAACTTTATGAGCTCCTCAGCTGCAGCCTTGGACAGGATGGACAGAAGCAGCACAACAACAGAAACAACCCATGTTGAGTAGCAGCAGCAGCGGCGGCCATAGCAGCAAAGGAGGAAATATAACCTGCAGACAACTGGACGGGAGGGGCAACAGCAGCAGAGGAGAGGGCAGGGAGCAGCACCAGCAGTGGAAGAACTGAGGTGCCACAGCAACAGGAGGAGCAGCAGCAGGGAGGCAGTAACGGCGGGTTATCATCGGGAACAGAGCAGCAGCAAAGCGCCACTGCTGCTGTGTTGCTGCTGTTATCATCAAATCATAGTTGCCGCTGTGCCGCAGCTGCTAGTGGATGTACCTTACATATGCATTAACATCATGTGTGGCAAGGACGTGTAAGATGTTGCAATGCATACTATGCTATGCACCAACGACATGGTTGCCACTGCACAAGCAATTGGCAGTCAAGACACTACGTATCCATGGGATCACAAGGAGGGGTTCCACACAAGCAGGGCAGAAATTGAAGGAGCCAGAACTGCATAGTAAAGCAGATCAGAATTGCAGGTCATCGTTGTAACCTAAGCAGAGCAGCTTGCCACACTGGAAGCCCTCCTAAGCCTCAGCTGCGCTAGTCAGAGGCTTGCTGTTCCAACCTTTACTTCAAAATGTGGAGATGGATTGCCAGAAACTGGAGGAACAGTGCTCTACAAGACTGCAGACTGCAAGACCCAGCTCCAGGCCTACATGCTGCTAGCACCCATGCAGCTCGAGTTGGGGGTATGCTCGTATATGTTCCACGCGTGCTCTGTGCCAATCCATGGCCTCCATCCAGCTCCTTACGCCCAGGTTAACGGCTGGCTCTGAGTACTAAAGGAGACTTGAGAGCCACTAAGTGGCCAATGGCACGAAAGACAGCGTAAGTTGCCAACCCCCAGATAACATGGCAGTCCACTTAATCCTCAATTTAACTGCATACGTAGGACAAAGGATAGCTCCTTGGCTACAAGTAGGTCGGCGGTCAGTCTACACATGTGGAAAGTCAAGTGCACAACTGCCAGGGAAATCTTCCCTCATTATTACAGCAGAACGTTAGGCTCTTCTGGCGAAGAAAGAACCGCTCGCCTGGCGTCTGCTGGCGGAGAGAATAGAAGAGAGTGCCGAGTTACACGGCGGAGTGTCTGTGGACTCCAAAGGCCACACGGGGCTCCACCGCTATCCACAGGCCTATGCTATGGTATGGCTTTCATGCATACCCCATGCTACGGGGCCTCATATCCTGCCGTGTGAAACACGTTGTAGTTACTCCCGTGAATGTTCCAGAGCCACAACGCCAAAATCCAACGGCCTCAGGCCGAAGAGAATGACGCTGCCTAATCGGAATGCTTTTGTACGAGTTCTTTCTAAGTAGCTGGCATACTATTTTCTGCTGTGGGCATCGTTGACTCCCAACCGCCCAGCATGCGGTCAGCCCGGAGGCAATTATGTTAATCGAAACGCGTTCAAACGCGCACAGAAGCTCACCTAAAATGATCATATGCCTGCCTTCAGCTGTCCTGAAGTGCCCAGGCAATGAATGATCTCTTCCGGGTGTCCTGGACATGACAGTTCGAGGGCCGTGGGCGAGGGCGTGAGCCAGCCCTAAACTGGAGAGGCTCATGGCAGGGCACTTGTATGGAACGATTAGAGGTGGATGATCCTCGCAGCTGGAGGTCTCAGCTCTGTGTATCTTCCGCTATCTGAGGGCCTGCCAAGGCAGCAATTAGATCCTTTGGGCCTCCCCTTTGGCTGGCCAAACCGCATAGTACTCTCCACCAGCTTCCATCAGAAGGAAAACCCCTCTTTTTGCTGATATACAGCCCGAATTACTGCTCACCCAAAGCAAATCAGCAGTATTGCGCCCTGCTCATATGATTTTTGCATATACAAAAACATCACTGCATGCCTTATCTGTTTGGGCACGGCTGACATGTTGACAAAAGCAAGCAGCCATTGCATAGATGGAGCATCAGCAGCAGCATTGCATAGCTACCTGTCTTGGCAGGTGTTTTAGCATGGTTGGTCACAGAGGAGCAGTGAAATATGGCCTTGGTCAACTCGTGCAGAAGCTCGATGCAGCAGGGCGGATTGTTTGAGATGGTTACCTAGACCCAAACATGAAAATGTCTGGAAGAAGTCGTAGGGATCTTGACATGCCATTGGACTTGATGTGAACTGGACATCAGATACCAATGTTGGCCGTATGCAGCCGCGTGCATGATGCATGAGCTTTTGCTTGACCGTCAGTCTGACCATTGCTCCTGCCTTGTGCCATCTCCATGCAGATCACTGTATAGACGGGCTGGATATCTCGACCTCCTCGGCTTTTGCTGAATATCTGCAGTGAGATCCGCAGGCTTTGGGAAACTACCTTCAAAGCATCCCTGCCAGGACTTTTGATGCGACAGAATGGAGCACCGGAAAGCAGTCAGGTAGTCCTCTGCCTTAAGGATTCCCATGCATAGCAGCAGCAGCGCCATTGTGCCACAATATAAGGGCATACTGTGCGGCCTTTCGATGGACGATGCACATGGTGGTAAACATAACTCGCTGCAAGTGGTAAAGACCTTGTCTGCCTTTCTATATGCACGTTCCCCAACTGTTGTTCTGGGCTGTATTGCAGATGATGTCTTCTTTTTGTACAGTCCTGTCCATTTGGCTTACGTTTGAACATGTTTTGCAAGAGAGAAACACAGCTTGACTCTGTCATGTGTGACGAAGAGACCGAGGAGGAGCCATCGCCGAGAGAAGAAGACAAACCTAGACATGGAGGTAAGTGGGCAGGAAGTAGTAGAACAGCCTTTGGGAGGATGAAGGTAGACAGCAACGGCAGGCCTCAGCAAGGTTACCACGGGCAGTCAGCAGGGCTTGGTGGGTCTTGTTTGAAGCGTCCTGTTTGAACAGAAGATACATGTAGGATACATGCATCGAGCCTGCATGAGAGGACGGAGTGAAGTACAGCAGAAATGACAGGCAATGACGTGCTGGAGCCACGGTATTTAAAACACGGCTTGAGACAAGAGCTTGTTATTCAAGGGCAAGTGACAGATGCCTTCTTTTTTCTTGTGGAGGTGTCAATCTTGCAGTGGGTTTTGCTCCCACCAGTAATGCCAGTAGTTGCAGAAAATCTTGGGTTCAAGACAGGTGTCCTGCTGACTGCATATGGCCAGTCAGATGTGCCAGCGAGTAGGCGCTGCATTTCCTGCAAGCTATGTACTAAATGGCGAACGATGCACGGGAAGCCAGTGCGCTTGCTGCTGGTTAGCATCTGACGCTGCCGATAGCTTATGTGCTATGAGTGCCTATTATACCAGGCCAAAGTGGGACAAAAATATTTGCATAGCTGTCAATATTGTTGGAAGTGTATTGGGATAGGTTTTATGAGAAGGCTTATGTCCCATTCACAACCTCGGTTGCAGTCATGTGCAGCATCCCTGTGGTTAGCAGTATTGTGCAGTCAACCTTCAGAGCATCTGCAAACTGAGCATTCACAAAGAGGGTAGTTGCTACACATTTGCTAACAGTCACTCATGGTTGATGCTGCTGTGCAGGTATCACATGGGAAGAAAACTTCATGACTGAAAGTGGGGCAGTCCCTCTACAAGTGCCAATGCCTACAGAGCTAGTATGACTTAGTGTTCATTCCGAGCCATAGCTGGCATGTTCATCTGCTCAGTGGTAAAATATTGCACAGTAAGAGTATGCTCAATGCCATTGGTATGATATAAGAAGCCCGATGGTGCTGTAGCGGCCTTGTTTGAGTTTGGGTGCTGTTATGTGGGCCTGGTTGTTTGTGGGCATGTTCAGGTTGAAGGTGGGCAACACCAGTCTGCTGTTGGAAGCTTGTGCTTGGCTCACTGCAGCTATTGTATGGGAGTTCAAAATACTGCATATACTCTGGCAACGTTTGTGCATAAAACCCGTGGTTACAGAGATGAAGCTCCCGGGTGGCTTTTTGATTTACAAAGCAACTTGGCTTATTGGGTGTGAGTCAAATGATGTTGGAAGTTGTGAGAGTGATCTTTCTAATAGATGTGGTGGTGATAAAAACGACTTGGTTGAAGTGGATACTACTGAGTCAGTTTGTTTTTTGGAACTCTTTGAGCCTTGTTGGCTTTGGGTTCCGCTGCGTTCTTTTAATGTAATAATTCTCGTACCAATGAGGCCCAAGGCTAGCTCCTATTCGGTTACATAATTGAGGACGTTCAGTTACATAACTGAGCTCAAACTGAGCCGTATTGGTTGAGTGGCCGTCAGTTACATAACTGAGTATAAAGTGAGCCTTCCTCAGTTACGTAACTGAGCTTAACTGAGCTATCTAACTGAAATTGGCTCAGTTAAATGCACAACTGACCAGTTAAGCTCAGTTAAGCGCAGTTATGCTCAGTTAAGACCTTTAACTGAGCTGGCCATGTGTAACTGAGCCATAAATGAGCCTAACTGAGTTTAACTGAGTCAGTTAAGCTCAGTTATGGCTCAGTTAAGCCCTTCAGTTAAAATTTTGGCTCAGTTACAAGGGGGGGTACAGTGGTAGGGGAAACTCTACCGGCCAATCAAGCTGGGAGGTTACTTGTAATCCCTGCGGACATTCATTTGTTGCGAACGCGACCAAGATGAAGAAGCATTTTTGGCTTCCGGGGATGTGAAAGCATGCAGTGGGTGTCCAGAGCACGTCTCGACCGCCTTGCGCACAGCCAGTGCAGCCAAAGCAGTTGCCTAGGCGGGACTCCAAGAAGCGCACTAGGGACTTGCAGGAGGAAATGGATCAGAATAAGAAAGCCAAAGTATCAGGCAGCCCAAGTACCCCAAGTAGCAGGCAGGGCAGCAGCAGCCAGGGTGGGATCCAGCGTGCCTTTGCTAGGGCGAATACAACTTCAGTACAAGCAGCTGTCGCCAAGTTCTTATATAAAGAGGGTATACCATTCCAGAAGGTTGAGAGCTCTTCCTTCAAGGCCATGGTAGCTGCTCTGCAGGAGGCACCTGGCTTTGTACCACCCTTGTGTGCTTCTGCTTGCTAGGCCATTGCAGCATGTGCTTGTGAGCGCAACTGGAGCACCTATGACTACATACACAACAAGAAGCGTAACCGGCTGGGCCCTGAGAGAGCTAGGGACCTTGTCTACGTATTCAGCAACCAGCGGCTAGTAGACAAGGGCAACCAAGTGGATGATGAAGAAGACTACATCTCTTGGGCAGAAGAGGAGGAGGATGCAGAGTAGCTTGGTAGTTGCTTGTAGCTGCTTGGTTATGGTTTGGTGGTGGTTCAGGAACAAGTTTTTAGATGGGTAACACATTTTCCATGGCTTTTGGAGTTTTGGTCAGGAAATACAGCAGCAGCGGCTTGAAAAAGCAAAGAAAATATGGTTTCTGGTCTTTGTGTCTGAAGAGCGTATCGCAACGTATCGAAACGTATCGCAACATATTTTTGGAGGTGCTTCTGCCACCTGCGTATGTTACTCGTAACGTATCGTAACGTATCTTACAATACGATACGTATCGGCCATCTATGAACCTAAATACCCCATTGGCACAAGCAGATTCGATGTATATATGTTGCAGGCTGCAATCCATTGTCCAACTGGGGTAAGACACTGACATTTCCAAGTTTGCAATCAAGGGTTTTGTCTTGGCTCAGGAATGCACATGAAACAACCTAAATATCCCATTGGCACAAGCAGATCCCTGATGGCAGCAAAGGGTCTGACGCACCCAGCTGAGCTCACCAACGGCGGCCGGATGGATCAGCTGCTCTGCGTGCACGCCAGTCAGCTTATGGCATGATTGCTGCTGCCTACCAAAAAAACGGTAAACGGAGGCCGAGGAGCTGAATTGTTCAGGTAAGGGGCAGAGGCTTGCCCAAATTTTCCAAACTTTTGCGGCAGTTTAGTAAAGGTGGCTCTTGTTTTTGCAGGTGGAGATGGACAGATACCGCAGTCACCCTCCCGAACGGTAAATCTGTACATGTTTGGGCCCTAGGGCTGGCAGGCCTGTTACCAAGGCTGCAGCAATCACAGGGTACCGGATTCTTCCTGACTGCCTACCATGCCAAGCATGAGATGGACTACAGTTCACCAGAGCCAGTTGGTGTTTTGCCTGCCAGCATGGCAGGGGTTTGCTTGGCCTGCTGTGTCACCCTGGCATTCTATGTGCTGCATTGGCTGCAACCCAAGAATCCCGACCGCCCCATCATCGTTAGAGGCACCACTAACCAGACCAGATCAAACCCTTGTGGTTTCGTGTTCCCATTTGGTGGCCTCCAGCATGTGTACCCAGATAAGATGAAGTCCAGCAGCAATGCTCTTGCTGACCAGGTCAGCTCAGCAGAAGCATCGACTGGCTTCCTGGGTGATGCCTGGGAGCAGATGAAGGCAACATGAGGTAAGCATCTCAGTGACCAACAAGATAAGTCAAATAAATCGTGCTATAACCTGACTTCTCACCTTGCAAGGCCCAATTGGTGGGCCTCCATGATTCTAAAATTTCATGAACTAGATATGCATATTCTTGGCTCCAAGCTGCTGCCAGGTCCTGTATAATGTTGGGACAATGAAAGCAGAAAGTCATCAGTGCCTCCGCGGAGGCTCCGCGGAGCCGAGTAATCCAACCCCAAGGTTGTGAACGACAGAGTTGGTTGGTGCCTAATTTGCTGTGCGGACGGGCCTTATCCCCTTCGGCCAAGACATACATACTTCCACCAGTGCCCCGGCTAACAGAAGTCCCTTGCGGGACCACAACAGGGTGATGGAAAGTACTGCCTAGACACCTTAAGGTTTTGGCACAGCCACACAATGAAGCAAAGTCGGCGAGGGTGCGACAGCACAACACCATGATTTTCACGCGAGAGTCTTTGTGGTACGGCGCAGCAGTAATGCTGGCTCTTACAACCACCAGTTTCTCCGCACATGTTACTTGTCATGATGAAGTACCTCAGCCTACACACCACGGTAACTTCATCAGCACCGTCTAGGCTATTGTGAGGATCTACTGGCTAACCCCCTTAAGTGAGCCTACTGCTAACTGATATCCCCCTCTCAACCCTATGAACCCACCCTATCAGACTAGAAGGAACCTAACAAAAGGAAGCTCCCAGAAACACACACGAACATACTATAAGTACTCTTGCCTACGCACACACAAGACGCCTGCCTGCTCTTCAGCCTGGCAGCCCAACAGGTTATGGCATGGAATGTTCCATACCCTGGTAACATTTGAATGGAGTGACAGGTTCAAACCTGCTAAACCCCTAAACCCTAAACCCTGACTTATCCTTGCACAGCCTATTCTGAGGGCCTGAGATGCTTGTGTAGCCATCTCCTTACAGCTATTCTAAATGCTGATGTCGGGCCGAGGGCCTACATTAGCTCCGTGGGTGCCGCTTGATTTTCCAAGGGTCGGGTGCTCCACAGGTGATTTTCATGGGCTGAAATTTATGCACACTGACTTGGCTGAAACAGGCTGCAGGCAAATTTTTCATGATGTCTGGGGGTACACTCTCCTGAGCAGAAATGAAGTCAGAATTCTGCTAACTGCTGCATGCAGGCAAGACCCCAGCGCCTGCCAGCTCGCCGTCCCATGGCATGCACAAGCTGTCCATTTACTCGTTCCGGTATCTATGGGCTGGAGAAACATGGCTACTGCTGCGGCAGCTCACCAAACTTCCAGGGGACCTCTAGCAATGGTATATGGACCGAGCAGGCCGCAGCCAGGCGGCAAACAGCTACATGAACTATGTGAGTGCATATACATCTTTGTTCGGTAGCCGCCTGCGGTATATCACAGATCTTGGTCGTGAGCACCTGCCGCCTGTCTTCAGATCCCTCATGTTTGGCTGGTAAGTGGAAGCATGGGAAATGGGTCAGGGTTGCTTGACCACCCATTGCCATTCAGGGAGGTGATGTAGTACATCTTACCCTCATATGGCATGTATGCAAAACGAACACCTGGTGCAAAGTTGGAAGTCTGTGAATCCAGTGTCAGACGGAAATGCTTGATGCCCTTGCCTGCATCTAGTTGCATGTAATCAATTATGGTCCTGTTTTGGGAGGGAACCACATGCTGTTGTTTGCACCACGATGCTTGAAGACTATAAAAACTGCTATGTGCAGAAAGTTGATTGACTGAACCGCTTTTGCCATGATCAATGAAATATTCAGCACAACGTTGACAAGGCAGAACTCTAACCAACCTAAAATATTTCCAATGCTGCGGGAGCCCTGCAGCTGGGAATGACAATGCTCTCAAAGGTTTGGGTACAGCAGAAGCACAACAGCTGGCAAAGGCAGAGGAGCTAGCCACTGTGTTTGCTATCAACCCATGTACCCCTGATGTCTACAGCGTTTTGGTGCAAAAGGCCGCTACTGGTGGCCTCTTTGCAATGCTGCGGGCTTTCACGGTTCCTCCCAACCACCATGGGTATCAGCTGGGACCCTTTCAGGCTGGAGCAGACCTGGAAAAGCTCGACATGTCACCAGCCGACGCGGAATCGTTTCTGCAGAAGCAGCTGGCAGTCATTGACCGGTCCCCTCTTTTTACTCATGTCGACTCTCTCACGGTGTGTTGGTACGCTTCTTGCGTTTCCGTCTTGGTTGCCATCATTTGCGCATCCATACCGGGCGGTGGCTTCAGCCCGCCCTTCCCCATTCTCAACGCACGTGTTTGCGTTGTAGCTCCGTCGTCGTTGATGATGAGGCGCATTGTTTGTTCATGTGTGAACACCCCACAATTGTCGAGGTTAGACATTTGTTCCTGGCAGCTGTGGTTCCCCCCGTGGCCGCGCTGTCTTCTCCGCGGTATGCTGTTTTTTGGACACTGTCAGCCACTGGTTGTGTTCCTCTCTCGGCGTTGGTCAAGTCTGTCGCCGTCTGCGTTCGTGTCTGTTGGCATTGCCACCAGTCTGGTGGTACTGATGTGGTGGACTTGCCAGACGTCTTGCTTCCGGACGGTCAGTATTTGGATATGTTTGACTCGGAGTCCGATCATTCTGGTGATTTGTCTGATGATGAACTGGTTGAAGTTCCCTAGGTGGATGGCATGGTTGGGTACCCCTCTCAGTTGGTGGTCTGGAATCCATTGTGTTAAGATCCATCCAATGGTGTGTTTGATTTGGAGTCCGATTGCACTGGTTCCCGTCTCGTTGTTGGACTGCTTGGGTACTCATGTTGGTTAGTTGCTGGTGTGGACTCCATTGTTTTTGAATCCATCCGATGGTGTGTTTGGTCGTTTCGACCTAGCAGCCCTTTTGCGGTTGCCACACCTTAAATTTTTGTTTGTTTGTTTGTATCTACGGACCTGCAGCGGTACCTTGCACACCACCTGCGAGGCCCCTGCTGCAGTGTGTGGTTGATCTGGTTGCTGGTAACATTGACAAGTGGAAGCTCTGCTTCACCTTCCCAGCAGCAGAAGTGGCAGCAGCTGCAGCAGATGTTGCCGCTGCCACTGCACAAGGTGACCTTGCGGCAGTCAGTGCAGCTACCGCAGCAGCTTCACTTGCTGCCCAGGAGGCGCTGAGGGACTCTGAGGGCCAGCAAGAGCACACTGACCTTGTAGCAGCTGCTGGTACTGTAGATGAGCCCTTGTCTTTGCCGAGGGGTTCAGGTTTGGCTGTTCTGCTGAAGGGTAGCAAGGCCGGCCGGCCCCGGACTGCTGCTGTGACCATTGGGGGCACAGTGTACAGGACCGTAGCTGTTGGGATGCTCAGCTCTCGGGACGGGATGAGGCTGAACCACACAGAGCAGCTGAAGGTGTCTCTGAGGCTGGCTCTGGATTATGCAGACCCAGTTGATGCAGTCAGCTCGTGGGCCAGCAGCCTCCTGCCTGTTATTATCGCTCCAAACGGTGCCAACCTGCTGCTGTGGGCTGAACCCAGCCAGCTCATACCCAGGCGCTTGCCCAGCAACGGTTCCCTGCCCAGCTACACGGTGCTCTATGGAGGTGCCTTGTCTGATCAGGCAATCAAAGGTGGGATAACTGGCTTTCAATGGTGTTCACATGGGTCCCCAATTTGTTCCAGCTGTTCAAGAGTTTCAGAAAGGGAGCAATTTTTCAGGGTCTTGCCGGTGCACAGCAACCAATTTCTCAGCCGGCGTCTTCTTGTCTTTTATTTGATCCCAATGGGATATCTGCAGGTCTGTCCGCAGTTGCTGAAGGGCTGCCCGCACATGGAGTGCGTTTACGGTTTGGTCCTGTTTGCTTTTCTGTTTTTTCCTGCTAGGAGGTGATGGCGTTACAGGTGTCGCCTCGACCACGTTGCCATGAATCACATTTGACCAATTCCTGTAGTAAAAAAAGAGAGCAGCTGTGAGACTGTCAGATGCATCTGCATCTTTGGGATCCCAGTGGCTCAGATCAAGCTGAGCACGACTGCCAAAGTCCGTCTTTAGCAACTCAGCAACTTTTCTGGTGACTTGCAGCTTCTTGGTGGACCGGTTCTGCTTGATATCCACTCCGACAAATTTGTACCTATCCACTGGTTCGATTGTCTTCACTATTTTGCCTTTAGCTGCAAAAAAAGGGGATATTACCATTTCCAACTGAGTGTTAAAATATGGCCCTTCTTTCCCTTCTCGATCCAAGGGCTGATGCTCCACCAGGGCAAAATAATTGGAACCCACCCGGGTTTCCACAGTGTCGTAGATATCCTCAAGAATCTTGACTGTTGCAGGCACATCCTTGACCGTCGCTGAATGGACTTCCATGAGCTTGCATGTGCGCCACCACACTATCCGCTGTTCTTCCGAGCTAAATAGACAGAATCCTGCCCGTTGTGATCCAGGATCAATTGACAAGCACAGAGGTTTCGGGGGCTGTGGCCGTTGCCTGAGCATTTTGTTTTCTATGTGCTCCTGAAATTTTTGCAGACAAGCTGAAGACTGTTGTGGGGCCACAGCGGCCAGTCAGGGAGGCAGCAACAGCAGCTAGGCAGCGCGTCGTTGCAGCAGCAGCAACAAGCCCAGATCCAGGAGCTTCAGCAGCAGCAGCGGGTGCCAATCATCAGCAGCCAAGTAGCAACCTTGCCGCTGCTCTTGCTAGTGAACAACCTGGCAATGGCTCTCGCAGAAGAGGCAGATGATGCAAACGAGCTAGCATGCAGAACAGTGTTGCCGTTGCTGAGGGCAGCTGGCTCTGGGGACAAGAGGGTTGCTGTGGTGAGGGAAGGGATCACATCATTGCACAGCATTGCACTGGAAGGCACACAGGCAGCAGCAGGGGTGCAGCGTGGTCTGCTGGAGGCTTTGAGGGGCTTGGGGAGCAGCAGCAGTGGCCCTGTGGCCTCTGCAGCAGCAGGCAGCAGCAATGAGAGTAGAAAGCGGCAGCATGTTGATGATGATACCCGAGTGGTGGTGGATAGTTTGCCCTGCGAGAAGTGTGGGCAACAGGAAGGAGATGTCATGTTGGTGTGTGAGTATTGCTGCAGAGCCAGCACACACTTAGCATGTGCAGGGCTAGATGAGGTGCCTCGGGAGGTTTGGGTATGCAACGGTTGTGTGAGGCACAGAGCACAGGCTCAACAAGCAGCAGACCTGGATGGCATGTGGCTACTGGGCACGTTTCCTGGATACAAAGACCCATTTTGGGGTAGGGTGGCGTCAATGAACTGCTTTGCGCAGCTGGAGGTTACATTTGTAGATGGAGAGGTGTGGCAAGGTGTCAAGCTGTCTGAGGTTAAGGGCCAGCAGCTGCTGGATGGGAGAATTTCTTTGCAGCTGCAGCCAGAAGGTTGTGTGGTGCCACCGGCTGTGCTCAAGAGGTTAAATAAAAGGGGTTGCTAAGCTCAGATGAATGTTTGGGAGCAGCATGCATTGATGGTCTGGCTTGGAATGTAATGTGACTAGGAATCTTTTGGGAGTTATCAGATTAGGGGGCCCCTTGGCCCCATTGGTACCTTGTACTTCCTGGCCCGGTCCCACAAAGGTTTGAGACTTACAAGGGGACTTGTTGCTCTGCAGGAGCCATGCATGATAGCTGGTAGAAGGACGATGTACGTGAGTATAATGTTGCCAAGGTCTGTGAACCATGGCCATTTATCTACGCCATAATGGTTGACTTAGGGCAATTGTGGGATAGCAAATTGCCCCAAACCAACATGGCAGCCTGGTCTAACAGTGAATTATACTGAAGCTAGGTCATGATGTCAATGTGGGGCTGTAGAATTCAACCATGAAACCTGAGGGCATCAGCCCAGCAGGGACGCAAAGCTACTCAACCCTGAAATCCTGAGCGGGGGGCAGCCCAGCAAGTAGTTTCACATTTGTCAGAATTAGTAAGATACTGCCATCCATACATGAGCACACTTCGCCTTCAGAGCTGTGACAGTCAGACACAATGGCTTACCCGCGAGAGCATATGTGTGTCCAGCACGGTGAACGGGCTGGCCCTTACGACCACTAGCGGCCCCGCATTGGAGGACTAACCTAAGCCTACGCCTCCCAGCAATTCCCCCACGTGCCTCTAGGCAATTCAACAACGTGGGGTCGGGCCGAAGCCACATTAATACGCTGGGAAGCGCCACAACACCTTACATCATGTGCTCATGCATGGGCAGGAGCATCTAACAAATCCTGACAAGTCTACTTAGGAAAACCAGCAGGACTTGGCCCTGCTCTAAGTCCAAAAAACTGCAGGACTTGGCCCTGCCCTAAGTCAAAAGAACAGCAGGACTTGGCCCCGCTCTAAGTCAAAAGAACAGCAGGACTTGGCCCTGCTCTACGTAACAGAAAGCAGCAGGACTTGGCCCTTCTCTAAGTCAAAGGAACAGCAGGACTTGGCCCTGCTCTAAGTAAATAAACTGCAGGACTTGGCCATGCTCTAGGTAGCAAAAAGCAGCAGGACTTGGCCCTGCTCTAGGTAAAAAAACTGCAGGATGTGGCCCTGCTCTAAGTAAAAAAAACTGCAAGACTTGGCCCTGCTGTAGGTAACAAACTGAAAAGCAGCAGGACTTGGCCCGGCGCTAAGCCAAAGGAACAGCAGGACTTGGCCCTGCTCAATGTCACAAAAAGCAGCAGGACTTGGCCCTGCGCTAAGCCAAAGGAAAAGCATGACTTGGCCCTGCTCAATGTCACAAAAAGCAGCAGGAATTGGCCCTGCTCTAGCTAAGTGAAACTAAAAAGCATGCAGGACTTGGCCCTGCTCTTGGTAGTGAAAAGAACAACAGGACTTGGCCCTGCTCTAAGTCAAAAGAACAGCAGGACTTGGCCCAGCTCTAGGTAAAAAAACTGCAGGACTTGGCCCTGCTCTAAGTCAAAAGAACAGCAGGACTTGGCCCTGCTCTAGGTAACAAAAAGCAGCAGGACTTGGCCCTGCTTAAACATCCTTGATATCAGGCACAGGTGGGTGGCAACATGACTGAAAAAATGTATGCAGAAAGGACTTGGCGCTATGGGAAAATGTAGCAGGACTTGGCCCTGCTCAAACATGCTGATACCATACATATGCATAGGTGGGTGGCAACATAAAACAACGTGTGCCAAAAGGACTTGCCGCTATAGAGAATTCCAGCAGGACTTGGCCCTGCTCTAGGTCAAAAAAACAGCAGGACCTGGCCCTGCTCAGACACCAGCTACATAATAGAAAGCTTGGACTTGGCCCTAGAAACACACTCCCTGTAAGTCCATATGTGCAAGGGGCTCGCCACTACAGCTACTACATGTCTCACTTTTCAGAGCCGTCCAGAGGGTTGTGTAGTAGCTTGTAGTAAGAGCAGAATCATGGTGCTCATGTCTTGTATGTTCAGGATGCATGTTTTACTACATTTTACTACAAACTACACAGGAAGTTGACTCCCCCAGGGCAATCCTTACTACATACTACTGCAGGTCCAAGGGAATTCTGTAGTAACTGTAGTAAAATTCAATGTTAAAAATTTGTTTTGTAGTAATTCTAGGGTCATTACTGGCAATGATTACTACATTTTACTACAAACTACGAGAGAAAGTGCCCTTTCACAGGCAGATGCTACTACATGCTACAGCCCATTTTGGAAAAAGTGTAGTAAGTGTATGGTCAGGGTAGTTGAGGTGACGTGTCTTGTAGTCCAGCCTTACTACAAGACACATACCATGAGTTAATGCACCCCTTGAGCCATCTAGTCAATGCAGTACTGTCCACAGCTCCTGCCCCTGCTGCTACTACATGGGAATACAAAGCGGCTCTGAATACTGAGACACGTAGTAACTGTAGTGGCTAGCCCCTTATATGTGCTTTGCTATCTTGTGGGTGCGCAGTTGCAAAAGTAAGTTCCCCTTGGGGGAAAAACTTGGGAGGACTAGGCCTCGAACCATGCACCACCTGGTGCCTCACAGGTGGATTGCTGGGCCGAAATTTTCCTCCCGAAATTTGTTTAAGGCGGTGGGCGGAAGACAAGGGGGTGCACGCGCGCACATGCTTTCCCTTTTTGCAGCAAGGCACCTATGCAGCCAAACGCGGCTGATAACATATATGTTCAGCGAACCTAACTTCATGGTATTGAGTTGTTCACGTCCTTCCGAGTCCCGTCCACTCTCGCATGTAAACTGCTCTACCTCGCGACGTCAAGAACCAAATCGTATTTGCAAAAGCACCTTATCGATCACCTTGATAGCATGGCAGCACAGGTTAGCCAACAGCAGCAGCGCTGCACTTTCGAGTTGCCCATTTGTTTCACTACCGCCCAGTTGCTGAACGTGCGTGCCATGAGGTAGAAGGTTCATGCGACTCTTTGCGAACAGCCCTACTACTCAGGGAAGACGGGCAGCGTGGCGATCGTGGGGGCCAGTCGAGACGATTTCAATATTAACGAGTACTCGGGCACAGCAGTGGTCACGCTCATGTACAACCCGGAAGCCGATTGCAAGCCTGCCAGGTTCATCAAGACCGTCGGTCTTGCGTGGAGGTGCGTTGAGGTGCCCTGGCACATGCAGTTGCTTCTGTTGTCCTCATACTCACTGTCCTTCCTGCCTACTGCAGCCAGCTTTGAACCAGGCAGGCTTCACTGTGTCTGCCAACCCATGGGACCTGGACCACAACATACGGATTTTCATCAGCCAGATGGAGCCCGGTAATGCTGTGTATGCTGCACGCAGGCTGTTGCGGTTACACAGCCTTTGCTGACACCTTGATGTATGGTCTTGCAGTAGTGGATGGTGGGGCCCCTGCAAGTAGTAATCAGCCAGCACCAGTCGCAAAGCAGCCTTCAATGGAAGATGCAGGTGAGTACAGCTGCTCCAGCTGCTAGGGTGAGCGCTAGGGGCACCTTGCTAACCCTTTGCTCTGTTGCAGACCTGCTGGCGCCCTTGCTGGAGGAACCACAAACCCCAGTAAGGGGTCAAGCTCCCAGCCCTTCTATGGGACCCCAAAACATCAGCTGCCACCCCTGATCTGCCTCCCAGCAGCCCAGCTACAGCAGCTGCCGGTCCTGCTATAGCAGGTTCCAGCCCTGCTACGGCCTCTGGCAGCCCAGCTACAGCAGCTGTCAGCTCTGCTACAGCACCTGCAAGCCCTGCTGTTGCTGCATCAGGTTCAAGCAAAGGTACAGGTACGTGGGCATGCATGGTTGCCTGCTGAGCTCGAAATGTTTCGTGTGTCCAACCATCTTTTGCCCATCCAGGTGAACGGCTGGCATCATACCTGGAATTGTTGACAGACCCAGCCAAGGACAGCCAGTTGCTGGACCAGCTGCAGAAGCGCATGCCTCGCCGAGAGAAAGACAAACTCAGCAAGGACCTGGAACACTACCGCAGATGGCTGAAGTTCGAGGATGATTTGGCAGCGGACAGAACAAGCATGCAGATCAATGTCCTTACATCAGCTCGCTTCACCTTTGTCTTGCTGCTGCCGCTTTTGAAAGAGGCCCCTGAATGTGCAGAAGTCAGCATATTGAAACCTACGTTGGAAGCAGTTGGCTGGGTGCAGTCCCTCTGTGGGCCCGTGGCTGATTTGATCGCCGCCAAGCATAAGCTCTTGAAGGCTACTGAAGCAGGTGTGTCTCTTCTTTACTGCGTGCTAATGATGGGCTTTTCCTGCTAGTTGTTTTTTTAACTGCACGCTCTTGTGTTTGCAGATGATCTCCTGAAAGGGTGGCGGCAAGAGATCAACGAGCTCAAGGAGCAGGCTGATGTTGAGGCACAAGGTGCGGTTCATGATAATTGGGCAGGGCATTAGTAAATTTCATTTGGCTGTTTGTAACAGGATGCCTCTATCCTGCACATGTATGTAACGAGAGATGAGTTGAGTATGTGTACGTTATGGTTCCGGCCAATCACTACGAAGTTCCCAGCTTGGTACTGACGGGGTGCCCGGTAGCTCTCATGGTGAGCTACCCGGAAGCTACCCATAGGCGGGAGCTGCCCGGCAGCTACACAAGGCTTGGGCTCGATTGGTGACAGTGCGAAGTGTACGAAGGTCGCTGTCTAAGCTATATATATAGCCACGGATTAAAGGACGGGTTATCGAACGACTTCCCAAGCCAGTAAGCTCTAAACAAGCTTGCTGCTTCATTTGGTTTCGGGTTTTCGTTATCCTCGGCCTCTGATAAAGGCCCATTACAGTCTTTCGCTGCAACTTTCGGCTGCTATATGCAGTCTAGTTTGTTTCGTCTCCTGCAAGCCTTGCGTGTTCTTCCTATGGCTGATGCTGATCCGCCCGCGGCTCCCGTCGATGGGGAAGAAATAGACGATGAGATGCCCGACGCAGCAGCACAGGCTGCTGCCGCTGCTATACAAGCTGGCCTTGATGCTCAAGCTGCTGCAGCTGCGCAAGCTGCCGCTGATGCCCAAGCTGCCGCAGAAGCCCAAGCTGCCGCTCAAGCACAGGCTGCCGCTGCTGCCGCTGCTGCTGCCGCTGCTGCTCTTCGGGATGCTAACCTTGGTGAAGGAGACCTCAATCATCCTGACAACAAGGCTAAACTGCAGGCCATTATCATGGCAGTGGTCGGCCCCCTGCTTGCCGGCACTACCGCGGCCACTACGGCTGCCACGGCCACCGTCACCGCCATTACCACCATGGTCGGCCAGGCCACTAACTTTGTTGGCGACGCCAAGACTGCCTGGTCTGACTGGATCAGGGCTATCGAGAACCGGTTCGTCGCCTTGAAGATTCCACGTGTCAACTGGGTGCCAATAACGCTGTCGCTCATTACGGGAAACGCAGCTGGTTACGCACAGGCAAACGGCCTGAATGCGGACATGTCCTGGGAGACCTTCACGGCTGCTATGGCAGCAGGTCCCTGGGCTTCCAAGGACACCTACTTCTCCCTCCTCTTCAAGCTGACAGGTGGTAACCTGGGTAACGGAAACCCAGTGGAAGTGGTGAATCAGCTCGAGAAGATCCGGGCCAAGCTGGGCTTCACACTGCCTGACCAGTTCTGGATCTTCGCTCTGCTTAGGAACCTCATGCCAGACTTCCGGGCTAACCTCCTCACTGGGCCTGATGGCAAGGTATGGCCCACCCTTGAGGCTCTCCGCACTGTGGTGCTGAGCCTTGCTGCTGCCCAGTTAGCAGCTAAACCTCAGGACAAAGACGCCAAGTCCAAAGGTGCCTCTTGGAAGGACAAGCTGGTAAACTCCAACAAAAGTTCCAAGCCTCAGTCCAAGACTTACGGTCACGCTGGTGCCAGCTCTTCTACCCCCACCTCCAATAAGCGTAAGGCTGATGAGCCTGTATGCTATGGATGTGGCAGCCGTAACCACAAGATCAGTGACCGTGACACCAATGGCAAGCCCATCTGCCCTGCGTACGACGAGAACCGTGTGCGCAAGGGAAAGTACCCCATGAACCCCAAGTTCCAGGGAAACGGCAAGGGGAAGTAAGCTTAGGTGAGCATGCTACTTCCCATAATGCTAATGGCATAGCAAGGCTTAACGTTGCCATGCTGGCAAATGCAGATCAAAATGTTGATCAGTCTGGCTGTTTAGACGATTTAATTGAGCACTTTGTTGCAAATGATGTGCTTCAATGGCATGCTGAACATCCTTATGAGTTGATGCCAGCTAATGAAATGCTTCAGCCTGTGAAATTACGTCACACTACTCGAGGTGTTAAGCGGCTGAGACAGAATCAGTTGGTTACTGTTAAAGATATGGAGCTTAAAGCTAAGCTTGCTTTAATGGTGCAAACAAGAGGCGGCAGAAAACGTGCCAAGCCTGGCCCACCAACTGCTGACTCTTCTGCTGCTGTTCTTCCACATGCTGATGCACAGGCTGACTTGCCCTCCTGTGCCACGGAAGACCCTACGACAGCTCAAAATGGACCCTACCCACCGCCTCCAAGCGGTGGCCAGCCAGCACTTGATGATACTAATGTGAAGCAGGTTTCTGTCCCACCATGGGATGACAGGTTAGACTTGATGGTTGACCCCAAGCTGTTTGTTGAGGTGCAATCTAAAGTTTCAAGGCCTTTCTCATTAGATGCGTTTGCGAGAACAGATGGTAGTAATGCGCTATGCCAGCATTTCTGCTCACCTGAAAGGTCATTCTTTGAAGCAGACCTTACGGGACAAATGCTTTGGATCCATCCACCCAATGATATGCTGGATTCTGCATTTGACCACTATGTCAGGCATAAGAGCTCTAGTACAGGGGCAGCGTTTGTAGTGCCTAAACCCAGAGGCAGCACACCTTCTCCTTGGGTTCAGTATACGAGAACAATGAAATTGTTGCATGAAGTTCCCCGGCACACGAAGTTGTTTTGTGGACCTTTGCCTAAATGTGAACAGCGCCTGCGTTCTTTGTATGATGTACAACTTTGGTATGATGCTCCAGGTGTACTGCCTGAATCAGAGCATGTTAGTGTTGACCTTGAAACTCAGCCATCGGGTGCTGTGTCTGTTCGCCTTAGTCTTAAGATGCAAATACCAGTTACGGTTGCTGGTATTCCTACGGTTGCTATTTTAGACACTGGTGCACAAGGTTTGCCAGGCTCTGACAATGTGTATGTATCGCAAGCTTTCTGTAACTTGCACCGGTTGAAATGTTCTCCATGCCCTGATGCCATGCCTAATGTGTTGGGTGTTGTTAAGGGCGAGGAAACCTCTGTAATCGGTGTGGTTACTGCTGCTTTCAAGATTGGCTCTTTGGTTGAGACTCTACGGTGCATAGTCCTAGACTTGCCTTCACCCATTGATGTGCTTATGACAGATGATTGGTTGCATAAGCATAGGGCCGTTCTTGATTATAATGCTCTGTGCGTTGTCCTGCATAAACGAGGTCGCACACATGTGATAAAATGTATAGCACCTAAGAAGCCAGCTACAGCTGAGCCTAAACCCTTAGTGCTATTGACAGCTCAGCAATGCAAGAA
Organism: Pseudopediastrum boryanum; assembly: GCA_963556185.1. NCBI lineage: Eukaryota > Viridiplantae > Chlorophyta > Chlorophyceae > Sphaeropleales > Hydrodictyaceae > Pseudopediastrum > Pseudopediastrum boryanum. Next base: position 705,325 of record OY744497.1, read on the forward strand.
GCATATACGGAAATATCAGACTGCTTATTGCTTAATTTCAGTGCAGGCTTTAGAGGAAGCAGCTAAAGGTGCTCAGCAGCCAGCTCCCGATAAGCCGTTGCCTCCTGATATTGCTAAGCTAATTCAGCAATACCCGGATGTTTTTGCTGAAAAGCCACGCTACGGTGGCAGCTTGATTAAACTGGATCATGAAGTTATTCCTCTAGTTCCAGGTACCAAGCCCATCTTCAGGCCCATGTTCAGGTACAGCCCACTGGAGCTTGAAGAAATGCAAAGGCAAGTAAAGATTCTGCTGGAAATGGGTTCCATTGAGCCCAGCACTTCCCCATATGGTGCACCTGTGCTGTTTGTTAAGAAGCCTCGCTCTACTGCGTTACGTATGTGCATAGATATGAGAGCCTTGAACAGCAAGACAGTCCGCAATGCTCTTGCTTTGCCTCGCATTGATGATCTCCTTGATATGATGGGAGGTTCTAAGTTCTATACAGCACTGGACCTCACAGCAGCTTATAACATGATTGGTTTGGCCAGCTCTGCAGATGGCAGTTGCCTTGATGCGCCTAAGACAGCCTTCAGAACACCTTTTGGCCATTTCCAATACAGAACGCTGCTGTTTGGATTGACGAATGCTCCAGCTGCTTTCCAAGGTGTCATGAATAAAATTTTTGCGCCTTATCTGAATAAATTTATGACAGTTTATTTAGACGACATATGCATCTTCAGTAAGACGTATGAAGAGCATTTAGAACATCTAAAGCTTGTCCTGGATGTTCTACAGCAGCACAAGTTTCATCTTTCTCTGCACAAGTGCGAGTTCTTGAAAGATGAGCTGCTCTACCTTGGCCACATCATCAGTGCTGATGGAGTGAAGGTTGACCCTGCCAAAACCAAGGCAGTCGACAAGTATGCTCCACCAACAGATGTCCATGGTCTACGTCGCTTTTTAGGTATGGCTAATTTCTTCAGGAAGTTTATCAAAGGGTATGCTCAGATGTGCGCACCTTTGACCTGTCTGCTCAGAAATGATGCTGCGTATGTATGGACGGCTGCGCAGCAAGAAGCTTTTGATCAGATTAAAATAGCTCTTACGAATGCTCCTGTTTAAACCCTGCCTGATTGGCAAGATAGTGCTGAGACACCCTATGTCATGATTACAATTGCTAGTTACTCTGGCCTAGCAGGTGTGCTCATGCAGAAAGGTAAACCTATTGCCTTTGAGAGTAGAAAGCTCAATGATGCTGAGAAGCACTACTCACCTACAGAGATAGAAATGTTAGCTGTGGTACATTGCTGCAAAGTATGGCGCTGCTATATTGAAGGCCGTGATGTTCATGTCCACACGGACCACAAGCCTAACACCTATCTCGGTGTTCAAGATATGTTAAACAGGCGGCAGTCACGCTGGGTTGAGCTCTTGCAGGGCCATAACATTCAATGGTTTTACAAACCTGGTGCTAACAACCCTGCTGACGGTCCTTCACGTAGCCCTGTTAACGATGCTCCGCCAGATTCTGTGCTTGTTGCTGTGCTGACTGCTAAGATTCCAGGTGCCAACAAACTGTCGAAGTACATCGAGCTACCTCCTTTTGTTGACCAAGTCCTAGCTGGTTATAAGGAAGACCTTTGGTTCCAGAATAACACCAACACGGCACATCTTCAATGGCACAAGGGTTTATGTTACAAAGGCACAGCCTTGTGTATCCCTGCAGTGGGTGATCTTCGCACCGAGCTTCTCAAGGAATGCCATGCTACACCCTATTCTGCCCACCCTGGCCGAGACAAGACCTTATCACTGTTGTCCAGGTATTTTTGGTGGCCTGGCTTGGCTCTAGACGTTGCCAAGTATGTGGCTAAGTGTGACAGTTGCCAACGCAACAAAGTCAGCAACCAAGTGCCTGCGGGTTTGCAAACAGCCCTTGCCTGTGCCTGGTCAACCCTGGTCTTCTATGAGTATGGATTTTGTGGTAGACTTACCTACTACTGCCAATGGCTTTGATTCTATCATGGTTATGGTTGATGGGCTTACGAAAATGGTGCATTTGGCACCTTGCCACAAAGCAGATAATGCTGCTGATGTTGCTATGCTTTTTCAGAAGCATGTGGCTAGTCTGCACGGGTTTCCTGATTCTGTTATCACAGACAGAGACCCTAAGTTTATGTCCAAGTTCTGGCAGTCATTGATGGATCATTTGCATATGAGTCATTATGCCAGCACTTCTTTCCACCCCCAGACTGATGGTAACACTGAGCGTGTAAACCGTGTCATGGAGGATATGCTGCGTCATTACGTGCGCGCAGACAAAACCGATTGGGATTCATGGTTGCCTATGGTTGAGTTTGCCATCAATAATAGCTGGCATGCTTCCATCAACAATACGCCCTTCTTTTTGAATTATGGACGGCATCCCCGCTCTCCCACAGAGTTTGTGCTGCTTGCAGCTAAGAGGGGGAGGGAACCTGATGATAAAGTCCCAGCTGTCAGAAACATGATCCAAAATATGCATGAAGCTATTGCAGAAGCAAAACGATGCTTGCAATCTGCACAGCAAAGGCAAAAGGCCTATGCTGACACACGCCGCCGTGATGTGAATTTTTATGTGGGTGATCAAGTTTTGTTATCTACTAAGAACCTCACACTGAAAATGGTTGGCTCAAGCAAGTTGATGCCTAAATTTATAGGTCCTTTTACGATTGCTAGAAAGGTCAATCAGGTTGCTTATGAGCTTGAATTGCCTTCTTGCATGAAGATACACAACGTGTTCCATGTGTCTTTGCTCAATGCTTACAGTGCTGATGGCTCTGTACATCCACCGCCACCCCCTACATTGGTTGATGGTGAACTGGAATATGAAGTTGAGCGTATCTTGATGCATAGGGATAAGCATCCTGTGCACAAATACAAAATGAAACGAGAGTTCCTTATCAAGTGGCTAGGCTATGGGCCTGAGCACAACACTTGGGAGCCACAGGCTAATCTTAGCAATTGTCCAGAGTTGCTCTCTGCCTATTGGGCTGCAGTAAAAGCTACTGATATCATAAGAGAAGAGAAGCAACAGGATAAGAATGCCAGAAAGCGTGTTAAGGCCAAACGCTCTGGCAAAATGAAACGCATGCACTAAATAAACTACCAATTGTGTGGTGCATGCGGGAAGACGGCATTCTCATTTACTGACTACGACAGATCATTTCTGTGTTGAGATATCATGTGTGTTAATGTGATATTGGACTTACGAGCTCAGGAGGATTCGGCCCTTTTTTGCATTGATCCCAGAGTGCAGGGCTTTGAGACCCTTTTTCTATGAGCTGTAGGTGAAGTGGGAATCCAGTGTTCACAGAAATATGCTGATGTTTTACACATCTATGTTAGCCATGCAACTTGAAGTTGGCTGGTTTGATTGAGCGCTCATGAGAGGTCTTAGCTAACAGCTAAGTGCAACTGCATTAAAAGGTTGCATCAATTATGGCCTATGCACATATGCTCCTGTATATATCCTCTTGCTTTTGATCGAGGACAATCAAAGCTAGAGGGGGAGGTATGTAACAGGATGCCTCTATCCTGCACATGTATGTAACGAGAGATGAGTTGAGTATGTGTACGTTATGGTTCCGGCCAATCACTACGAAGTTCCCAGCTTGTTACTGACGGGGTGCCCGGTAGCTCTCATGGTGAGCTACCCGGAAGCTACCCATAGGCGGGAGCTGCCCGGCAGCTACACAAGGCTTGGGCTCGATTGGTGACAGTGCGAGGTGTACGAAGGTCGCTGTCTAAGCTATATATATAGCCACGGATTAAAGGACGGGTTATCGAACGACTTCCCAAGCCAGTAAGCTCTAAACAAGTTTGTTGCTTCACTGTTGCTGCGGTAACCTCGTTGGCTGCACGGCTACTGACTGCACGGCTAGTAGTGCACCGTGACCGATGGACATCTTTGACTGCAGGGGCACAGGAGCAGCCAGCGGACATGGAGGATGAGCAAACATCAGCAACCAGGAAGCGCCGGGGGCCTTATGGCGGCAGCAAAGGTGCGCCTGTCCCTAGCTTTGTCCCAGGCTAAGCATCAAGCAATAGCCGCCCCCGCTGACACACTGATTTTTCCGACTGCAGCCCAGCTGTCTGACGAAGAGAAGGAAGCTGCAGCAGTCATCAGGGCTTCGCTCAGGAATGACAACCACAACTACCCAGGGGGCAAGGAGCTGCATATGGAGACGATGCAGCGGTTCAACAAGAAGTCTGACCCGGAGAAGAAAGGGTTTGCAAAGCGTGTGGCAGACCAGATCACCAAGGCCGTGGGCAAGGAGAAGCTGCAGCGCCATCGTGCAGCCATCACAGAGGGCGTGGCCGCGGTTGCGTTGCGTGTGCCACAGGAGTCCAAAACACCACAGATGCATGTGGTCAACGGCATCAAGGCGCAAGTGGCTGAGCTCCTCAACCCCCCCGCGGCTGCCAACAAGCGCTCTGCTGATGACCAGGGCAGTCCCAAGCGCCTCAAGACAGCTGGTAAGTAAGGGACCTGGAGATTTGTGTGGTACCCATCCCTGGATCATGCCTCCCAATAACCCAACATCTATGGATGTTGCTGAACTTTTGGCTAGTTGCCTGTTGCTACTGGGCTTGAGCGGTTTGAAAGATTTGGCCAGCAAGTAGGTAAGCAGTCCTAGATGCACAGCTCTGCCCCATTTCCTACCAAGGTTGCGGCTGCGGACCTTCGCATGCAGAGTTTGCTGTTGTGAAGTAACCGTGAATTGTTCGGCCGGCAAGCAGATGTAGGTAATCTCCTGGATATTTCCTTGCTGCAGGTCAGCAGCTGGCCTCTGGAGCCTCCACAAGCACTGGGGTCCCTGCCCCTAACAGACAGCCCAAGAGTCCCGCTGGTGAGTCTACCAATGCAGGATGCTGCAAGAATACTTACCACTGTGCCGCTGCGGTGCATGCAGCGGCTAATGAAATATGCTTTTCTTTAGACAATGCCGAATCCTTTGCTTTGTTGATGCAGGCCAGCAGCTTGCCAAGACCTCCACAAGCACAGGTGTCACCACTACTCACGACGCCGGCACTCCTCTGACCAGCTCCACACCCACAGGTAAGCCCTTTGCAAGTTCTTGCAGGGCTCTGATATTTTTGAATTGCCGAATACATGCTAGTCTTGGCAACTGGATGCGGCAAGGCCGTGCAAGGATACCATTTGATTTCTACCTGTCCTGAGACTGCCTGCTGACAGCTGCACAAACCCCAGTAGTGTCAAAGGCATTGTCTGATGTCAAATTTCTCTTTGTAGCTACTCTGGGCAGCAAACCCCCCCAAACAAATCCTGCTGATGATCAGGGCAGTCCCAAGCGCCTCAAGGCTGCACTAGGTAAGGGTTTTTATTCCGCATGCAGATTACTGGGGAACCCATGCTTGCTCTGCATGCCCTACAACCCCTGTATTGTGAAAATGTGCTCAGCTTGTGTGATTGCACCCGTCGCCAGTTAATTACTTGGTGCTCGCAGCAGGTATAAAATGGCTTGCTTTTCTGACTTCCGTGCTGTTGATGCAGGCCAGTGGCTTGCCAAGGCCTCCACAAGCACTGGAGTCACCAGTACAGACCCTAAGGGTGAGCTGCTCAGAGCTATCCACAGTTGCTGGCCAGTCCTGTGGCTGATGTCGTCACCCCAGGGAAAAGGCTGGCTCGTTCTCAGTCTAAGTGCTAGCAGCGCCTGTAAATGTTCAGCAAGGTTACAGTCTGACCCATTTGCTGCTGCTGCATGCAGATCAAATGGCCTGGCAGAAGTCTCCAGGGGCCACCACGGGTGCCAGCCAGCAGGCAACTGCAGCATGCCCCATAGGGACTGGTGTGTCGAGTAACCAGAGCCCCAAACGATGGGTGTGACTAACGTAGATATGAGAGACTTGCTTGACTAGTAGCAATGCGCGTTGGGACGATTCTATAGGCTCAGGTGCAGAGTAACAAGGGTTTGGTGCACCTAGGCAGAGTGGAAAGGGCAAGGGCGATTGGAGTGCCCTCTGACCCCTGGCGAAAGCAAATTGGACATGAGACGAGCTTTGTGCGTGTGAAAAGGAATATTCCATGTGTAACTAAGGAATATTCATTTCTTGAGTAACTAGTAAGGTGACAGGGTCAGTTGGATCATTGGCAGGGTCAATTTGATCAGTTGTGACCATTGTAGATTATTGTAGTAATGATCCACATCAGCATTCTGGGCTGACTAGGACATAAAAACTTGAGCATGCTGACGTGGCATTGCACATGTGCCCATGTGGTCAAGTGGCAGCCCGTGGTGGCTGCATATATATAAGCAAGGCAGTTTTGTATGGAAATCATCAACTATTTGATAACCAAACAGCCTACTTGCATACTTAAGTGATTTACACCAGCTCTGCTATCTCTTCACCGGGATCAAGCAAAGCAGCTACGCACCGGCGGTATCCGGCCTTGTATTCAGTGTTCTGTGATTCGTGGCCTTGGGGCCTACCTTGTAAGATATACGTTCGGAAGCATCTGACCGTCTGACACCTCTGGTGACTAGTGCTATCTGAAGTCAGCCGAGCTAATACCTTGTTTACATATACATATCAGCGTGCTCGGTCGTGACCCGTGACAGCCTGCAGCGAGTCAACCTCTTGTCTTTGGCCAATCGTGAGAGTCCGTAGGAATATAGATCTCTGGCAGCCTGTGTGCCCTGGGCCCACCCACGCAGGCGATTATCATAGTCTAAGGCAGCGACAGCCTTCAGTGAATTAGACCTAAGCTATCTACAGCCTGACAGCAGCCCGTCAGTGCCCAGCCGAGCTTAGAGTGAGAAGCGTACCCGTCCGAGTGAGCTAAGCATCTGACAGCGGTACATCGGTGCTCAGCCTAGAAGTGGAGACAGCAGTTGGCAGCCCTCGACACGTCGCAGCCCGGGGCCCGGCCAAAACCCTGGTTTCGGAGCTTTGGCTCTCGTAAGCCAAAGCTCGAGTGACAGCAGCAGGAGTACAGTCAGCGGGGCGGGGAACCTACGATCCGACTTGTGCAGCTGACAGAAGGAAGTGGAGTCGTACTTGAAGCAGCGTGATATCTGGTACGTGAGAGTGATACGAGCAGAGCATCCATTGCTATCTGATTTGAGCTGGTAAGGCGTCACATGACGGCATCATATGTGCGAGTGAGTTACTAAGCAGCGGATAGCAACAGCATCGACTGTTGGAAGCAGAGGCTATAAGAGCCAAGCAGCTATATATACGAGAAACATCTAAAGAGGATACTTGAAGCGTTTTCAGCAGCGTTCGACAGGAGCAGCCGACCGATTGCATCTGACGCGTAAGCCGGTTGTTCGGCGCACTTAACATAGAACCAGTTGTCTCCTCAGAGCGTGCAGGAAGAAGAATTTGAAGGCAGAAGACGTGAGAAGGCCAAAGGAGCAGCGCCGCCTGTGTGAACGGCCTATCGACATAAGTGGACGCAGCGAAGAGCCGGAGTGAGCACGTGAAACGGATATCGGTGAGACGAGGGTATAAAAGCAACGGTTGCACCCTTAGATTGTCTATTTGCACCCTCATCAGGGAAGGGTCGGTGGCAGCTAGCGGAGATCAGCTATATATATAGCAGACGAAGTGCAGCGTTCTGAGCATCTCTAAGTGAAGCAGTTCGGAGAACGCACATAATCAGCGGATAAGTGCCATACATCGCGGCAATCAGCGTTGGAAGTATAATATAACAGCCCGAAGTCGCTTGATCAGCAGAAGTTCCACGATCAGCGGCAGTAGAAGAAGTCGAGTGTCACTAGTGACTCAGAAAGAGTCTCCTAAGGCAGACCCTAAAACGGAGTCCTGAACCTCCGATAAAAACACATACCTGATTTGTGTAGCCCTTGCATACCGACAATGTTAAGATTAGTAGTACCTAGAGTATAATGGCATCTGACTATGAGGAGGAGGAAGGCTCCCTCTCTGGACAGCATAGAGCACCCAATAGTCTGGGTCCTAGAGCTCCTCTACCAGGAGAGATCTCTAGCGTGCCATGGTTTCATGGAGATGGCAATGATGCGCATGACGCTAGACATTGGGTGGATACCTTAAGTGAATATGCCATGATGTGGAATTGGGCAGAAGGTGCCCTAGTGAGGGTGGCATGTACACGACTAGTTGGACCAGCTCACCATTGGATTAGCAGCATGCCTCGTGATGTATCTTGGGCTGAGTTTGAGAGGGAGTTCCTAGGAAGATTTGGAGAAAGGATAGAAGCAGCCATGCAACGCCTAAGTATGTGCAAGCAGGAGCAGGAGGAGAGTGTGCATGCGTATGCAGATCGTTTTCGCAGGGATATGCACCTTGCAGGACGCCTTGAGGATGCAGCCCTTCGCTATCAGTTCATTGCTGGACTTCAGCGTGACCTGCGCCATGAAGTACAACGTCAGCACGCCAGCATTAGGACCATGGCAGACGTCGTCAATGAAGCAAAGCACTGGGAGGCTTGCTTTGAAGAGGAGTGGCGTGACCCCAACGCTAGAGGAAATTCAGGGAGCTATGTCCCGCCCCACCAAAGGGAAAATCAGCAACCCCGGCGCGACCCTTGGCGCCCGAATCAGCAATACCAGCAGCAGCCCCGCCAGGACCCTTGGCGCCCAAATCAGCACCCTGTGATGTCCGGTCCCAGGAACAACTATATCGGCGCCCCTTACCGCCCAGCCTACGGCAACAGCAACGATTTCCGAGGACCGCGCCCCGGTAACCGTGACGTATACCCCGATCGAAAAGAGAGAAGGCCTGCAACCGGACATACTCGTGGACCCGCCGACCTTGCTCGACCCGACCGTCGACTGCCGCCGCCACCCCAGCAGCCCGCGACCGCCGTTGATGACCGTGCGATAGACGACCTTGCTCGCCAGCTAGAGCGAATGCAGCTTACGATGTCTCGGTGGCAGCAAGATCAGCGCCGACCAGCAGTAGAGGGCTCCTACTATCGTGAGGAGGAGCCTCAATGTATCAACACGCTTTCAGCGGAGCAACCACCAGCCGATCCCATTCAGCAGCTTGTGGACCAATGGACGACGATGGCAGCTCGATATCAGAGGTGGGTCATAACATGCGCACCGGATGCTAGTGACGCTATGCGGATCGGACGGGAGCTTGAGAGGTTACACCAGTGCCTAGTCCAAATGGCAGAACAGCAGAACGTCCCAGCAAGCAGCGATTCAGCCTTACCTCAGCGCCCTCAACAGCCCCTAGCAGCAGCTGATCAGCCCGGTTGTAGGCACCACGCGGTGATTTCGAATCGTGAGGACGACGGATACGGAGACGACATAGAATGGGATACGGACAAGAACGGTTTCGAAATCGACACGGCACTAGAACTACCGGAGACGGCAGGAGAGGACAATTTCGGCCTCACCCCGATTGCCAATTACGCCACCAAGCCCTCAGCTGGAGAATTAGAGGAGGATATGGGCATCATGGACTTCATCTCGGACGCAGAAGATGACTTCGATTGGGAGGACATCAACATCACCGACCACATTTACGTGGAGAAACGGCCGGCCGAGCGCGCAGCTGAACCCTTCAAGCGCATGCCAGCCCAGAGGGTTGCTTTTGACATGACAGCTGGACCTTCACGCGGTCCTCCACAAGAGGACGGAGCGGGAGCACAGGGGATACCAAGACGTCCAACACAAGGCCAAGGAGGTCCAAGTGGCTTAAGGCCTCCAGCGCCGCAGAGGGGGGCATACCCAGCTCCGCCAAGCGGTGGTATTCGTCCGCCTGGAGACCCAGCAAGGAGGACAGATCCAATCCCTGGTTTGACACCGGAAGAGTTGGCAGAATCTAAAGGTAAAGAGATGGCTTTAAAGGCATGCCGTGCGTTATCGGTTGATGCAGTCAAAGAGGATCATTTAGTGATATCAGCAGCCAAGATATGTGTTGCAGGCCATTTGTTAGGCATCAGAAAAGTGATAGAGGCTGGTAAGGACTTAGCACGGCGTACTGGAGGATTTGACCGCCGTCATATGCAGAATGCTCTTGCATCTTTGTTTGGATCAGGGGGACCGGCGGCAGCACAAGCTAACATGTGCATGCCAGCGGCATTGTATGACATGGAATTAGAGGCTCCAAGAAAGCCTGGTTATAGAAGTGAGGATGAGACCGGTTGTGTTACCAGGGTATCTACATGCAAGGCATTAGTCCGTTTGGGAACACCTAGTAGTGCTGCCAGGTATGACACGTATGCGATTGTGGACACAGGGGCTAGCCAGAGCGCTATAACATTGGATACCGTGCGACGCATGGGTTTAAATAAATGTATTGATGAGAACGGAAAGAGCTTCTTCTACAATGCCGATGGGAGGAAGTCAGAGACGGTTGGCATCATGCGTGATTTTCCAGTCACCATAGGGGAGCTCACCACAAAGGTGACCTTTAGTGTCACCGATGCATTGTCATATGATGTGTTGTTGGGGAATGATTTCCTGCTGGCTATTGGTGCCCGCATAGACTTGAAGAACAAGGAATTGAAGTATGATATACGAAGCAATTTGGAAGGCAGAGTGGATGTTTTGTGCTACACCAGGCAACCAGAGCCAGCGAGTGTGTGTAGTTATTTTGAAGATAGTAATGTTGATTTGATAGATGCATTTTGGCGCTGTGATGATATGGCTTATGTGTATAAGATGAGGAGGTATGGTGAACGTTGGCCACCCGGCAATGTGAGTGAAGACAGAGCAAGAGTTTTGTTTATGACGCCACCTGGAGCAAGGACCCTGAAAAAGGAGAAATCAATGGCACCACGGGAGGTAATACTACAAGGCGACTAGATACGAGAACCTTTATAACAAAAATAGGAAAAGAAGATGAGAGGAAGGCAGTGTCAACGGCCCAAGAAGACCAAGCAACCTCTTGGGGCAAAAAGAGAAAAGAAGAGTACATCTATCTGGGACATCCGTTACATACTGCGAGGAGCTACAACTTTGATAAAGAGAAGTCAGAGGACGGAAGCTCCTATCGGACCTTGTGAGGCATACCGCTCCTCCAAAAAGGAGAATAATGTGAAGCCCAAGAAAGATGGAGGCCCGTTCTTTATGGCTTGGGCAGACAATATATGGAATGATACCTATACAGAGAGCTCATGGCATCTCAAAAAATAAGTGTAAAATTAAAAACGGTATCTATGATGTGTATCCCATGAGGGAAGTGAAGTTCAGTGTTGTGAAGACGGATATGTGTATGTACAAATGTGAGGGTCATGAAGAAGGGGAAACTGGAAACATGCCGTATTCCGTTGAAATTGCATTTGAGCTGAGATTTGCAACATGGGGTGTTGATTTGTGGTATGGTTTATTTACCGAGTGTTCATGAATGGTTGAATATATTTGATTAGTTTGCATAAGGAGATATGATAATGCGGTTGTTGCATGTTTAAAGGAGGGCTGTCCCTCCATTGCTCTTATGTATATGCATTACTTCCTATGGAAGTGGATGATTTAAAGGGAAAAAAAGGAAAAAAGAAATAAAACAACATAGTTGTGGAAATGAAGCATGTGGCCATTTGAAGACGTGGTATGTGATAAGCATGGACGGATGGACAGGTGTGCATACTCTGAAGGATGTTTGTTGCATTATGTATGCATTGTCGGAATGATCGCGGTATGGTTGTACATGCTCCTTAGGAGATATGTCCATTCTGCAGGATCCGGGGAATGTATTTTGCCCCAGATGACGGTTCCATGGTGTCTCAGATATTAGAGCCCATATGTGGAGCCTGGAATGATGGTGGCTGAATGGCATATGCTGGTTATTTGGCCTAAAGGAAGATGTGCTAAAACTTCTTCCAAGTTTGTGCTCCCTGAGTCTCAAATTTAGAGCTCAAGAGAGGAGCCGAAAGACGCAGCCAGGGCACTCGTGCTATTTGCCCGATCGGCTAGTGTGCCTAGAGGAATGTTTATTGCCTTAAGACACAGCTCTCCATGTGTCTCAGAGATGGAGCTCATTGATTGGAGCATAGATGTAAGTGTTAGGATTGCGAGGGCATTGGAGCTTAAGCTGGATGTCCTTCCTACCTTGCATTTTGTGTGTGATATATGTGCATGTGGATTTGTATGCATAAGCATGGATGGACGCGGTATGGGTCGTACATCCTCCTTGGGAGTGATGTCCATACTGCAAGATCTGGGGAATGTGCTTTGCCCTAGATGGCAGCTTCATGGTGTCTCAGAGCCCAGTTTTGGAGCCTGCCAGAACCATGGTTGGATGGCATGTTATGGTTATCTAGCCAAGAGGAGGGATGTGTTTGACCTCCCTAGTGTATGCTCCTTGAGTCTCAGACATTAGAGCTCAGGAAAGGAGATAAAATAAAGCCGGGGCACTAGTGCTCGTTGCCCTATTGGTTAGAACTGTGCCTAGAGGAATGCATGTTGCCTCTATGCACAGCTCCCCATGTGTCTCAGAGATGGAGCTCATGGTTGGAGCCAGATGTGGGTGTTAGGGTTCCAATAACATTAGAGCTCATGCTCAATGTCCTTCCTACCTCACATTGTGTTTGGCGTGTTGGAAAATGAGAAGATGACTTGAAGAAGATGCTTGGAGAAGGATGATTGGAGAAGATGGCTGGAGTTGAAGAGGACTACAGTTGACAATGACTGGACGGAGTTAATGGCTGATGACTGGAGTTGAAGGTTGACGACTGGAGTTGAGGATTGATGACTGGAGTTGAAGGTTGATGACTGGAGTTGAAAGTTGATGACTGAAGTTGAAGATGAGTGGAGCTGAAGAATGACTGAAGATGAAGGCCAATGAAAGATACCAGGAGAAGATGATAAGACAAGATGAGAAGATGAAGGCCAACGGATAATGGCAGGAGAAGCTAAGTTAAGACGGGTATGAAGAGAAGACAAGTGGATGAAGTATATATATGAAGAAAATCGCTGGCAACGAGATGACCACCATCACAAGAATGACAAGAAGATGAAGGCAACAACTTCAAGGGCTAGATGCCGACACGGCAAGGAGCAACAAGGAGAGATTGATGACAAGCCAGTAGCAGACAGATCGTATTGTGGACACGCGGGCAACATCTTATGGGTGAGAGTAGTGGATGGCGTGGTGGTGCCAACATCTTATGTATATGAATAGATGTGTGAAGGACGCAGTTGCAAGGATACTCCTTGTTGATGGGGCCTTTGAAAATTTGAAGTCGTGGCTACTGCCAGACCAAAAAAGAGGGGGACTGACACAATGTGAGGACAGGTTTCAGCGGAAGCTTGGGACCCAATCATGTCAGCAGTTATGACCGCAATGTATTATATATGGATTAGGATGTGTGGACCAAAACTCTGATAAGTTATGACAGGGCCGAGGTTGTGAACTAGTGCTGAGGCCATATGTTGGTGTGTCTTGATACAAGTATGGTATGAGGTTATGGCCACCCACTGGTGAAGAGTCACCAATGTACATTATGAATAAACACATGGGGGTCGGATTGGGATTCAGTAGTGACCAAGTGAGGCACTCAAAATTGTCTAGATGGCCGGGACGTCCATCTTCCAAAACGGGGGGTGATTGGGGTGTATGCAGGCATCATTTGAAGGTGCAAAGCAGCCCACCCCCAGAACAAATATATGAATAGGGTGCATATGGGCATCTTGTGAAAGTGCAAAGCTGTCCACCCTCTGAAAACATAAATTTCTTGTTATAGTATGATGGGAGTGCATGTGATGTTATAGTATGATGGGAGTGCATGTGATGAGGCTACAGACTGCGGTATGGCGTATGGTATTGCATGAAGGCTACATGCCCTAACCGTTTTGCTTGATGAAACTTGCAGGGTGGGAATCAAGGTTGCCAACAGGTAACCACCTGCCCGTTTGTACTGCATTGAATTGTGGTGGAACTTGCTTGCTAGATATGGATAGATATGCCCCTGCATGCCGCATGCATGTCAGACCAAGGGTAATTATGTGAATACGTTTGTGGCCCCACAGCAAAGGCTATTATTTCAGACCTTACGGGCTGGGACAACCCTTTCTGAAAGGCGGCGGTGGCAGTTGCAGCATGCCCCATAGGGATTGGTGTGTCAAGTAACCAGAGCCCCAAACGATGGGTGTGACTAACGTAGATATGAGAGACTTGCTTGACTAGTAGCAATCCGCCTTCATGTTATGGCCATCACCAACCTTCATTGGATTTACACTACTAAACGTCATAAGGAACGTCACCTCGATCCGCAGTTTTGGCGACACACCCATCCACCCAGATAACATAGGCGGGTGGGTAATTTACCCACCCACCTATGTGTTCTGGGCTCCGAATGGTAGTGGGCCTATCTATATTAGGTAAGGGCCCGCTCCCTTAACATATGCAAGAAGTGATTTCCCCCCTTCTTTGCGTAGTTCTCTCTCTCTCTCTCTCTCTCTCTCTCTCTCTCTCTCTCTCTCTCTCTCTCTCTCTCTGCGCGTTGGGACGATTCTATATGCTCAGGTGCAGAGTAACAAGGGTTTGGTGCACCTAGGCAGAGTGGAAAGGGCAAGGGCGATTGGAGTGCCCTCTGACCCCTGGCGAAAGCAAATTGGACATGAGACGAGCTTTGTGCGTGTGAAAAGGAATATTCCATGTGTAACTAAGGAATATTCCTTTCTTGAGTAACTAGTAAGGTAACAGGGTCAGTTGGATCATTGGCAGGGTCAATTTGATCAGTTGTGACCATTGTAGATTATTGTAGTAATGATCCACATCAGCATTCTGGGCTGACTAGGACATAAAAACTTGAGCATGCTGACGTGGCGTTGCACATGAGCCCATGTGGTCAAGTGGCAGCCCGTGGTGGCTGCAGATATATAAGCAAGGCAGTTTGGTATGGAAATCATCAACTATTTGATAACCAAACAGCCTACTTGCATGCTTAAGTGATTTACACCAGCTCTGCTATCTCTTCACCGGGATCAAGCATAGCAGCTACGCACCGGCGGTATCCGGCCTTGTATTCAGTGTTCTGTGATTCGTGGCCTTGGGGCCTACCTTGTAAGATATACGTTCGGAAGCATCTGACCGTCTGACACCTCTGGTGACTAGTGCTATCTGAAGTCAGCCGAGCTAATACCTTGTTTACATATACATATCAGCGTGCTCGGTCGTGACCCGTGACAGCCTGCAGCGAGTCAGCCTCTTGTCTTTGGCCAATCGTGAGAGTCCGTAGGAATATAGATCTCTGGCAGCCTGTGTGCCCTGGGCCCACCCACGCAGGCGATTATCATAGTCTAAGGCAGCGACAACCTTCAGTGAATTGGACCTAAGCTATCTACAGCCTGACAGCAGCCCGTCAGTGCCCAGCCGAGCTTAGAGTGAGAAGCGTACCCGTCCGAGTGAGCTAAGCATCTGACAGCGGTACATCGGTGCTCAGCCTTGAAGTGGAGACAGCAGTTGGCAGCCCTCGACACGTCGCAGCCCGGGGCCCGGCCAAAACCCGGCACAACCACTCCTTCCATCCCCACAGGTACAGCCTTGCAGGGCTCTGACAATGAATGGCATGCATGCTAGTCTGCAGGCAATTGAAGTGCTGGATGGCGCAAGCATACTACTAACTGCTTCACTTGAGTTACATCCCATGTGCAAGAATACCATTGCTGCCCTTGGATGCAGGCAGCAGCAACGGGCCGCAGCAGGCCAAGGCTCCTGAAGTCTCAGATGGTGAAGATATGCCTGATCTCTTCAGCACCCCAGGTGAGTCACCTGTTGGATGCTGCCGGTTGAGCAAGTCGCGGCCGTTGGTATCAGCAAGAATTCAGCAAAAACTATGCCGAGGCTGCCCTTGCTACCAGCCCACTCTGCTGGTTGTGGTCCTTTTGACTTGGAGCTGGTGCTCTGGGCCGGTCAAAACTTGAATTTTTTGGCTTTGCTTGAAACTCTTCTGCGGTTTTTGAATATTCCAGTGGCTCCTGCCAGCACGTCTGTGAGCTATTTACTCTGGTCGCTGTAGGTATTGCTGATGACGATGAGCCTGCAGCGATCACAAGCAACAACACAGTAGACCACAATGAGGCCCTGCAAGGTGGCATCAAGCCTGCTGCTGCTGAAGCCACAGTGCACCAGGTGGCAACTGCAGGTGAGGGTCCCATTGCATTTTTGCGTCACTTCACAAAATGCAGCAGGTGCTCTTCCGCTTGTGCAAGCGAACATTTCATCTGCTGCCTGGACTCATGGCTCCCTGCTTGTGATGCAGATGCTGCCCTGGCTGCCTTATATGAAACTATATTACCAGCTGGCACTGGTGCGCTCGTGCATCAGATACCAGCTAAGCTGCTCATTCATGAACATTAAATCTTGTCGTCATAACTGCTTGAGCACATGGACAGACTTTGCCTACACAGACGGCAGCTGCAGACAGCTAGGCGGGGACTGGCCAATAGGATCACCAGGCTTAGGTGCTGCTGTCTACATGCCAGCAAGCTGTAGCCTGGAGGACGACATTGAAATACCTATATTGCCTTGTGGCCCACAGTCAATGCACAACACCATCAACAGAGCAGAGCTCATTGGTATAATGGAGGCAATTAAACGGAAAGCATGCAACATTGCAACGGACAGCCTCACCTCCATGTTCCAGATCCGGAAGCAGCTGCGCCGTCCGCAAGACCAAACGGACCACCAACACAGCTCACTGCTCGAGGAAGCTGCTCGGATAATTGAGAACAACAACGAAAAGGTCACACTGTACAAAGTGAAAGGGCACTCATGCTTGATGGGTAACGAGAAGGCAGACGAGATTGCAGTAGGTGTCGCTAAGGGGCACATACCAGAGGAGAGCTGACATGAAGTAGCTGCCCCCAGCAACGACAGGGGAGCAAAGTACTGGCCATACAAAATCCACGTGAGGCCGAGTACAGGTTGCAAGATACGGCGCGCCCCGGGTGACCTCAAAGACTGCTTAAAGCTTACATGCCACAAACACTGCAAGCTTGGAATGGCCAACTGTGACACAATCTACTTCCAAAGCATGGCAAACATTCAAGAGCGATGCATGGGAACCCCCAGCAACGCTTTCATGACCTCAAGGAAGATAACGTACCAAGAGAGGAAGATAGCCCTGGCCTACAGGTACGGAGTTATGTGGACAAGGAAGCGAGCCTATAGATGTGGCTACGCTCCGGATAGCATATGCACACTGTGCGGACAAGAAGATGGAGGCCATCACACCGCGTCGGGCTGTACAGCCCTCAAGAAGCAGTACATAAACCGACATAACAAGATCGGTCGTATCATAATGACAAGAGTCCTAAGAGGCAGACGAGGTGCATTTGTTGTCCAAATGGACCTGGGCTCGCAGCAGCGTTGCGAAGAAGACGGCCTAGAATACCGTCCCAGATGCCTGCCATGGCGCAAACTACCGGCAGGACTAAAGGATGCCATAGAAGCCTCCCAAGGAAATGTAAACAAGCGCCCAGATGGGCTGCTGTATAAACCGGCACGCGGAGAGCTACCCGCAAAGTTCTGGATAGTCGAGGTCAAGATATGCAGGGACACCGAACCAGATGCTACGCAGAACAGACCAAAGGCCCAACATCAACAACTGATTGACAGCATAAAGATAGTGATACCCAACGCTAAGATTCACTACATGCCCATACTCGTGGGAGTAACAGGAACCATCTATGATCGAACAGCATCGTTCCTCCGAGAGCTAGGAGTGCGTGACTCCAGCCTAAATCAATGCTTAGTCGACCTAAACCTAGAGGCCGTGCGGGCCTTACACGTTATCTACAGAGCCAAGAGGGCACAAGAGTGCAAGAAAGCACCCAGATACTCACGCCGAGCAGCAAGCTAACACAGGTAGGTGGGCGGAAGCCCACCCACTATAGGATCACATCCTACAAAATGGTAAGGGATCCGTGTAATCTTTACACCAAGGAACCCTTCCCACAATCCCACGCTGGAGAACAATACACGGTCTCCTCGCGTAGATCTCTCTCTCTCTCTCTCTCT
The DNA here is from genome assembly GCA_963556185.1 of Pseudopediastrum boryanum. Taxonomy (NCBI): domain Eukaryota; kingdom Viridiplantae; phylum Chlorophyta; class Chlorophyceae; order Sphaeropleales; family Hydrodictyaceae; genus Pseudopediastrum; species Pseudopediastrum boryanum. The sequence continues at coordinate 723,266 of OY744497.1, forward strand.
CTCTCTCTCTCAGCACATGGGGGATCTCCCAACGCAGGATGCTGCAAGGATGTTTACATGTAACTAAGTCAGCTGAGTGTTGGATGCCGCAATCATACTGACCAAACCAAGGTTACTGCTGCCGACCTAAGGTGCATTCAGAATTGCGGTTGTGAAATGTTCTGTTGGACCTATTGCCGTCAGGGGCCAATCTGTAATCTTGTAGTATCCTCTTGAATTATTTGGCCGGCAATAAGATGTAGGTAATGCCCTGGATCTGACCAAGTGAAATTTTTCTGGATGCAGGTCAGCAGCTGGCCAAGGCGCCTGAAGTGGCCTCCACAGGCAACCCCAAGGACCCTGGGGCCACCACAGCCCCTCATGGTGAGCTATTCACAGTTGCTGGCCAATGACACGGTCATGTTGCTCACCTTCTGTTATGTGATCAATGACTAGGATTAAGTATGCCTGACTGCAGCTAGGCTACTTACACCCTAGGTGAGGATGCTGCCATAACTCTTTTTCAGTAAAGTGCTAGCAGCAGCCAAATTCATTCAGCAAGGAACCGAATATTCCTGAGGCTAATACTCGTTCATGCATGCGCATCGTTCTACAGACTGCAACTGAAATTGGCAGCGGGACCCGCAACAGCGGGTGATCTTCCGCTTGAGCAAGCACCTGCTGGTTGAATACTTTGACTTTCTTAGTGCTCCCTGCTTGTTATGTGTGCAGATGCTGCCTTTGCTGCTTTCCTTGATGAAGCACTTGGCCTTGATGAAGCGACATCACCCGCTGCCACAGGAGAGACCCCGGCAGCAGGTCCTGTCACAGGGTCAATTGTGGACCAGATTGCTGAGGCAAGCAACAAGCTCTTAGTCATGGAGGGCCCCGGCAACCCCATGGAGCCCTGCCTCTGGGATGCCTGGGGTACGGCTAAGAAAGCATTTGATGTTTTTGGCAAGCATACCGCTCCATTGCATGCTGCGGTTTATGCAGCATTCCAGTTGTTGTCAGCAGAGTTGTACATTGCCCTTTGGACCCGCATACCAGACATGTTCACCAGAATGAGACAGGAGAAGACAACTCCTGAACAACTTGCCCCAGCTCTGCAGAACGAGAAGACCTCTAGCTGGGCCGCTGACTGTCTTGCCAACGGCCTACTGACTTATCAAGGAATTTATGAGGGTGAGCTACTAAGGTCGAGACAAATGCAAATTTTATTGCCAGCCTGCATGGGTGCTCAGTCAGTCTTCTGGTTGTCTCTTTGACTGCCTCAGTGAAATTCGTTCTATGGCTGTTCTATGGCTGTTGTCCCGCCTACCGCTGACACTGCACCTTGTATGCATGCCGCATGTGTTCAACATTATTTCTTGTGTGCATGCATACACGGGAACGATCATTGAAAATTGCAAGAAGAAATTACCATGTAAGATGGGACAGTGCCTAGTAATGAGGTGAAAACATCCAAGCATGCATGAAGTAGAAGGGTAATCATGTAATTGTGTTATTAAGGGGGAATGCCACTGATGAGTGCCTGCAGAGTCCAAAACAAACCACTGAGGACTTGACATATCCCCATGGCTGCTGCTTTGCCCTCCTATGCAGACCTTCAGACGGACCTTGGCAGCTCCCAGGCCATCACCAGCATCTGCCCGGAGGTCCAACAAGCTACCGCCCAGTACACATCAGTTCACGACGAGACTATCATGCGCTTCAAAGACCTCTGAGCTTGACCTGCTGAGGGTGTGCGTGTATCCATTGGTTCACCTAAGTATGTTGATTGGGGCTTCGTTGCTCAAACCTCCATGGTTCCAGGGGGCTGCAGCTGTGAGAGCAGCTTTTTCAGCGTTGCTGTCATGTAGCCCACCTGTATCTGGAATTTGTTGCAGCAGCAGTCATGTTTCCTCTGGGCCTCAACCCCTTGTGTGGTGTTGAAGCAGCGCTGCCAAACTCCTGTCCGGTCAACCATGAGGTATGTGTGGTTACTGGTGTGACACGTTCGGTTCATAAGGTTCAAGCAGCGTTTGCTTTTTAGCGGAATCACTAGCCATGGCAGTTGTTTTGCCTGGGCCCTTTTAGCCAACCGCTTTGCAGATTTTTTTGGAGCTGCTGCTTCAGGTGGAAAGAAGACAATGAGCTTTGAATATGGTACGAATTTGAATTCTTCATGGCTGGTTGCCTCCCGAACTGCTTCGAGAAGAGTATGCTCTTGCTCAACACCAATGTTTCGGCAAGTCTGGCCTAAGGAGAGGTGTTGGAAGTGTTCCTCACCCACTGCATCAGGGTCATTGGCATGTTCACGTGCAGGGCAGGCCACCCGGGTCCTGAAAACCCACTGGAAAAAACCCTTGTGAGCATTAGGTACAATTTCAGTTCCATATGCCCGGACCACTTGTGTAGGTAGGTAGATAGACTGTTGGCCAGCCCCTTTGACGGAACCAATCATGCGGAGCCCCTTTTCAGGATAGAATATGGACCGGTCAAACACGTCTTCCCAGCTTCCCATGGGGCAAATCCCAATGCTCTTGCTACAGGCAGCTATACAAGCATTGCGGCACGACGGTGCCTTACCCATATCAACCGTCACGCCTGGCCAATGCAGGTGAAGTCCAGCTTTGTATAGGCCATTTGCAAGCTTGTAAGGACTCGCAGTACAAACAACCATTTCAGATGCTTCAGGTAGAACGCTCTGAACAACTGAGAAGACAACTTGGAGCAATATGTCTAGCTTTGCAGGAGCCAAAACAGCGTCTGGGTCCTCCAGGCTCTTAAAGTCAACGTCTATATGCAGGAAAAGAGTGCTCCCATGCGCCTCAACCACACCAATTGCATAGTCCTCATGCGTGTTCACAAAGGAAGCGTATTGCACTAAAAATTCCTTGTACAACTTCGTGTCTTCACAAGGGATACAAGCCTTTCCAGGTGGGTACATAAAGAAATGGGTTGCTTGGCGTTCATCTTTTGGGCCCCTGATCCACACGTTATTTTGGATACACCAGCTGACAAGATCATTACTGCTGTATGACGCCATGACTATTGTATAGGACTTGAGCTACACAAACGGCAAGGACAATATAATGATCAGATCATACGCAACAAATCAACAGGCTAGCACCATCACATGTTGCATGGCGGTGGTGCAGAGACCTGTAGCCAAACCGGTGAAGGGCAAGCAGGATTGGCGGGGTGCGGAGACTGGTAGGGGCCCTACCGCTGGCCCATTAGGAGTCACTATGGTGTTAGAACTGACACCCAGACCTGCAGGTGGTTGCTCATGTAACATTCAAAAAAACCGTGCTCCAGCTTCACACTCTTCAGAGGCACCTCAACCACCTGAGCCTCATCCAAGGTGCGCTCCTTGATTGCCGCAGCCTGGGCCCTCTTCCGCGGGACCCGCATTTTCTCAGCCGGGCGTGCTGGAGCTGTGGCCGCACCGCTCTCTTGCACTGGTGGCCCCATGTGTAGAACATACTCTGCAGCATACATTGGTACCAAAGAATCTAGGAAAGCCGCTACTGTCTCCGACTTGTAAACAAATTCACGAGGGTTGTACTTGTTTCTCAGCAGCTCTCCCATGGTTAATGTTTGTGTTGTGCCAAAGTTGAGCGTGCAAGTTTTGAATTATTTTTTTCACCTGCCTTGTTACCGTGTGGAGCTCACAAGACAACCCGGCTCTAGCAAAGAGAGCCTTCATCCTGCGGGATACAAAATTATGTGCATCCTCGCTCTCTGGGTCGAATTCACAAAAGCTTTGCTGCATCCCAAAAACAGCCTCAACTTTTTCAATGTGGTCCACGTCAAAGGCCTGGCACTCTGCAAGACTTTGCAACATGTCAGAGTCCAGCTTGCAAGTATTGCCGCGGCTATCGAAAACATTGGCAATACGCGCGCATGGTACTCAACAGCTCACTTAGAATTTTGGCACGCGCAACTACAGGCTCAGTCATCTCCGCAGGATCCTGAAACAAGGGAGGCGGCGCTGTGCAAGAACCAGTAAGGAGCATTGCCTTTAGAGTTTGCAGCGCCGGTGCTCCTGAATCTATTCCATGCTCCTTTACATAATTCACGTCTAGGTTTTGTGATGGAATGCCCCAAACCAGACAATAAAAATATTTGTCAAGTGCCTCCTTCTGCTGCCTTGTAGCTGTGCCACACACTTGGTTCAACTGATATTGCTTGGCCCGCTCAGGTGTGATGTTTTCAGCAGCAACTAGCTCATTGGGTTCGTTGCTGTCCTTGGGCAGCGGGCCCTTCATGCGGCCTCGCAGCCACCAGGTGACATCAAAACTCCAATTGTGGCCCCCATCTTCAATAAAGCGAATAAATTCAGGCAGGAACCGCCTTTGGCTGTTGATTATCCTTGCATAGTTGTGACTTGCTTGCTATGCATAAGGCGGCATCCTGGCATGGCACAAGAACTGTCTCGCCTGAGTCCATCCTTTTCTCTTCCCATGATAGCTCGCAAGTGAAGTTGTTCTTGTTATCTTTCCAATGGAGCCCTTGCTGCCAAACAAAGTGTTTGATTGCGTCCTCAGGTGTAAACGGCTGTACTGACTCATCAACTGTCACCCGGGAGCACATACAGTACACTTCAGGATCCACAAGCTTACGGACCCGGCCTGTCATTTGCATCTATGTACAAGCATATGTATTCGTTTGAGGCTGGTTGTAGTTGGTCTCCCAGCATGTCAAGTATGGTGTCCAATGGTTGTTTCAGTATGATTCCAGCATGAATCCAACGGCACTGGTTTCAGTGTGAGTCCAATGTTTGTTCCAATATGATGCCAACATTGGTTCCAGTGTGAGTCCAATGTTTGTTCCAGTATGATTCCAACATGGGTTCCAATGTAAGCCCAATGCATGTTCCAACATAGTTCCAAGGCCATGTCCAATAAAGGTCCACTGAACCCATGGTCCATGTCCAATCCGGTCACATTTGAGATCCAATATAGTTCCAATTCCAATCAAATGCAGGTCCAAGGTTGGAATTGTTTTGGAATTAAATTGGAATAACCGTTCACCATAGTGATCATTCCATGGTACGTAGTGGAGGGGCAGATGTATACAAACAGGGAGTCAAAGTGGTCCACGTTGAAGTCCACTCCCGCTTCCACTGCTGGAGACCAGCAAGCCTACCGGTATTTGACCCAGTCCTCATTTACATGCTGCAGGCGGTTTTTCAGTGCATCGTCAGCTTTTGAGTCTATCACCAATATTTCATGCTTCCTTAGCACCCCATTGGCTACCAGAAATGCTTTCAACTTTTTCATCTGCTCGGCACCCATGCTGGCTATAGCTACATTCTTGCCGGCATTCAGCTTCTCAATTATTTGGTCCACCCAAAACACTTGCTTATTCATAAAGATGAATCTCCTCACCTGCCTAGGCTTGTGGGTGTTTCGGATTACCGTCAAGGGAAGCCCCAGAGCTTCACAGACCTTTCTGGTCTCCTTGTCCAGGACATGCTTGCTGCATTTCAACATGCTGCAAAGTGTTTTAAATACAATAGCCTGCTTCTTAGCAAGGGTCTTAGCTGTGCAATGATGCAAGAGCGATTCACACTCATCCACTATGACCATAGATCGTATGACGGGATTATTCTGGCAATGTCTTGTAGCTCGCAAAGTTTGCAAATGCTATCAATTTGGATGATTACCCGGTCCTGAGAAGGCAAGTGAACATCGCGCCCAGCATGCAGGTAACTCCTGAAGCCAAGCCTCTTCAACCTTGTGCTCATGAGATTGAGGGCCAAGGACTGCCGGTACGTCAGTATACAAACCCTTGTCTCACTATGAAGCTCCTCAAGCTCTTGGACAAGACTCGCCTCCATAGTAGACTTGCCGCTGCCCATCGGGGATTTGATGCCAAGGGCAGACCTTCCTGCTGATGAGGGCTCTAGCAGGTTGTTCAGATGTTCATTCAGAACCCTGAGTCCGCTGTCCGGTGCAACGCGCTGCTGCTCAGTAACGGGGATCCGGTCTAACCACTCGGCATCAACTGTGACATTTGAGTCAGCATTCAAGTCGTCCTCGTGGCACATCCAGTGGGTTTGAAGGCGACGGCGGGGCATGCTTGCTGCATGCAGTGATAGTACACACACTCCTTGTATAGGAGTATATTTGTGTAGGAATGACCGCATGCACCAAGCAGATAGAATCAGTTTGTACCATGCATTATCAGTCCAGACCGTGCCAGAATCAACTGCTGCAAGCACTTACAACCGTGCTACACACAGCCAGTACATCTTGACAACCAGCAGTTGGCTTGTTGTTCAAACATCTCTGTTTCTTCCTTTGGTATGCCTGGCGCCACAGCTCCTGATAGCCCGAATACTTTTTTTGTATGTTTGCTTTGCTCCTTTCTAACTCACGCTGGCGGAACACAGGATCCTTTCTGTAACGGCTTGCATAGTACCGTTGCTCCTCAGGTGTTGTCTCTGCTGTTCTGTTGGATGCCATTGTATTCCTTGCTTAGTCACTGTAGAAGCACACATTTTTGATAGGACGCAGGGGGCAAAGTCCCCTGAAATTTTCGCCACCAGGAATTGATGGCTAACTTGGTGAACAATGGTTTTTTTCTGGCAGAGCAGGTTTTGACCCACCTCAAGCCATTGACTGTAGCGAAGTTACCCTTGGTCCTGCTCAGCAGCAGCAGGCAGACGGCATATGCTTCTCCTAATGCTGGAGGGCGGTGGCTCCTGCACCAGGGCGCCCTTGACTATGCTGCATTACGTTGCTAAGTTCTTTTTGGGAAGTACTTTGTGCGCCGCAGGGCATCCAACATCGGGTGAAGTGCCAGCATGTCCTGGCGAAGGCAATGGTCAACTTCTGTAAATTTATGGCGAAACTTGTTGCAAGGACCATTCCTTCTACCTGTTGTTGTTGGGTTCTTGACCCTACATTTCTGAAAGATTCCATTATCATCAATTTGCAAGTATGTTGTATGGAATGGATGTTCTCTGCTATCATGTGTGCTGGTCCTAGAAACATTCACGCAGTGGTAGCTGCATACATCTACGAATAGGCGGTACAATTGGTCCACTTGGCTTCCGGGCATCTTGCGGGGCTTCAGACGGGGCAGCTGGACCAATATTCTTGTAAATGGGCAGTCCTTGATGCCAGAACGATATAGACATCTCCTTATCGATTCCTCGAGCTCTCTGATATGGTAAGAGCTCCGGTCCAACAGCTCATGATAAACACAATCGCTGTTCATGTTGACTTGTTCACAACGTTGCCACAGATAAATTTGTTCCGGGACAACCGCACGAGGAGGCCTCTTGCTACTGAATGATATTGATTGCAAACTCTAGCGCATCTTCTACCATATCAGTCAACCTGGACATCAAAGCCGCTGCTTCCTCCTTTTTAACTTCATTTGGTGGCAGCCTGAAATTGTATGGACCTCGGAGCTTGAGCTCATACACGCACTGCCGGGCCAGGTTAAAATGCCATTTGGATGTTCCCGGGTCTTTTTGTCCCTGCACAAGATCAACACTGGCCGACGTCACCATGTAGTCATAGCCGGGGGCAAGGCTATCCTCCAGTTGTTCGACCAGGGTATCTGGTATGGCCTTCAATGCAGCTTTTAGGCCTACCACCACCGAACGCTGGGCCTTGAATGCCAGTCGCACCTGCTTGCTGTGCATATCATGGGAGAATTTAACATCAGTGTAGCAAGGCACATGGGTGTTATAGGCTTCATCGGGGTCCACATCCAGCTCATGACGGTACAGGCACAGCCCAGCTGCCAGCCTCATGCAATGCTCGTCAAGTGCAGATGCGGCGCGTGAAGGTTCTGCTTGCAAATCTGCTGCATGTAACTCTCTGGCCTTTAACACAATGGCCTCGGCGACATCTGATGCCATGCTGTATACTCCATGCAGTGTTTATCAGATATTTATGCCCATAGGTGCTGGACACGTGCTATCTCAGCCACCCCAGCAAGCCTGATGAAAGAAAGGGTTTGTCATGTGGGGGCAGCTTTTTCACTTGCAAAGCGTTTTTTACTACCCCATCTGTCATCTTGAACAGGTAGTCAAGCCATGCTTTATTTTTGTTCAAGTCTGGTAGTTTTTCAAGACAGATTTGGTTGATTGCATTGGACCAATCGATCAAGGTCAACCTTACATGAGGTTGCAAAGTAATGCCAACGCATGATGGATTGATGCCCATGTTGAGCAGGCCATGTCGTATGCATCCTGCATGCAAGTCATTCAGCATGCGCTGCAATTCCTCTGACCTAGGCTCCAACTGCTGTGCCACATCCGCTGGTAGGTTCTTCAGAGTGTATTCCGGCCTGTCCATTACTAAGACTCCTACAGGGCAATGTTTATGTGGGGTTGTGTCATGCAGGCCATGCAAGGCCTTGCAGGTTGCATCCCTCAACCAGGCAGAATTCAGAAGCACGCCTTCAACAAATTTGATGCGTGAATAGAGGCTGCTAGCACTATCTGACAGGATGATGGCTGAGCCTCGAAAGGCTGGACTCAATCCAGCTGCAGCAGCGGCTCTTAGGTTATACAGCTCTTGATCAAACTTGGGTAACTCACTGATACTTCCTTCATGCTTCCAGTTCCAAGGAAGCTCCGCCCACCAACCTGAGGTAGCAGAAGCAACATGCTCCTTGGTCGGCATGCCTGCAAGCACCGTGAGCTGCTTTTTTTGGACACTTTGGACATGTTCCTCATCACCAGCATGCAGTGTGTCATCGGTACCCACCTGCAGCCGCTCAAAGGGGCATGGTTTTGTAATAACCGTAGTTGCCAGCACATATTTCAACTTGACCAGCTTGACCATTATGGTCTCCAATTTTATGTACACCCCATAGCAACATGAGTTCTGGTCAACGCCTTGCACTTCCTGCGGTTTCTCAAAACTATGTTGCATGGGTGTTTGCAGCTAAGTTCTGGCTGGGAATTTTTTGATCAGGAACTTGCGCATGCGTCTGGTTGGCCACAACAATTACATGTAGGCATACCATGCATAACAATGCAATGGCTGTAAGAGCCTTCAATGTCCCTTCTGCTGCCGCTGCTGCTACCACCCGACTCAAACCAATGCTACAGCCTGATGGGACTATGCTCATAGAGGTAACACCAGAAGCTACTGCCCCACTCTCAACCAAAAATGTTCAAACTAAAGGCTCCGTATTGAAGAGAACTCCTACTCCACTCAGCAAGGTACAGGTGCATGCACCAGCGACAAGCCGGGGTCCGAAGCCTTGGCAGAACATACCATTGGCCCCTGACCCCGTCTTTGAAGAATTCAAATCAGGATGCGGTTTAAAAAGTTCCAAGAGTGTGCGGACTTACATCCTGAACCTCAAGACAGCGCGGCAGATATACGGAATGAAGCAAAAAATCAACACGGTTCAACATATGATAGCACACGTAGATGCATTCATGGCACAGACTGCTGCAGCCACAAAAGCTTACCACCTTAGCCTCTGGACGCATTGCGCGTGTTTAGGTGCTTTGCTGGCTGTGACACGCCACGTGGTCAGCTGCAAAAGCAAGGCACGACCAGAGGTAAAAGCCAATCTGGAGAAATTGGTTCAAGAGCACAAGAAAATTCACTTGCTTGCTTCGCAAGGAGCCCTGCAGAACAAAGCTGCAAACCCACGCCAGCAGCTAGGGTGGGTGCCCTACCTCGATCTGCTGAAGATTAAGAATGGTCTACCAAAGGGTTCCCGGATTCGCATGCTGTTTTCCTGTTACCTCTTAATCCCACCGGCGCGTTGTGATTGGGCACAAGTTAAGATTTAGTTCAGGGGTCAGCCTCCTAACCCCGAATTCTTGCAAAGGTACAAGGGGAACTTTTGTGTGTTGCCTAGAGAAGCCAAGGGGTCTACCCAGCAATCCTATGTGGTTTGGAGAAAGTACAAGACATCACGCTACCTGGGCCAGGTCACAGTGGCCCTCCCGCCAGAGCTGGTGCAGGAGATCCTTGACCATGTTGACTCCCGACCAGCAGACACACAAACCTGGGTCTTCAACTCTTTGCATGGTGACCATGCTTTGCCCGTTAGCAAGTCATCATTTTCCAGGTGGGCTTGTCAAAATCTGCAAAAGGCCACAGGGAACCCATACATAACCCTGACAACTCTGCGCGATGTGGTGAGCTCCCACCTCCAAAGCCGATATTACCTTGACAGGCCTGGGTTGGATGAACCAACCAAAGCGTTGTACAAGCAAAAGCTAGTTGCTTTAGCCAGGTGTCAAATGCATTCTGTTGCCACAATGTTGTGTTACCGGTTAACTCTAAGTAAGTCGTCTGGCCTCCCAGAAACTGTGGACCCTAAGAAGGTGCTGGAGAAACCAAAGACGACAGCATCACCCCGATTGTTGTAGAAATGTTGCCCTAAAAAATCCTTGTGCGTTCATACCACCTCTATAAAATTGTCTACATCTTCTGTATCATTCGGAATGTCTGCACAACAACAGCGGCTCAAGGTTTTGCTCGAGCAATGCATTGCACGGTACAAGCAGCTGTCTGATTCAGCCATGTGGGACAAAGTAATGGCGCAAGTCCAAAGCTTTTCCGTTCCGGTGGATGCCGGGCCACTGGGTGAGCAGACGGTCAAAGGGTACCGCAGTGCTGCAAACATATTATGCAGAGCGCTGCTGGCTAAGGAGAGAACTAAGTACCCACCGATGGCTGAAATAATTCTGAGGGCCCACATGGGCCCCATGATCGTTACAGAGCTTCTGCCAGTGTGCTCGGAACGGCGAAAAGTGGGTGTGGTCATGTGCACCGCGGTCAGCAGAGGGTTTCCTGAACTGAGTAACGGAGAAAGGTCAGCTTTCAAGCAGGCTTGGAACGGTGTCTTAAGAGGCGCGCGGGCTGAATATGAGAAACAGAGGCGGCTTAATCAAGGATTTGGAGGCATCATGGATGATTTGCCATCAATGCAAAAGATTACGATTACGATTACATCATGGCCCCTCAAAGGGGGCGCCCGTACGGAGCCAACCTAGGCTCCATGGGCAGAAATACTGGAACCTGGTCCATCAGAAGTGAATGTCTCAGCAATATCACCTCTTGGTCCAGAAGAAAATGTATCGAAAATACGACCTTGCCATTCATCCCCGAATAATGACAACTCAAAGTAAGGATTATAGTCCTCACATTCCTCCGACCTCCGAAATTCCATGCATTCATAAACAAACTTTGCAACTTGGAAACTTGGCTCTTGGTCCATGAACAATCTCGCGTTGTCTGAATTATGCTTCATTGTACTAGAAGCTTCCTGGCGACCTCCAAACTGTGCAAACAAAACGATTAGCAAGGTCATAGATGAGTTGCCTCTGGGGCACCCAGACAGATTGCTGTTGATGTTGTACACCTCCCTAAAGTTTCCAGGTGCTTTCCAACATTCCGGCGCGAGTCTGCTGCATCTTGGGCGAGTGCTTGTTTACACGCCAGTTCAATACAACAATGCACCAACCCCTGAGCGTCGAGCTGCAGAGGTTGGTGCATGGGCCGCCAGAGAAGACGGCCCAAGGGGTTTTGTGATCCTTCACAAGAACCCCAAGCTCGACATTGTATATTTGCTGCTTGGACTGGAAATTGATAAAGACGGAGACATGGCCAAGGTAGCCAGAAATTTCAGAGTCCCTCTAGCCCTGAGCACAGAACTGAGAGCTTACTTGGCCAACAGGGATCCAAGCATAAAGTACTTGTTCACAGAAAGCCGATTCAAAGACCCCAAATTAAATGGCCCCTACAGTGCTGATGACAAAGGCCGCAGCTCCTGGAATGCCCGCGTAAATCGCCTGCTACATGCCAAGGGCTTGGGGAATCTCAGAACCTTTCGGTTGGCCATAATGAAGCACCACCAAGCAGAGGCACAGAAAGATTTGCTGCAGTCCTAGGATGCACCCACTAGTACCAGCAGACATAAGCATTCTCATCAGCAGCCACGAGCTCCTCCCTGTGCTTGGAGAAGAACTCAGACAGGAATGCGTGCGCCTCCTGAGACTGCTTGAGGTTTCTGGCCTTGATATGCGCATTACTACCAGTAGTGAATACTAAGCACTTAGCCAATCCTTCAGCGGGCTGCACCCAAAGGTAGCTTTGCTTCTCATTGTATCCCCCATTGTCAACACCATACTTGTTGAACACTGCCAGCAGAGCCTCCTTGCCGGCCTCCACATGCATGTTGTAGCAAATTACACTGAACATATTTGTGTAGGCGTCCACAATAGTCAAGCAGGGGTTGATTGTCCACAGCAATGACATCACCATCTTGGCAACAACCAAAATCTCGTCAAAGTCCTTCAACCCAAGGATCTGGAAGCTTCCTGGTTTGTCACCGCGGCGGGGCCCGGGGAACACCTTCACTGCATAGCCATTCACCACCAGAATGCAGGCGTTCTTCATTTTTTGGGACCCAAGCAGAACTCCCCGATCTGCCCAGTGCTGCTGAGGCTCCAGCAGGCTGCTCTTAATAATGCTGTCTATGTTCAGCTTGCCGTTCAGCGTGAACTGGTAAGTGATGGTCTGGACTTTGGTGTAATTTGCAGTGGAAGATAGCAAGCCGGCATCAGGATGACCTGCGTGCAGCAAAGCATTGTACCGCAGTGTCAACAAACTTGCCGCTCAGCTGAGTTGCGAGGCATTAATTTCAAAGAATATCGAAGGCACCCTGCCGAACTCCAGTCCTCAACTAGCAGTCTTGATGGCAGCCATGTGACAGCGGGGGCCTTAAGCAGGTCTGTCCATGATCAACAACAACAAGTTGCCTGATATCAACAAATTTACTATTCGTGAGCAATAGGCTTGACAGAAGCCTTACTTTGAAAACACACCAATCATAACATGTTTACACGCTGTGTGTGAAAACAAGCCTACTGTATGTTGCAAAAGCCCTGGGATGCCAAAGCCCTGAGCCTCATGCCTAAAACCCAAAGCAGTTCGAGCATGCTCACTTCAGATAGTACTTCGATACAAGTCGGCTGGCAACCAGGGCGGAAGGCTTCTTCTTCCATCCAGCCTCTATCAGGGCCTGCTGGATCACCTTGGTCTCCAGGGTCCAGCCAGCAGCCACCTGCTCATCCAGGTAATACCTGATGAGCTCCAGCAGGCAGTCTGCTGCTGCTGCCTCATCCCCCTCGCCCGCAAGTCGGCGCATGCCGTAGTAGTTGACAACCAGCTCATTGGTCCGCTGGTGCCACCGAAATGAGCTGATGTTGGGCTCCGCTGCAGCCACCACCTCCATGTAGTGCCGTACGGCGCCGGGATGTTCTGCAGCTTCTGTTGCCGGTGCTGCTGCCGGTGCGGGAGGATCTCAACCAAACCCTTCACACAAGCCGCTTGGTTTGTGCTGAATTCCTGCTGATACGAACAACTGCTACCGGCAGAAAAGTAGCATCCAACTAGTGACTCACCTCCAGGGCCTGTGGGGACCCCAGCGGCCTCGTTGTGGGCTGTTGTGTTGTTGCTGGTTGTTGCGGGGCCAGGCTCATCCTTGTCAGCAATGCCTGCAGCTGGTGGTGCTCTGGCACTTGTGGGACAGTGCCGAAATGCGTAACTGCCTGGGGAGCCAGGTGGTGGACCCGGCGAGAACGGTCCAGGTGGGAGCAATGGCTGTCCAACATACGCAACTGGGGTGCAGGGCTCAACTGTTGCAGCATTGAAGGGACCCTGCAGGGGCCTGCTGATGCTACCTGCATGCATGAAACAAGTAGCCTAAGTAAAAACCATCACCCGCCAACACTTTTTCTAGCTTATTGAAATAAATTCACCAGGCCAAAAAATTCATGGGCTGACCTGCCTAGGAATCTGGAGCTGCTCTGCATGCATGGCAAAAGGGTCTGCTCTTGTTGAGTGTAGCAGGCAGGGGTCACAGGAGTTTGACTCAAACTTTCTAAAAACCAGCCAAAAGTTGCTTTCTGGTCAATTCATTGAGTTGCCATTAAATCAACAGAGTGCCAAGGCCAAGTGCTTCATCAAGGAGAGCAGCAAAGGCAGCATCTGCACACATAACAAGCAGGGAGCACCGAGAAAGTCAAAAAATCCAGCAGGAAGATCACCCGCTGTTGCGGGTCCCGCTGCCAATTTCAGTTGCAGTATGTAGAACGATGCGCATGCATGAAAGAGTATTAGCCTCAGGAATATTCGGTTCCTTGCTGAATATATTTGGCTGCTGCTAGCACTTTACTGAAAAAGAGTGATGGCAGCATCCTCACCTAGGGTGTAAGTAGCCTAGCTGCAGTCAGGCATACTTGATCCTAGTCATTGATCAAATAACAGAAGGTGAGCAACATGACCGTGTCATTGGCCAGCAACTGTGAATAGCTCACCATGAGGGGCTGTGGTGGCCCCAGGGTCCTTGGGTTTGCCTGTGGAGGCCACTTCAGGCGCCTTGGCCAGCTGCTGACCTGCATCCAGAAAAATTTCACTTGGTCAGATCCAGGGCATTACCTACATCTTCTTGCCGGCCAAATAATTCAAGAGGATACTACAAGATTACAGATTGGCCCCTGACGGCAATAGGTCCAACATAACATTTCACAACCGCAATTCTGAATGCACAGGTCGGCAGCAGTAACCATGGTTTGGTCAGTATGATTGCGGCATCCAACACTCAGCTAACTTAGTTACATGTAAACATCCTTGCAGCATCCTGCGTTGGGAGATCCCCCATGTGCTCAAGCAGTTATGACGACAAGATTTAATGTTCATGTATGAGCAGCTTAGCTGGTATCTGATGCACGAGCGCACCAGTGCCAGCTGGTAATATAGCTTCATAAAGCAAGGCAGCCAGGGCAGCATCTGCATCACAAGCAGGGAGCCATGAGTCCAGGCAGCAGATGAAATGTTCGCTTGCACAAGCGGAAGAGCACCTGCTGCATTTTGTGAAGTGACGCAAAAATGCAATGGGACCCTCACCTGCAGTTGCCACCTGGTGCACTGTGGCTTCAGCAGCAGCAGGCTTTATGCCACCTTGCAGGGCCTCATTGTGGTCTACTGTGTTGTTGCTTGTGATCGCTGCAGGCTCATCGTCATCAGCAATACCTACAGCGACCAGAGTAAATAGCTCACAGACGTGCTGGCAGGAGCCACTGGAATATTCAAAAACCGCAGAAGAGTTTCAAGCAAAGCCAAAAAATTCAAGTTATGACCGGCCCAGAGCACCAGCTCCATGTCAAAAGGACCACAGCCAGCAGAGTGGGCTGGTAGCAAGGGCAGCCTCGGCATAGTTTTTGCTGAATTCTTGCTGATACCAACGGCTGCGACTTGCTCAACCGGCAGCATCCAACAGGTGACTCACCTGGGGTGCTGAAGAGATCAGGCATATCTTCACCATCTGAGACTTCAGGAGCCTTGGCCTGATGCGGCCCGCTGTTGCTGCCTGCATCCAAGGGCAGCAATGGTATTCTTGCACATGGGATGTAACTCAAGTGAAGCAGTTAGTAGTATGCTTGCGCCATCCAGCACTTCAATTGCCTGCAGACTAGCATGCATGCCATTCATTGTCAGAGCCCTGCAAGGCTGTACCTGTGGGGATGGAAGGAGTAGTTGCCTGCTGGCTGGCACCCGTGGTGGCCCATGGAGACTTCTGCCAGGCCATTTGATCTGCATGCGGCATCAGCAAAGGGGTCAAACTGTAACCTTGCTGAAATTTTACAGGCGCTGTTAGCACTTAGACTGAGAACGAGCCAGCCTTTTGCCTGGGGCGACGACATCAGCCACAGGACTGGCCAGCAACTGTGGATAGCTCTGAGCAGCTCACCCTTAGGGTCTGTACTGGTGACTCCAGTGCTTGTGGAGGTCTTGGCAAGCCGCTGGCCTGCATCAACAGCACGGAAGTCAGAAAAGCAAGCCATTTTATACCTGCTGCGAGCACCAAGTAATTAACTGGCGACTGGTGCAATCACACAAGCTGAGCACATTTTCACAATACAGGGGTTGTAGGGCATGCAGAGCAAGCAGGGCGGGGTTCCCCAGTAATCTGCATGCGGAATAAAAACCCTTACCTAGTGCAGCCTTGAGGCGCTTGGGACTGCCCTGATCATCAGCAGGATTTGTTTGGGGGGGTTTGCTGCCCAGAGTAGCTACAAAGAGAAATTTGACATCAGACAATGCCTTTGACACTAGTGGGGTTTGTGCAGCTGTCAGCAGGCAGTCTCAGGACAGGTAGAAACCAAATGGTATCCTTGCACGGCCTTGCGGCATCCAGTTGACAAGACTAGCATGTATTCGGCAATTCAAAAATATCAGAGCCCTGCAAGAACTTGCAAAGGGCTTACATGTGGGCGTGGAGCTGGTCAGAGGAGTGCCGGCGTCGTGAGTAGTGGTGACACCAGTGCTTGTGGAGGTCTTGGCAAGCTGCTGGCCTGCATCAACAAAGCAAAGGATTCGGCATTGTCTAAAGAAAAGCATATTTCATTAGCCGCTGCATGCACCGCAGCGGCACAGTGGTAAGTATTCTTGCAGCATCCTGCGTTGGTAGACTCACCAGCGGGACTCTTGGGCTGTCTGTTAGGGGCAGGGACCCCAGTGCTTGTGGAGGCTCCAGAGGCCAGCTGCTGACCTGCAGCAAGGAAATATCCAGGAGATTACCTACATCTGCTTGCCGGCCGAACAATTCAAGATTACTTCACAACAGCAAACTCTGCATGCGAAGGTTCGCAGCCGCAACCTTGGTAGGAAATGGGGCAGAGCTGTGCATCTAGGACTGCTTACCTACTTGCTGGCCAAATCTTTCAAAGCGCTCAAGCCCAGTAGCAACAGGCAACTAGCTAAAAGTTCAGCAACCTCCATAGATGTTGGGTTATTGGGAGGCATGATCCAGGGATGGGTACCACACAAATCTCCAGGTCCCTTACTTACCAGCTGTCTTGAGGCGCTTGGGACTGCCCTGGTCATCAGCAAAGCGCTTGTTGGCAGCCGCGGGGGGGTTGAGGAGCTCAGCCACTTGCGCCTTGATGCCGTTGACCACATGCATCTGTGGTGTTTTGGACTCCTGAGGCACACGCAGCGCAACCGCGACCAGGCCCTCTGTGATGGCTGCACGATGGCGCTGCAGCTTCTCCTTGCCCACGGCCTCGGTGATCTGGTCTGCCACACGCTTTGCAAACCCTTTCTTCTCCGGGTCAGACTTCTTGTTGAACCGCTGCATCGTCTCCATATGCAGCTCCTTGCCCCCTGGGTAGCTGTGGTTGTCATTCCTGAGCGAAGCCCTGATGACTGCTGCAGCTTCTTTCTCTTCGTCAGACAGCTGGGCTGCAGTCGGAAAAATCAGTGTGTCAGCGGGGGCGGCTATTGCTTGCTGCTTAGCCTGGGACAAAGCTAGGGACAGGCGCACCTTTGCTGCCGCCATAAGGCCCCCGGCGCTTCCTGGTTGCTGATGTATACGTTATCAGGTTGGCCGTAGGAGCGAGACCCGGAGATCGAGAATATTACCCCGGAGCGAGCGAAGCGAGCGAGGGGTAATATTCGAGATTTCCGGGTCGAGCGGTTACGGTCAGCCTGGTGAGGCATTTCTCGGGTCCGCGGGCGAGAATCGAGGTCTCCAGCGGGCAAATATCCTGGCTCCACGGGCATTCCTGGCCGCGGACCGCGGGGTCGGATTTCCCCAGATTTTGGTGTGCACAAAACCCCTCACTCAACAGGCTGCCCCCAAGCTGCGTCAAGCATTTGAGGCCTGACAGAGCTGCAGGCCCAGCCTTTTCCAGCAGTCTTTCCCTATGGCCTTTTCTATGTAGCATGTATGATTCTTCTACCAAACGAAAGCTATTGCGTCGTGCCCTACCCGTTCACTATCGATCTTCGCGTTCACGATTTGACTCCTGGTCTACGTGATACGAAACCAGGCCCCTTTTGGGCCTTTCTACCAGCTTGCAAGGAGCCCAGATTAGAAGATTGGTCTATCTGGTGTGTTGTGGCTCGAGCAAATTCAGTTGAAGCAGCTTTTGAGCGCGTTTTGAGGCTAGATTTAGATGGCACATTGTTCGACAACGTGTACCAAGGCATAGAAGAGCAGGTCTCCTGGGACTTCGACAACAGAGGATACTGGCGCCCAGTTGGTGGAGTCCTGCCTACCTTGTTTGACTACATCCCGATTCCCTGCCCAGTGAGGAAGTCGTTGCACCTGCCTGCTGACGCCTCGGCCAAAGCAACACTAGTAGCCAAGCGACTTCAATCAGCAAAGGCTACTCGCTTGGGGAAAGTCTCTTTCGGCAAAAGGTATCATTGGGAGCTGCATGGCAACCATGGCCAGCCGGTTGTTTACGTAGCCCCAAGGAACATGGACTTCTCTATCGGCGCTTCAGGAGAGGTGCGGGCTAAGCATACTTCTTTCCCAAGAAACGGTTTGTGAAGGCATTCTAAACACTATTACATCTCCATGCAGGACGCTTTGGACTCCTGGCAAGCTTTCCTGTGCGAGCCTGAGTCCAATGACATCGTCCCAGGTGCAGCAAGGCTTGGCAACATGGTTATGGATCAGACAACGAAAATGGTGCTGGAAAATGAAACCGCAGAGGCCCCCCTGAATCCAGAAGCCTGGGATCAAATGAGGCAAGTCTTCAGCAACAGCCAGGTTGAAGAAGATCGTGCTGCAGAGGCCCACATGCTCAAGACCCCCACTGTCCCTGTTCCCTGCCCACCAGCCACTGGTCAACCCAGTACAAGTAGCATCAAAGGTGTGGACATCGCCTCAGGCACCCATGCCCCCCGGACCAACAAGAAGACCATGTGTGCTGTCAGGCAGTTTGATGCATGGGTGTCTTCCGAGGCAAACCAAACAGGCAACAAGCGTTTGCTTCAGGACCTACCCAATGGTGCTGTTCAAGTGCAGCTGGCCCGCTACCTGAATCATGTAAGTAGCCTCTTAGAACCTGGGATTGTTCTAATGTAACACTACTGCTGATTTAACAGCCAACATGAAAATTTGGGAGCTCGTATGCAGCAGCTGTTGGCCACCCGACTGCTGTTGACACCATGCAGGGTACTTCATCTTTGTCAATATACTTGCTTCAGCACCTTTTAAGCCATCGTGCAAGATTGTTATCATGGTTGAAAGTGAAGTAACCCTTCACTTTGTGTTGCTTACACAGGAAGCACAGAAGATCAAGCAGCTTCCCAAGGGTCACAATGACATAAAGCTGAACGAAACATGGGCGCAGTTCATCACAAGTATCCAACGCTTTCTCAACGACCGCCGCATCAACAATGCCCATGCCAATGGTGCTGCAGCAGCTGCCGTCGTATCGCCTGTGTATGATCTTAATGACAAGAATGGCCTCAACAACATCTCGCTGCTTGCTGCCGGTGATGCCCTGTTTCGCGAGAATGCAAAGAAAGGTGGCTTGGAGTCCGGCAAGAAGGCTCAGAAGGCTCTGGGCATTGACACCATGCATAGGCTGCTGGCTCATCTCGAGCAGATGCCAGATTCTGCCCGCAAACGGACCATTCTACTGATGATGTCCCTCGTCATGACTGCTGCCCTGCGAGCCAATGAACTCTATGAGCTTGTGCCTGACTTGATCTTCAAGAAGCCTATCCTCCCATTCAATAAGCTGGAATACCACTTGAGCCGCTCTTCCCAGCGCAAAAACAACCAGGGGACTTTGAAGCAGGCCCATACTGGCAAGGTAAGATGCAAGTGATCTGCCTTTTTGGTGTCTTCTACTCTGCTGGTATTCATGGTTGCATCAGCACTTCCCAAATCCCCAGTACCATAGTTCCTAAAAAATAATTTCTTTTGCAGGACTACGTGGATCAGGACCTGCCCCTACTGCAGAACAACACCATTGCTCTTCTAGACTTCCCCACCAACTATGAGAAGTACCTGGAGCTACGTAATCAAGCAGTCAAGGCATCTGACCTAGCAGACAGCAAGAAGAAGCTACTGCACATGTTTATCCAGCTCAAGCCGTTGACCCCCAAGGAGAAGGCAGCATGTCTCATTGATCCTCAGCGCCTGTATTGCGGGAACCTGAGGAACAAACAGTTCAACATTATGTTCCAAGATCTCCTGCAGGAGGCTGGTAAGTCCCATACTTGTAGCTATGCAAAGCTGTATCGTGGGTAGCTGAACGGAGCAAAGCTGATGCAGAGGTATGGATTCATTTGATCGTGAAAAGCAGAGACTCTGCTTCATTCCTATTGCACTTTTTGCTATAGCATACCATGAATGTAATGCTTTCAAAGTAATAAAACTCTTCTGCCTGTGACTTGATTGACTTGTTCTGACACATCTGTTGCCTTCTATGTGCAGGTATCCCTTTGGAGGGCGATGGCATTGCCAATGTCCACTCACTGAGGAAGACATTTGCACACTACATGTTAGCAGCTGGGGTGCAACCATCTGTGGTGCGGTTTTTCACTGGTCATCACTCGGAGGATGCACTGTTTAAGTACCTGAACGTGCAAGATGCTAACCTACTCATCCAAAGCCTGCAGGGTGCGTACCAGCAAATGCTCGGGGCAGAGTGCAAGCCGCTGCAGCCGCTGGGAGGCGCCCCTGGCCTTGCTGCAGTGGCCCCTTCTGCTGTGATGAAAGCTACTACATTGCCTCTCCCAGGGACCAACGCACTGGTACCTCCCCTGCCCCCTCCTCCAGGCCCCAAGGTTTCACTTGCTCTGACCAGATGGCAACAGCTGCCTTCTGTAGGGCACAATGGAACAAGTGACGAGCCTGTGGTAATGTGTACAGTTGAACACCCCCCCTCACCATCGGTTAGCCTGGGCCAAGAGACTAATGATACCCTTGGTGTGCGGGTCCCCAAGCGGAGGAGATCTGCTACAAGTACCTCTAGTAACAAGCGCTCCAACCTTTCTACAACATCTTATCACGACGACGGCGTAGGTCCATTGGCTCCTGGTGGTGGTGGTGGAGGTGCTACCAGTGCTGGTTCCCAGGGCGCAGGTGGTTATGGTGGTGCTATTGGCAATGGCGTTGCTTCGTGGAGTTCAGGTGGGCATTCTGGCAGCGTCCCTGCTTCTGCTGCTGCTGGTGGTGGTAACATTGGCAACTTTGGTAACCCCGCAGGGCAGGTGCAAGGGCAGCAGCAGCAGTATGGGTACAATGGCGGTCCCCCCAACATCGGTGGTGTTATGGTTACTACTGCTCCGGGTGCTACCAGTGCTGGTTCCCACGGCGCA
Source organism: Pseudopediastrum boryanum (assembly GCA_963556185.1). Classification (NCBI taxonomy): domain Eukaryota; kingdom Viridiplantae; phylum Chlorophyta; class Chlorophyceae; order Sphaeropleales; family Hydrodictyaceae; genus Pseudopediastrum; species Pseudopediastrum boryanum. The sequence goes on from OY744497.1 coordinate 744,361, forward strand.
TGTGGTTATGGTGGTGCTGTTGGTAATGGCGTTGCTTCGTGGAGTTCAGGTGGGCATTTTGGCAGCGTCCCTGCTTCTGCTGCTGCTGGTGGTGGTAACATTGGCAACTTTGGTAACCCCGCAGGGCAGGTGCAAGGGCAGCAGCAGCAGTATGGGTACAATGGCGGTCCCCCCAACATCGGTGGTGTTATGGTTACTACTGCTCCGGGTGCTACCAGTGCTGGTTCCCACGGCGCAGGTGGTTATGGTGGTGCTGTTGGTGCTATCGCTCCGTGGTCTCACTATGGTGGAAGTCTTGTCCCTGATGCTGGGCAAGGCATTTTTGCAGACTTTGCAGCACACCAGCAGTACCAGGAGTTCCAAAATTACCAGCAGTTTCAACAGTATCAAGGCTATCAGCAGTTTCAACAGTATCAGCAGTACAACCAGCAGCAGCAGTTCCAGCAGTTCCGGCAGCAGTATCCGCGGTAAAGGGTTAAAGTTGGCAGTCACTCAATCCTGACTGTGACGATTTGACAAGCTGTACAATGACTTGGGTGGAATCTCAGGCTTTGTTTTTTGGTGTTTGCGTGCAGTTTCGATACTCTTTGCGGGTGGGTTCTATTGGGTTGGGACTGGGTTGGTCTGGGCAAATGTGGAGTGGGTGGATTTTGCGGTGTTTTTTTTCTCTTTTTTTGAATGCTTCTTGGCCAGTTTGTCCATATCTGAGTTGGTTAGCTTCATCTCAAGGCAGGTCACTTGGTGTCAGCTTCATCTCCAGGCCAGTCACCAAGAATCTCAAGGCAGGTCACTTGGTGACGAGCTTGGAGATTCTTGGTGACCTCCCTGGAGATGAAGCTGACACCAAGTGACATGCCTTGAGATGAAGCTGACCAACTCAGATATGTAAAATATCAGATCGACTTGAGAGACCGAGATTATCGTCCACGACCCGAGAAGTTTGCTCATCCTCCATGTCCGCTGGCTGCTCCTGTGCCCCTGCAGTCAAAGATGTCCATCGGTCAGGGTGCACTACTAGCCGTGCAGTCAGTAGCCGTGCAGCCAACGAGGTTACCGCAACAACAGCCAAATGAAATTTACTAATGCCCTGCCCAATTATCATGAACCGCACCTTGTGCCTCAACATCAGCCTGCTCCTTGAGCTCGTTGATCTCTTGCCGCCACCCTTTCAGGAGATCATCTGCAAACACAAGAGCGTGCAGTTAAAAAAACAACTAGCAGGAAAAGCCCATCATTAGCACACAGTAAAGAAGAGACACACATGCTTCAGTAGCCTTCAAGAGCTTATGCTTGGCGGCGATCAAATCAGCCACGGGCCCACAGAGGGACTGCACCCAGCCAACTGCTTCCAACGCAGGTTTCAATATGCTGACTTCTGCACATTCAGGGGCCTCTTTCAAAAGCGGCAGCAGCAAGACAAAGGTGAAGCGAGCTGCTGTAAGGACATTGATCTGCATGCTTGTTCTGTCCGCTGCCAAATCATCCTCAAACTTCAGCCATCTGCGGTAGTTTTCCAGGTCCTTGCCGAGTTTGTCTTTCTCTCGGCGAGGCATGCGCTTCTGCAGCTGGTCCAGCAATTGGCTGTCCTTGGCTGGGTCTGTCAACAATTCCAGGTATGATGCCAGCCGTTCACCTGGATGGGCAAAACATGGTTGGACACACGAAGCATTTCGAGCTCAGCAGGCAACCATGCAGGCCCACGTACCTGCACCTTTGCTTGAACCTGATGCAGCAACAGCAGGGCTTGCAGGTGCTGTAGCAGGGCTGACAGCTGCTGTAGCTGGGCTGCCAGAGGCCGTAGCAGGGCTGGAACCTGCTATAGCAGGACCGGCAGCTGCTGTAGCTGGGCTGCTGGGAGGCAGATCAGGAGTGGCAGCTGATGTATGAGGATTTTGGGGTCCCATAGAAGGGCTGGGAGCTTGACCCCTTACTGGGGTTTGTGGTTCCTCCAGCAAGGGCGCCAGCAGGTCTGCAAAAGAGCAAAGGGTTAGCAAGGTGCCGCTAGCGCTCACCCTAGCAGCTGGAGCAGCTGTACTCACCTGCATCTTCCATTGAAGGCTGCTTTGCGACTGGTGCTGGCTGATTACTACTTGCAGGGGCCCCACCATCCACTACTGCAAGACCATACATCAAGGTGTCAGCAAAGGCTGTGTAACCGCAACAGCCTGCGTGCAGCATATACAGCATTACCGGGCTCCATCTGGCTGATGAAAATCCGTATGTTGTGGTCCAGGTCCCATGGGTTGGCAGACACAGTGAAGCCTGCCTGGTTCAAAGTTGGCTGCAGTAGGCAGGAAGGACAATGAGTATGAGGACAACAGAAGCAGTTGCATGTGCCATGGCACCTCAACGCACCTTCATGACGGTCTTGATGAACCTGGCAGCCTTGCAATCGGCTTCCGGGTTGTACATGAGCGTGACCACTGCTGTGCCCGAGTACTCGTTAATATTGAAATCGTCTCGACTGGCCCCCACGATCGCCACGCTGCCCGTCTTCCCTGAGTAGTAGGGCTGTTCGCAAAGAGTCGCATGAACCTTCTGCCTCATGGCACGCACGTTCAGCAACTGGGCGGTAGTGAAACAAATGGGCAACTCGAAAGTGCAGCGCTGCTGCTGTTGGCTAACCTGTGATCGATAAGGTGCTTTTGCAAATACGATTTGGTTCTTGACGTCGCGAGGTAGAGCAGTTTACATGCGAGAGTGGACGGGACTCGGAAGGACGTGAACAACTCAATACCATAAAGTTAGGTTCGCTGAACATATATGTTATCAGCCGCGTTTGGCTGCATAGGTGCCTTGCTGCAAAAAGGGAAAGCCTGTGCGCGCGTGCACCCCCTTGTCTTCCGCCCACCGCCTTAAACAAATTTCGGGAGGAAAATTTCGGCCCAGCAATCCACATGTGAGGCACCAGGTGGTGCATGGTTCGAGGCCTAGTCCTCCCAAGTTTTTTTCCCAAGGGGAACTTACTTTTGCAACTGCGCACCCACAAGATAGCAAAGCACATATGGACTTGCAGGGAGTGTGTTTCGAGGGCCAAGTCCTAGTTTTCTATTATGTAGCTGGTGTCTGAGCAGGGCCAGGTCCTGCTGTTTTTTTGACCTAGAGCAGGGCCAAGTCCTGCTGGAATTCTCTATAGCGGCAAGTCCTTTTGGCACACGTTGTTTTATGTTGCCACCCACCTATGCATATGTATGGTATCAGGATGTTTGAGCAGGGCCAAGTCCTGCTGCATTTTCCCATAGCGCCAAGTCCTTTCTGCATACATTTTTTCAGTCATGTTGCCACCCACCTGTGCCTGATATCAAGGATGTTTAAGCAGGGCCAAGTCCTGCTGCTTTTTGTTACCTAGAGCAGGGCCAAGTCCTGCTGTTCTTTTGACTTTGAGCAGGGCCAAGTCCTGCAGTTTTTTTACCTAGAGCTGGGCCAAGTCCTGCTGTTCTTTTGACTTAGAGCAGGGCCAAGTCCTATTGTTCTTTTCACTACCAAGAGCATGGCCAAGTCCTGCATGCTTTTTAGTTTTACTTAGCTAGAGCTGGGCCAAGTCCTGCTGCTTTTTGTGACAGTGAGCAGGGCCAAGTCCTGCTGTTCCTTTGGCTTAGCGCAGGGCCAAGTCCTGCTGCTTTTTGTTACATTGAGCAGGGCCAAGTCCTGCTGTTCCTTTGGCTTAGCGCAGGGCCAAGTCCTGCTGCTTTTCAGTTTGTTACCTACAGCAGGGCCAAGTCTTGCAGTTTTTTTTACTTAGAGCAGGGCCACATCCTGCAGTTTTTTTACTTAGAGCATGGCCAAGTCCTGCAGTTTTTTTAATTAGAGCAGGGCCAAGTCCTGCTGCTTTTTGTTACCTAGAGCATGGCCAAGTCCTGCAGTTTATTTACTTAGAGCAGGGCCAAGTCCTGCTGTTCCTTTGACTTAGAGAAGGGCCAAGTCCTGCTGCTTTTTGTTACGTAGAGCAGGGCCAAGTCCTGCTGTTCTTTTGACTTATTAGAGCGGGGCCAAGTCCTGCTGTTCTTTTGACTTAGGGCAGGGCCAAGTCCTGCAGTTTTTTGGACTTAGAGCAGGGCCTTGTCCTGCAGTTTGTTTTCTTAGCGCAGGGCCACGTCCTGCTGGTTTTCCTAAGTAGACTTGTCAGGATTTGTTAGATGCTCCTGCCCATGCATGAGCACATGCTGTAAGGTGTTGTGGCGCTTCCCAGTGTATTAATGTGGCTTCGGCCCGACCCCACGTTGTTGAATTGCCTTGAGGCACGTGGGGGAATTGCTGGGAGGCGTAGGCTTAGGTTAGTCCTCCAATGCGGGGCCGCTAGTGGTCGTAAGGGCCAGCCCGTTCACCGTGCTGGACACACATATGCTCTCGCGGGTAAGCCATTGTGTCTGACTGTCACAGCTCTGAACTTGGCGAAGTGTGCTCATGTATGGATGGCAGTATCTTACTAATTCTGACAAATGTGAAACTACCTGCTGGGCTGCCCCCCGCTCAGGATTTCAGGGTTGAGTAGCTTTGCGTCCCTGCTGGGCTGATGCCCTCAGGTTTCAGAGTTGAATTCTACAGCCCCACATTGACATCATGACCTAGCTTCAGTATAATTCACTGTTAGACCAGGCTGCCATGTTGGTTTGGGGCAATTTGCTATGCCACAATTGCCCTAAGTCAACCATTATGGCGTAGATAAATGGCCATGGTTCACAGACCTTGGCAACATTATACTCACGTACATCGTCCTTCTACCAGCTATCATGCATGGCTCCTGCAGAGCAACAAGTCCCCTTGTAAGTCTCAAACCTTTGTGGGACCGGGCCAGGAAGTACAAGGTACCAATGGGGCCAAGGGGCCCCCTACTCTGATAACTCCCAAAAGATTCCTAGTCACATTACATTCCAAGCCAGACCATCAATGCATGCTGCTCCCAAACATTCATCTGAGCTTAGCAACCCCTTTTCTTTAACCTCTTGAGCACAGCCGGTGGCACCACACAACCCTCTGGCTGCAGCTGCAAAGAAATTCTCCCATCCAGCAGCTGCTGGCCCTTAACCTCAGACAGCTTGACACCTTGCCACACCTCTCCATCTACAAATGTAACCTCCAGCTGTGCAAAGCAGTTCATTGACGCCACCCTACCCCAGAATGGGTCTTTGTATCCAGGAAACGTGCCCAGTAGCCACCTGCCATCCAGGTCTGCTGCTTGTTGAGCATGTGCTCTGTGCCTCACACAACCGTTGCATACCCAAACCTCCCGAGGCACCTCGTCTAGCCCTGCACATGCTAAGTGTGTGCTGGCTCTGCAGCAATACTCACACACCAACATGACATCTCCAACATGTTGCCCACACTTCTCGCAGGGCAAACTATCCACCACCACTGGGGTATCATCATCAACATGCTGCCGCTTTCTACTCTCATTGCTGCTGCCTGCTGCTGCAGAGGCCACAGGGCCACTGCTGCTGCTCCCCAAGCCCCTCAAAGCCTCCAGCAGACCACGCTGCACCCCTGCTGCTGCATGTGTGCCTTCCAGTGCTGCGCTGTGCAATGCTGTGATCCCTTCCCTCACCACAGCAACCCTCTTGTCCCCAGAGCCAGCTGCCCTCAGCAACGGCAACACTGTTCTGCATGCTAGCTCGTTTGCATCACCTGCCTCTTCTGCGAGAGCCATTGCCAGGTTGTTCACTGCTGCAAGAGCAGCGGCAAGGTTGCTACTTGGTTGCTAATGATTGGCACCCGCTGCTGCTGCTGAAGCTCTTGGATCTGGGCTTGTTGCTGCTGCTGCAACGATGCGCTGCCTAGCTGCTGTTGCTGCCTCCCTGACTGGCCGCTGTGGCCCCACAACAGTCTTCAGCTTGTCTGCAAAAATTTCAGGAGCACATAGAAAACAAAATGCTCAGGCAACGGCCACAGCCCCCCAAACCTCTGTGCTTGTCAATTGATCCTCGATCACAACGGGCAGGATTCTGTCTATTTAGCTCGGAAGAACAGCGGATAGTCTGGTGGCGCACATGCAAGCTCATGGAAGTCCATTCAGCGACGGTCAAGGATGTGCCTGCAACAGTCAAGATTCTTGAGGATATCTACGACACTGTGGAAACCCGGGTGGGTTCCAATTATTTTGCCCTGGTGGAGCATCAGCCCTTGGATCGAGAAGGGAAAGAAGGGCTTTATTTTAACACTCACTTGGAAATGGTAATATCCGCTTTTTTTGCAGCTAAAGGCAAAAAAGTGAAGACAATCGAACCAGTGGATAGGTACAAATTTGTCGGAGTGGATATCAAGCAGAACCGGTCCACCAGGAAGCAGCAAGTCACCAAAAAAGTTGCTGAGTTGCTAAAGACGGACTTTGGCAGTCGTGCTCAGCTTGATCTGAGCCACTGGGATCCCAAAGATGCAGATGCAGCTGACTGTCTCACAGATGCTCTCTTTTTTTACTACAGGAATTGGTCAAATGTGATTCATGGCAAGGTGGTCGAGGCGACAGGCACAGCAACCCCTGTAACGGGGCAGCAAGTGAAGCTGCTGCGGTAGCTGCACTGACTGCCGCAAGGTCACCTTGTGCAGTGGCAGCGGCTACATCTGCTGCAGCTGCTGCCACTTCTGCTGCTGGGGAGGTGAAGCAGAGCTTCCACTTGTCAATGTTACCAGCAACCAGATCAACCACACACTGCGGCAGGGGCCTCGCAGGTGGTGTGCAAGGTACCGCTGCAGGTCCGTATATACAAACAAACAAACAAAAATTTAAGGTGTGGCAACCGCAAAAGGGCTGCTAGGTCGAAACGACCAAACACACCATCGGATGGATTCAAAAACAATGGAGTCCACACCAGCAACTAACCAACAGGAGTACCCAAGCAGTCCAACAACGAGACGGGAACCAGTGCAATCGGACTCCAAATCAAACACACCATTGGATGGATCTTAACACAATGGATTCCAGACCACCAACTGAGAGGGGTACCCAACCATGCCATCCACCTAGGGAACTTCAACCAGTTCATCATCAGACAAATCACCAGAATGACCGGACTCCGAGTCAAACAAATCCAAATACTGACCGTCCGGAAGCAAGACGTCTGGCAAGTCCACCACATCAGTACCACCAGACTGGTGGCAATGCCAACAGACACGAATGCAGACGGCGACAGACTTGACCAACGCCGAGAGAGGAACACAACCAGTGGCTGACAGTGTCCAAAAAACAGCATACCGCAGAGAAGACAGCGCGGCCACGGGGGGAACCACAGCTGCCAGGAACAAATGTCTAGCCTCGACAATTGTGGGGTGTTCACACATGAACAAACAATGCGCCTCATCATCAACGACGACGGAGCTACAACGCAAACACGTGCGTTGAGAATGGGGAAGGGCGGGCTGAAGCCACCGTCCGGTATGGATGCGCAAATGATGGCAACCAAGAAGCGTACCAACACACCGTGAGAGAGTCGACATGAGTAAAAAGAGGCGACCGGTCAATGACTGCCAGCTGCTCCTACAGAAACGATTCCGCGTCGGCTGGTGACATGTCGAGCTTTTCCAGGTCTGCTCCAGCCTGAAAGGGTCCCAGCTGATACCCATGGTGGTTGGGAGGAACCGTGAAAGCCCGCAGCATTGCAAAGAGGCCACCAGTAGCGGCCTTTTGCACCAAAACGCTGTAGACATCAAGGGTACATGGGTTGATAGCAAACACAATGGCTAGCTCCTCTGCCTTTGCCAGCTGTTGTGCTTCTGCTGTACCCAAACCTTTGAGAGCATTGTCATTCCCAGCTGCAGGGCTCCTGCAGCATTGGAAATAATTTAGGTTGGTTAGAGTTCTGCCTTGTCAACGTTGTGCTGAATATTTCATTGATCATGGCAAAAGCGGTCCAGTCAATCAACTTTCTGCACATAGCAGTTTTATAGTCTTCAAGCATCGTGGTGCAAACAGCAGCATGTGGTTCCCTCCCAAAACAGGACCATAATTGAGTACAGGTAACTAGATGCAGGCAAGGGCATCAAGCATTTCCGTCTGACACTAGATTCACAGACTTCCAACTTTGCACCAGGTGTTCGTTTTGCATACATGCCATATGAGGGTAAGATGTACTACATCACCTCCCTGAATGGCCATGGGTGGTCAAGCAACCCTGACCCATTTCCCATGCTTCCACTTACCAGCCAAACATGAGGGATCTGAAGACAGGCGGCAGGTGCTCACGACCAAGATCTGTGATATACCGCAGGCGGCTACCGAACAAAGCTGTATATGCACTCACATAGTTCATGTAGCTGTTTGCCGCCTAGCTGCGGCCTTCTCGGTCCATATACCATTGCCAGAGGTCGCCTGGAAGTTTGGTGAGCTGCCGCAGCAGTAGCCATGTTTCTCCAGCCCATAGATACCGGAACAAGTAAATGGACAGCTTGTGCATGCCATGGGACGGCGAGCTGGCAGGCGCTGGGGTCTTGCCTGCATGCAGCAGTTAGCAGAATTCTGACTTCATTTCTGCTCAGGAGAGTGTACCCCCAGACATCATGAAAAAGTTGCCTGCAGCATGTTTCAGCCAAGTCAGTGTGCAGAAATTTCAGCCCGTGAAAATCACATGTGGAGCACCCGACCCTTGGAAAATCAAGCGGCACCCACGGAGCTAATGTAGGCCCTCGGCCCGACATCAGCATTTATAATAGCTGTAAGGAGATGGCTACACAAGCATCTCCGGCCCTCAGAATAATAGGCTGTGCAAGGATAAGTCAGGGTTTAGGGTTTAGGGGTTTAGCAGGTTTGAACATGTCACTCCATTCAAATGTTACCAGGGTATGGAACATTCCATGCCATAACATGTTGGGCTGCCAGGCTGAAGAGCAGGCAGGCGTCTTGTGTGTGCGTAGGCAAGAGTACTCATAGTGTGTTCGTGTGTGTTTCTGGGAGCTTCCTTTTGTAAGTTAGGTTCCTTCTAGTCTGATAGGGTGGGTTCATAGGGTTGAGAGGGGGATATCAGTTAACAGTAGGCTCACTTAGGAGGGTCAGCCAGTAGATCCTCACAATAGCCTAGACGGTGCTGATGAAATTACCGTGGTGTGTAGGCTGAGGTACTTCATCATGACAAGTAACATGTGCGGAGAAACTGGTGGTTGTAAGAGCCAGCATTACTGCTGCGCCGTACCACAAAGACTCTCGCGTGAAAATCATGGTGTTGTGCTGTCGCACCCTCGCCGACTTTGCTTCATTGTGTGGCTGAGCCAAAACCTTAAGGTGTCTAGGCAGTACTTTCCATCACCCTGCTGTGGTCCCGCAAGGGACTTCTGTTAGCCGGATCAAGCTTGCCAACCACTGGGCAACACCAGAAGAAATTTACAGAGTGATACAGCGCCACACGCAGACCTCCCACGAGAGATTTGCAAGTCCCCTCAATTGGAGCCCTGAGTTTGCCAACTATTATAGCATACACAAGAGAGATCAACTATTTGGAGCACGATGGAACACCTACCGCTACAAGTGGACCGAAGCAGGCGTGCACAACCCAGAGTATGAAGACCAAGATCTAAATAAGAACATAGCCACAGCAGTAGCAGCCACACAGTATACAAGCGAACCAGTCTTTGGTATCCATATACTCCCTGCATGGACTGACAGCAACAAAACCGCTTATATGAGGTGGATGGAGCTCTACCCAGAAAATTGCAGACACATCCTACAAATTCCTAGGAAACACTTCCGCTTTGAACGCCCCACGGAGTGGTGCATGGGTGAGCGCTTTGCCAAAAACCCAAGGTGGGACGTGAATATTGTAGTCACAGGCAACCAGGCAGGGTTCAAAAAACACTTCCCACATTGGGATAAGGCGTACATGGACAAATTCATGGAAGACTTACAACAAGCAGTCAATGAAACCCTACCACTTGATAAGCATATCAATCAGATCCAAGACTTCTGCCCACAAACTGTGCATGCCACAAACCACCCACCTACAAAGTCAGAACTCAAGATACTTGGGTACCCTGGAGAGACAGCATACAGCAAACGCAAATGTGATCAAAGCACCCACCGGGGTGAGAGGGGAGACCCCCCCAAACCAAAGACAGCCAAAGCAAACCTGATCAATACCCTCCGAACAGCCCTGGCCCCAGCCCCACCTTTGAAATATGACTGGGCTCAGTTCACATACACCGATGGCAGCTGCCTACCAGATGACACCCCTTGGCCAGTAGGAAGCCCAGGGCTGGGCTCAGGGGTGTACATCCCTGCAACAGAGACAGACACGGAGAGGAAGCTCTACATAAATCCTAGAAGTCAAGGGGAAGGCAACCAAAACACAATCAATCGAGCAGAGTTAGTAGGCATTATGTTCGCAGTCCAGGCAGGCTCACATCTCATTGCCACAGACAGCATGACCTCCATGCATCAAATACGCAAACAACTCCTGCGTCCAGAAGACCTGGAACAACACAAACATCAAGACCTCATTAAAGCAATAGATACACTTATCCGCGCCAGCACCGAACCCATCCACCTTTACAAGGTCCCTGCCCACCAAGGTGTAGTGGGCAATGAACATGCAGATGAAATAGCCAAAGCTGCTGCTAAAGGCCGAGCACCAGCTGCTGAGCTTCTTCAATATGATGTGCCGAGCAATTCAAGGACTGACATGTACTGGCCTGTGGAAACCGTAGAGCCAAACCAGCCAAATAGCCCCACTGCTGATGCACCAGCAGAAGAAGATGAGGAGGAGGGAGTCATAGTTTGCAAAGAGGGTAAACACAACAGGTGGATGACTAGGGCCGACGCCGAACGAGCAGTACGAAATGACATCACAGGGAAGACATACATCCTCAATGATGTTGCATCTCCACCTACCTCATCCGAGGCCAAGGAGCCCGTGATCTCCAAATGCCCACTGGAGGACCTCAAGGGGGATCTTAAGAAGCTGAGCCACAAGTGCTGCCGCCTTGGACAAGCTAACCGCAATACGATATATTTCGAAGCCTGGGCAAGGACATCCGGTGACAGGGATGAGCATGCAAGTAGCCGCTATATGACGAACGGGACCACCAAGCTTGGAGTAAGAAAGACCGTTCTCAAATACCGTAGTGGCACACTATACAACCGTAAACGTGCCTACTGGTTCAAACACGCCGACAATAGCAACTGCCTGCTGTGCGGACAACAGGATGGCTGCCACCACACAGCCTCGGGATGCCCCGCACTCAGTAGGCTCTATACCCACAGGCACAATGCAATAGGTCGGTTGATTCTTAAAGCTATCATGAGGGGCAGAAAGGGAGGGTACGTGGTGATGATGGACCTCGGAAGTGACACACACTGTAGTGCTGAGGGACTAGTTACGCAGCCCCATCGGATCCCAGAAGCAACCTTGCCAGCTAGCATGCCCGTGGACGTAAAGGGACTCGTACGAAGGCATACTATACCAGACGCCCTGCTATACAAGCCCGCCGCTAATGGGCAGAACGCCGAGTACTGGATCGAGGCGCTGAAGTTCTGTAGGGATACCGACAAGGCAGGGAAACTGGTGCAAGCAGTGGAGCAACACAAAGGGCTATTCAGTGCTATACAACAAGCGGATCGTAGTGCCACCGTCCACTACATCCCCCTGGTCATAGGCGTAGCTGGCAGCATCTACAAGGAGCTTAGCAGCCACCTGGTCGCTCTCGGCGTGAATGGACAGGACGTTAAGGCAACGATTAGGGCAATTCACCTCAAAACAACAAACCTGCTCCACTGGATATACACAACCAAACAAAAGAAAGAACACAGTAAAGAGAAAAAAGCCCCATTGAAGCGCAAACGCAAATAACACTGGTGGGTGGGCGAGATGCCCACCCAACTCTTTGTACGCCCCATGGTAGAGGCCACGAGGCCAGGTATCCTGACCTCAGTTGCCTCTCCCTTAACTTACGCAGGCTGGGACTCTGGCAGAGGCTCCGCCTCAGCCTCAGTTACTCAACTAGCCTGGCGTAGCTCTTCTTCTTCTTCTTCTTCTATTAGCCGGGGCAGTGGTGGAAGTATGTATGTCTTGGCCGAAGGGGATAAAGGCCCGTCCGCACAGCAAATGAGGCACCAACCAACTCTGTGGTTCACAACATGTTGCCGGCCTGAGGAATGACACTTAATCAATGTGTCGAATGCACCTCAGGTCCTTCGCAGGCAAACACACACACACAGCCTTGGGGTTGGATTACTCGGCTCCGCGGAGCCTCCGCGGAGGCACTGATGACTTTCTGCTTTCATTGTCCCAACATTATACATGACCTGGCAGCAGCTTGGAGCCAAGAATATGCATATCTAGTTGATGAAATTTTAGTATCATGGAGGCCCACCAAGGTGAGAAGTCAGGTTATAGCACGATTTATTTGACTTATCTTGTTGGTCACTGAGCTGCTTTCCTCTTGTTGCCTTCATCTGCTCCCAGGCATCACCCAGGAAGCCAGTCGATGCTTCTGCTGAGCTGACCTGGTCAGCAAGAGCATTGCTGCTGGACTTCATCTCATGCTGGAGGCCACCAAATGGGAACACGAAACCACAAGGGTTTGATCTGGTCTGGTTAGTGGTGCCTCTAACGATGATGGGGCGGTCGGGATTCTTGGGTTGCAGCCAATGCAGCACACAGAATGCCAGGGTGACACAGCAGGCCAAGCAAATCCCTGCCATGCTGGCAGGCAAAACAACAACTGGCTCTGGTGAACTGTAGTCCATCTCATGCTTGGCATGGTAGGCAGTTAGGAAGAATCCGGTACCCTGTGATTGCTGCAGCCTTGGTAACAGGCCTGCCAGCCCTAGGGCCCAAACATGTACAGATTTACCGTTCGGGAGGGTGACTGCGGTATCTGTCCATCTCCACCTGCAAAAACAAGAGCCACCTTCACCTAAATTGCCGCAAAAGTTTGGAAAATTTGGGCAAGCCTCTGCCCCTTACCTGAACAATTCAGCTCCTCGGCCTCCGTTTTAGATTTGGTAGGCAGCAGCAATCATGCCATAAGCTGACTGGCGTGCACGCAGAGCAGCTGATCCATCCGGCCGCCGTTGGTGAGCTCAGCTGGGTGCGTCAGACCCTTTGCTGCCATCAGGGATCTGCTTGTGCCAATGGGATATTTAGGTTGTTTCATGTGCATTCCTGAGCCAAGACAAAACCCTTGCTTGCAAATTTGGAAATGTCAGTGTCTTACCCCAGTTGGACAATGGATTGCAGCCTGCAACATATATACATCGAATCTGCCTGTGCCAATGGGGTATTTAGGTTCATAGATGGCCGATACGTATCGTATTGTAAGATACGTTACGATACGTTACGAGTAACATACGCAGGTGGCAGAAGCACCTCCAAAAATACGTTGCGATACGTTTCGATACGTTGCGATACGCTGTTCAGACACAAAGACCATAAACCACATTTTCTTTGCTTTTTTAAGCCGCTGCTGCTGTATTTCTTGACCAAAACTCCAAAAGCCATGGAAAATGTGTTACCCATCTAAAAACCTGTCCCTGAACCACCACCAAACCATAACCAAGCAGCTACAAGCAACTACCAAGCTACTCTGCATCCTCCTCCTCTTCTGCCCAAGAGATGTAGTCTTCTTCATCATCCACTTGGTTGCCTTTGTCTACTTGCCGCTGGTTGCTGAATACGTAGACAAGGTCCCTAGCTCTCTCAGGGCCCAGCCGGTTACGCTTCTTGTTGTGTATGTAGTCATAGGTGCTCCAGTTGCGCTCACAAGCACATGCTGCACTGGCCTAGCAAGCAGAAGCACACAAGGGTGGTACAAAGCCAGGTGCCTCCTGCAGAGCAGCTACCATGGCCTTGAAGGAAGAGCTCTCAACCTTCAGGAATGGTATACCCTCTGTATAGAAGAACTTGGCGACAGCTGCTTGTACTGAAGCTGTATTCGCCCTAGCAAAGGCACGCTGGATCCCACCCTGGCTGCTGCTGCCCTGCCTGCTACTTGGGGTACTTGGGCTGCCTGATACTTTGGCTTTCTTATTCTGATCCATTTCCTCCTGCAAGTCCCTAGTGCGCTTCTTGGAGTCCTAGGTAACTGCTTTGGCTGCACTGGCTGTGCGCAAGGCGGTCGAGACGTGCTCTGGACACCCACTGCATGCTTTCACATCCCCGGAAGCCAACAAATGCTTCTTTATCTTGGTCGCGTTCGCAACAAATGAATGTCCGCAGTGATTACAAGTAACATCCCAGCTTGATTGGCCGGTAGAGTTTCCTTTCGTCACTTGATCCCAGAGGGAGATGCTCAGAGCGGCCATCCTGCACAAGCTTGGTTACAGTGTCCGCAGATGCAGCAAGAGACACACAGTGTACACACGGGTCACACGGGCAGCCGATATCCCTCACGAAGGCTTCCCGCTTGAACCGAAGCTTTGTACAACTTCTTCTGCCGCGGGTTTACGGCCCCCTAGAACCTAAGTCAAGCTTTGACGTACTTTGAAGCGTACTTCGTGAAACGTAACGTATCGTACGTATTACCGCGTAACATACGTATTTATTTTTGGCTAATCCACGTATCGGCCATCTATGTTTAGGTTGCATCATGTGCATTCCTGAGCCAAGACAAAACCCTTGCTTGTAAACATGATATTGTCAGTGTCTTACCCCATTTGCACAATTGAGCTAAGCAGCTGTGCCTCCCAGAAAATTAGCAACATGAGTGCTGTGTTCCAGCGGATCGGTGTTCCCTTGGAATTGGGCCTTTTTTTGCTGCCGTCTTCTGTGCCTTTGTAGGACGGCCGCCTGCAAGTGTTGGTGGTCAAATTTAGTAGGGACCTCTGGTGGTTGCCTTGTAATAAACGAACGAAGTGCTTGTTGTTACTGCACCTTTCAGTCCCCACCAGTGATCCATGATCCGCTTCACACTCCGAGAGCTTGCTGGAAACATCAGACCCACTTGCGCTGTGTGAGTGCTGCCATCATGTGGGTTCCTGTACTAGATTTCCTTAGACATGTGGACCCCTCCATCTGATTCATAGCACAGCCTGTGACCCAGTGCCTGAAACAGTGCATATTCATGCACCACCTGGAAGCATTAAAGGGTACAAATTAGCATACAGGCCACATTAGCAAGCCCAACTGGTAGCTTACTGCACAAACCTGGTCCTGAACTGTTGTGTCTTTCAGGTCCATGGAGATCCCAGCAGCAAAGCTCTGAGTGAACATGGTTTCCACTGTGTCTGCATTGGGGTTGGTTAGCAGATGGAGTGGATCCACCCCAGTGGCAGTGGCTCTGCTCAGAAGACGTTTGAGAGCAGAACAACTTGGAATTCATGGCCCTTCTTAGCAGCACTAAGGAAGAGCATGGACAATGCCTATCTATCTGTGTATGTGAATGGCTGTGTGGGTGACAGATTCAGGACTTACCGAGGCACAAAGCAAGGCAGTGAGCTGAGCCCTCTACTCTTTGGCCTCTTTATAGAGCAGCTGCATGAACTCATTGCAATGAAGCTGCCAGGAGCAGGACCTCTTATTGGTGACATGCGTGTCCCAGAAATCATGTATGCTGATGATGTGAAGCACGGTTCGAATGTTACATTTGAAAAAAGAAAAACCCGGAGCCAACACGAGGCTCAAGGGGCTTCCAAAAAACCAAACAAACTAATATCATCAACTTCAACTAATTCGTTCTCATACTCATCACTAGAAACATTACCACAACTTTCATCTTCACTCGATTCAAATCTGTCAAGTTGCAGATCAAACACCCACTCAGTATCTTCATCTCTGAAGACACGCATTTTATGTACCAACTTCGCCAACATATGCTGCTTTGGATGACACATAAGCTTCCTTAAATCACCTTCACAGTAATCAAACAGCTCACCAAACTCCGATCTGATTTCCTGGTAGGCAGGGCATTCCAGCATGAAATGCTTTTCATCCTCAACGGTATATGCCATGCATTTCCTACAATACCTCTGTGCCCTCACAGTACCACCATCAGCCCAACGTCCAGTCACAACACTCAGCCAGTGAGCTCCCACTCTAAACCTCATGAGATTAGCAAGATACTCTGGATTTATACAACGGTCATGATCAACATACCTAGCAGGCTGTGAAACACACTCAGCCATCCACGTATAATAGGTCGCATACGATACCTGATCCGAGGATGCAACCCTAGGATCCTCTGGAAGGCCACACCAACAAGCAGTCCACTTACTACCCCAAGTGCCTAGGACAACTTCTGTGTCTACACGCTCAATTTCTGTTACTGACCTGTTCAGCACAAGAGAAGTTACCTTCTCAGCATAATCCGGAACAACATCTTTAAGACACTTCATCATCTCAGCAGACCACAGCCGTCCATGTCCAGCAACAATCGACAACTCGAGGTTCTCTGTAAACGCTGCACGTAGCATAGGCGCAGATGTCTGAGCTACTAACCTATTCCAAAAGCCACAAGCCATTTTAACCCACGTAAATGATACAGGCATGCACCCCAGCTCCTCATGCAACAGTCGTAGAGATACCGACTTCCTCAACCAAGTCCCACTAACTTGTCTCAAGAACATGTTCTGGACCTTCTGGAGTGGATTACCCAATGGCAAGTTTGACGTGAGAAAGGGCAAAGACCATATTTCACACCCATATGACATAACTGGAATAACCATCGATTTGAACAACAGTACCCGTAAAGCAATCTGCTGGATGTCCCGTTCCTGAGTCTGGCGTACCACACTCCACATAGCTTTGGTTGCAGCACACCTCATAACATCCACAGCACCTTTAAAACCACGATCAGATTCCACAGTGATACCCAAATACTTGAAGGTACTGACAACCTCAATGGCCTCCCCTGCATACTGCCATGAGCAACCTACTGCGTCCCGGGACCTGCAAGACAATATCTGTGTTTTCTGGACATTGATTGTCATGTGCTTTAGGTCACAAAACTCTTTCAGGGCATCTAGTTGAGACTGCAGTTCCACAGCTGTCTCTGCAAACAACACCACATCATCCGCATACAGAAGTAGCTGACACTTAGAAGGACCCACCTGCACACCACTATTTGGCAAACGTTGCCTCACAAAATCTTCAAGCTCATCAATAAACAAACCAAACAGCAGTGGCGAGAGCGGGTCCCCCTGTTTCACACCAATACTACTCTGGAAAGCCGGCCCTACCTTCCCATCAACCCGGGCATGCAAGGGGACATTTCTGTACATGGCTGCAATGGATGTTAGCATCGTTCCCCATATACCCAGGGACGCAAGCCGCTGGAGTAAGAGCCTACGATCAACAGAGTCATATGCCTTCTTGAAATCCACAAAACAACAAAACAATGGCTTTTTCTGCAGGCGGTACTTATCAATCACATGCCTAAGGATGAATAACTGGTCTGTGGTTCTCATGCCCTTACGAAAACCAGCTTGCGCTTGTGCTCTGTGCCCATGCTCCTCAGACCACTTTGACAAGCGTTGCTCCAACACCATGCTGAACACCTTCCCAAACACATTGCCCACCGCTATACCCCGATAGTTGTCCTTGTATGTAGGGTCACCCTTTTTAAACACAGCTGAGAAGCTCTTAGCTGTGAATGACCCCAAGGCACTGCAACAGCTGCTGGATGTGTTGCATCTATTTTGTCGTCTGTTTGACATGGAGGTGAATTTGAAGCCGCACAAAACATGCATAGTCATTTTCCGACCATCTGGTACATGTCTTGCAAAGGGACTCAAGTGGTATTACAACGGTCAGGATGTTCATGTTAGTGACAATTATGTTGATTTGGGAGCTCTTCACCATGCCACCAAGGGCATCAGGCCGGCATGTGATGCTCTGGCATCCTCTGGCAGTAGGGCCATGCATGCACTGCTGTCACAATGTAGAGAACACCACATCGTTCAACCTGATTTCAAACTCAGGCTTTTGACATTTTGGTAGAGCCAGTGTTGTCTTATGGATGCCAAGTCTGGGGCCCGGAGATATTTGCTGGCAAATTGAGAAACCCGCTCAACCTCCCATCTGAGAAGGTCCATACCAACTATTTGCGTATCATGGCAGGGGTGGGAAATGGAGCAGATAAGGTCATGCTCATGAGGGAATTTGGCCGTTACCCTGTCATGTGGCATTGGGTAGCTCTGGCTACGAGGTTTTGGATTCGTGCTATTAAGATGGGATCCCACAAACTGGTATGCAAAGCATTGAGAGCAGATATCGAGCTCATGTTGGCAGGGTGTAAGAAATGTTGGTCATACTACCTGCTTCAAAGTCTCACAATCGTGGGTGTTGTGCAAGACAGCGACTGGTCTCCTAGTGGGACTAGCCATGTCACAGTGGACAGCATTATGGCTTTGGACATTCAAGAGAAAGTTGTGCGTGAGAGTTTGAAGCAGATGTTTGACAAATGTTGGGAGGATGTTGACCTTGTTTGTGAGCACCCTCAGGACCCAGCCTGTCCTAGGAATCGCATTATTCATAACTCCTATGTTGCATGGGCAAGAGGGCTCCATGACGATGCCCCTACATACTTGAAGGCTAAAACACTGTCTTTTCGCATGGTACAATGCATTGCAAAGATGCGGCTAGGATGGCACTGCTTGGCCATCCACACAGGAAGATACAATGGAATACAAGGGATGACAGGGTGTGTCGGTTGTGTCAAAAGCTTGGTTATAGGGATGATACTACATGGTCAGTTCCAGTTGAAGATCTTGTCCACTTCATGTTGGATTGTAGAGTGCTTCACCCTGTCCGGGACGATTTCCCCCTCTTCTTCAAGCCCGCCTCCTTACCAGGGCAATCCAAGGATAGTCATGTTAAGATTATTCTCAATCATAGTGATCATGTGCAAGTTGTGAGGTGTATTTCAGCACTGAAGAAAAGGCGGGAAAGTTGTTTACAACTGCTTGACGATGGTAGAGAGGGTGAAATCATGCATGAAGGTTATCTCCCCTTTGATTACAACCTATGGCGGATTATGGGACATGATATAGATTGATTGCATATGACTTTCATGTTACTGGGCACCTCTTAGGCATGGCTATGTACTGGTTAATAGTCTGTGTTAGTTCTGGAACTGCTGCTGCTCTGCGATTCTCCACATCTGGGTGAGAGTATTTTTGGCATAAAATGTATACAATGTTCTGGTGATATATGCTGTTGCGTTGCTGTTTGTTTGATGGATGTACCCAAAAAATCAAAAACCCAAAAAAATCAAAAAAAATGTGTGCACTTTTCCAGGGCCATTATTCTGCATCATTGTATCTGCTTGGACATGCATGATCATGGAGTTCAAACTGGTGGATGGTGTTCAGTTTTTCCTGGTTCTATTTGTGTTAGTGGCTTTGCCACCCCTGTGGTGAACTGTGGCACCGCACGCGTGCCGATGGGTTTGCCAATGTAAGATTCACACACACACACACACACACACACACACACACACACACACACACACACACACACACACACACACACACACACACACACACACACACACACACACACACACACACACACACACACACACACACACACACACACACACACACACACACACACACACACACACACACACACACACACACACACACACACAGAGCTGAACGTTCGTCTGAGCTCAGCACGATCTTGCCATCAGGCAGTGGTTCATTTGGTTCTGCTGGGACTCCGAGCTGGTCTGCCACGACGAAGATAGAACGCTAACGTTGCCTGCTGAGTCGCTAGCTGAACATCTTTTCTATCAGTGGCATCCCCACTATTCCGTGAGAATACTGCATCAAGAAACGCCCAAGTGAAATGGCGTGAAGATTTTGGCGCACAATGTGCTCAGAGCAATTCCACTGACGCACCCTGGCAGCCTGGGAGGGCACGATCAAGGAAGGGCATGGTGCACCTTTACTTCAAGCTAATGACCTGAGCGGAGTTTTAGCACAGTCTGGGATCGCGATCCAACGCGAAAAAGCTCTGCAAATGGCCACTTTCTGAGGGCCAAACCATCCGTGCAGGCGTGCGAGGGGTGGGGTGCGGGTGACCGTGTAGAAGTCACGCAAATTGGCAAACATATTGCAGTCGTCGTGATGATTGTCACATTGCCTGCCAGCGTTAGCTAATCGTGGTTGTGGGGGCACTGCATCATGGTGAGCAGTGACCGCCGTCACTATTGACACACTTGGACGAACCAATCCAGAAATGATCAAATTTTAGTGATAAAGACCCGCAAACCCCGAACCACCGAGCTTGGCCAGCCGAATACACCATGCCAGACTCATCAATATGATCATCATCATAATCAGACGAAAACGTATCAACCTGATAACCAACCAGACCTAACTCCTCTAGTGTCTCCCTGGTTGCATAAGGTAGAAGGTACACCAAGCCTCAGATGTTGGCGTCAGTCAACCGAGATGTACCAGTAGAACAGCGTGAAGTCACCCAACGATGCCTTGGGGGGGTAGCTTAATGGTAAAGCAGAGGACTTCGAATCCTCCAAAAACAATGGAGTGATCCTCTCTGCTGCTGGTGAACTCATTCGGAGCAAACAAACAAACAAACATTTAAGGTGTGGCAGCCGCGCAGGGCTGCAAGGTCGAAACGACCAAACACACCATCGGATGTCAGAACCAAAATGAATGAAGACGACACACGACCCACACTCCAAGGCCATGTCTGTTCCACCGTGGTACGGTACCGCTGGCTATACTACTAGTGGCCATGTTGCACTGGACCGAGTCGGTCCACAGTTCAGAATATGATGGCTTTGATCAGCAACATGCCATTTAATCCGATGAAACAGCCAGGACTGCCACGTCCCATCATTGATTACAGTTCAGTTTAAAAGACGGTGTACTAATTGTTTAGGGCACTTCCCCAAGCCCACGGTTCCTAAGCACGGTCCCACACCTTAAATGTTTGTTTGTTTTGTTAAGCAGACAGAATGCACTCGTCCCTACAATGTACTTCCTGAACCACACCCCAGCCACCTGGACTGGGTCACATGCGGCTCTATTAGCAACTCAGTGCTACTACAGACTACAGATTACAAATTGGCCCCAAACTAGGCTCCATGGGCATCAAGCTCAAATCCAGACTCATCAACATGATCAGTGCTACTACTAATATAAGTTTCATGAGCTCAAGGTCCCGCAGGTTCCAGCAGCATTGAAACTTCTGTTGGTAGCCAGCCAACCGCCCCTGCAATACAAATGTCTTCCAAAATCCTGCAACCCCGCTGCAGTCAGATCTGTAATCTCAATCGTCTGCCCCCAGCACCTCCAAAGTCGCAGTTCCACTCAAGCTGAGCAATGTGCTTGCTAAACGACTGCTTAGGCTAGCCTCCACCACTACGTTACAGGTCAGCACGGGATGAAAACAAGCACCACCTTGAACTTGCTTTAAGCAATCTAGTGCAGCCTCTTAAATCCCCCTAAGGCAGATCATATAATAGAAGCAAAGTCTAGTGGAGCCTGTTCATTCCCGCTCAAAATATATGCCAGCTTCAGCCATGTCACAGCATAGAGTAGAGCACCAAGCCCACAAGCCAAATAATCACCACCAAAGTAGCATTCTGCCAAAGTGCAAAGGCCGGGGTGCAATGGCAGAGCAGACCCGACACCAATTGTGAAGCTCCCAACAGGAGGCCCTGGCAGGGTGCTTGTGGGGTTTATAAAGCATTGAAGATTCATACTCAACAGCAGCAAGCAATAGCGGCGAGCTTCATCTCATTCAACCTGATCAGCTGCAGTCCCCGTTTCATCCCTTGCAGCTTCTCCTTAAATCACTGCTTGAGTAGATGCTTCTCGCTGCTAGTGGGACTATTGTGATAGTCGCCTGCTGCTGTTGCTCATGAACCCATCTCTGCTGACAATACTTTCCTCACAACAGCTCCTATGCAAGACACGCTGAGCCCTAGGAGCAAGCACGAGCATTCCTCATGCTGCAGCTGTTGGGCCCCTTCTTCTCTGATGTTGTGAAGAGCTCCTGCTGCTGGCTGCTGTTGCTGGGCTGCTGTTGCTTGGGGTGGGTACACCTGCGGCACAAAGGCACAGTGCATGTGGCTTGTCAAGGGTGCACTGACGAGGTTCTGACATCAGCAAGCCTTTCTCCCACGGCATACACGAGCATGCTGGGTACCATGGATGTCAATCATTGGCGCAACTGCTGCATTTGCGGGAGCTGACACTACAGAGGTGCACACTCTTCCCACAGAGTGCTTTGCCACCTTAGTGTGCATCTCAATGGGCAGACACATACAGAGCACATGTGGTTTTGTATGCCACTGGTACTGTCATGTGCAAGCCCCAGCCACAGCCCAGGTGAACGAGGTCTGACATGTAAACGAATCTAGAATAGCTCCCCAACAAATCCTATCATTGATTGGACAGTGCACCACACCTTTTGTCAAAAGACTTGAGAGGTGATTCGCGAGAGCTGCCAAGCTGCTGTGAGCGCTTCTCCGTACCTGTCGACACTGACATCTGCCAGCCCAAGCTGCTGAGCCAGATAGATGCTTTTTCTGCCGCCTCCCAGTTACTGACAGCCATCACTTTGTGTCCTTTTGGGGCGCCTCAGCGACTACGCAGAGCTGTGGTACTCTGAGGTGTCCATCGCCGTCCGAAGTACGCCATGGGGGGTTATCATCGGACCTGGACACTACTGAGCCATACATGTGCGCTCAAGATTAATGTAGCATGCATCTGAAATTGGCAATGCTCCGTATGTGGCTTAGGTCTGGTTGGCAATGCCGAAGACCTTTCAGGTACAGCCCAGAGCAGAGGCGTTGCCACATTGCGGCCACAGCGCCTATGAGCTTTACGAGCTGATGCGTGGGGCGAACACCTGTGAACATTGGCAGCCGGAAGACAATCAACCTACCTGCCTGCCATGCAACCGAGTGAGCTTGCGGTCGGGTGAGCCTTGGTGACTAAGGCACCGCTGTATAGCATTAGCCTTGCTTGTTTTGTCCGTTTGTAAAGATCTGCTTTCTCAGCCAGCTCGTACATACACCTAGCGGGGCCAACGGTTTTACGCACGATAGCACCTCAGGTAACGTGTTCGATTTAACGCAGCTCTTCTCCCAGACGCAGTATCGCATCACGCATGTGTTAACCCAGTAGTACAAAGTGTTTAATCATCAAAATTCGGTTAATAGCAGTAGCAAGGCTAATAGCAGTAGCAGGAGATCTTGAAACCTGGGTTCTAACAGCTGATTCTCCCGTTGGAGACCAGTTCGTTTGGATGTTGACACCTTCCGGTGAGAGGCAATGGGCGGCAAGGTGCCAATACATGCCAGGGCCTATTTGCTGCACATCCGATGCACCAAATTGCAGCTCGGAATTTCTCCTTCTAAAGCGACAGGTAGGCGGAAGTCATAGTACAAAGTGTTTCAATCAATCAATCAATCAAAACGCAAGACCAGCAATGCCAATGGCCAAACAAACCTAGGCCACAAACACAAGGCTCCTGATCACAATCACGAAGCCACACAACCGATGGTAGATTTGCCACACACAAGCTGAGGCTAGATGCAACGGCGTGCACACCAAGGGGAAACAAACACCACCACTAAAACCCAAAACCTGCTCCACTTCCATCACACATGGGTGGCGGGGAGGCAGCAGGATCAAGCACCACCCTAGTAGGGGCTGGAGGTGGCTCCCACCACCTAGGTACTGGTGAACCACCATCCTCCCAGCCACTGAAAGGCAGCACAAAGTGTTTAATCATCAAAATTCGGTTAATAGATACTTTGCACGACCGAACGCAAGCAAAACCTGATCACTGGGCCATCTTGTTTGCCAGCAGCACCGGCCTGGACAGTCGGCACTGCTGGGCACTGTCATAAAACGCTAGGAAACAACGCAGCAGTATGCCCTGAGCAATCAAATGCAACAACAGGGCTGCAGGGGTGCTGCGCAAGAAGCAGCAAAGGTAGCTCAAGAGAGCGATGGGCTCGCTGTGTGAGAATTCTCGCGCATGAGGGGCTTGACACAATGCTGACATGTACACGGGGTAACTGTGCAACCATGCACTTCCTTCAAGCTCTGAAACAGCGCGGCTTGGACTCGACCAAAACCAAGCACCTACCCCCAGCAGCTTCGCATGCCTGCTGGCTTGCGAGGGGTTCGTCAGGGCCGGGCATGTCCACCACTGCTTGCACACGGCCGTCCCTAGCATTGCATGATGACATAGCCATAGCGATCCTGTCGGACCGGACCGAGGCTAGCGCAGTACCACCAGACAGGGAGACATGCCCACGGTGGGCTGTGCTGGTGCACGACATGTCTCGCCAAGCCACAGCAACAAGCATGCCCGAGGACACGGCGCTGCTTTGGGCATCCCATGCGGGGCAGGAGGCTCGCATGCGACAAGGCAGTAAGATTTAACGCGTATCAGATATCGGCTTCGATAGATGCCAAGAATAACGGATTTACGCGTGAGTTGAGATGCCCGCCTGTACTCTTCGTCCCACGAGACAGTAGCATGGCCTGCACCTTCTCATGCTCACCATCGTCGCCCCTTACGCTATGAAAGAGGCCCGCATGGCTCCTGGGCCCCTTAAGTGAGAAACTTTTGGGTCGCCCAAAGTCCTCCATATGCCAAGTTTTCCGTTCTGAAAATTTCTTAGTATGTCCGGAGTTTTGTCCTCAGTACCGTGCTAGCACCCATGGCCAAAATTTATACAATGTGTTCGCGTCGCATGTATGCACCCAAGAGCACTGGTGCGATTGGGGGCCGGTGATTGGGGGCCGGTGATTGGGGGCACTTGCATCTTTGAGCTCGATTGCAGCTTTGAGCTTGATTACGCCCCAGATGGGCGCCGGCAAGCTGTAGTACTGCTCCAGTTCTGGAAGCTTGGCCCCTGCTGCCTGCACCTTCTAGCTCACGCAAGCATCATATCGCCCGAGAAGCAGTATATAAGAGGCGGTGATGCTCATGACTGTTTCATTTCATCCAAAAGTGACTCGATACAGTGTGCGTTCAAGTGTCGCGTGCAATTAAAGTTAAAAATATTTCTACCCAGTTGGAGTGCCATACCAGGCAAGTGGCTCAGAATTGTGCAGATAGTCAGGGAGGGCTGTTTCCAAGACAAATTATGTAGCTTCTTGTCTGTATGCAGAATACGCAACTTCGGCGATCATCCTGCTCTGTAACCGTTCCGACTCGGCAGGCAGTTCTCCAGCGTCCAGAAAGGTAAAGTTCGATCGATAGTATAGACTTGGTAAGGGTGCGCGCAGCGCACGGCCCGAAGGAGGCCAGGTATCCTTTATATCATTGAGTATAGGGGCCCACCCCGCATTTCGGTGTGGCTGCACTGAAGGGAACTCAGGCACATGCTGCGCCCTGCATAAGGTCACAGTAAAGTCTTAAGGGTACTCAGGCACATGCTGCGCCCAGCAAAAGGTCACAGTAAAGTCTTAAGGGTACTCAGGCACATGCTGCGCCCTGCAAAAGGTCACAGTAAAATCTTAAGGGAACTCAGCACATGTTGCGCCCTGGATCCCACCCAAGAATGAAGATGCAAAAGCATTTGCAAAAGGTAACAAAGGAAACTCAAGGAACATAAGGAGGGAACACAATATACACAGGAAACAAGGAAAAGAAGCATGCGTCTCTTCAGCTCCCACTCGAACCATGGTTCGAGTGGAATGTGAATAGGCACTGATTAGGATCGCTAGCACAAGCCTTGCTGCTATCAGCCAGGCAGCCAGACGTGTTCCATTGCATCTTTTGAACGCGTAATAACGTGCCTTTGCTGGTGTATGCATGCATGCAGTGCGAGAGAGTGCAATACCACCGCAACTGACCGCCTTGTTGGGTGGCCCGCCCGGAGGAGTAACGTCCTGAAGCCGGTTCCACAACATCCTTTGGAACTAGAACTGGACTTCAAAAGAGGCCTCTGGAACCGATATTTTCCAGGGGGCCATGCCATGTCGATGCGCAGCATCGACCCAGGCAGGAGGCGGGGGTCCAGGGGGGAGGAACAGCCCCCCTGATGGGGTCTGGGGCGAAGCCCCAGGAGCCAGCGATAATTTCCACTTATAACCATCAATTGTACAATGGAATTTGCTATTCTTCCACTCAGAGGGTTATCATACATTTAGTAAGAAACTTGCTGGAACCAGCATGTGACATGTTGGCCAGAGGGTGGCCCAGGGCTGGAACCAGGAACTGACATGTTTGGCATCGCTGGAACCGTGGAACTGGGCACAATTTGCCCTGGAACCGGAATCTGGAACCGGCTTCAGGACGGTAGAGGAGGGGCCCTTTTGCAAGCAAGCGTGGCTCTAGGCTCCAGGGCCACTCAGGATGCTAACGGTTATACTAGTTGAGCTTTCCTAATGGTGCTTGGTCGATCATAATGAAGCTCGCGTTCGCGAATCGGGGGCTCCAAGCAACCTTCGCCACGAGCATGCTCCCGCAACCGGCCGTGCGATGGCAATCTATAGTACTCAAGTCGGTGCAAGAACTTTAGCTTAGACGTTTTTGCCTCCTTGTGTGCGCGCGTGTCCTCTCAGGTGCTCTGCTTCATCAATTATCCAGCGTCATTAAGCGGATTATTAAGCAGATTTTATTAATTCTAATTGCGGAGCCGTGGACTGCCGAGTTAACTTTACGCCGAGGGGGGGGCAAGAAATTTTTTCAGATACCCCATGCCACATTTTTCAAATGGACCCCCCGGGGACCACCCACCCACCCCCCACCCCCCATTTTTGGGCCCGTAGGCCCTCCAAATCCCTTCAAAGTCCCAGCACAGTCCCCCGTGCCCTCAATATGGGTATGGGAACACACTGGTTACCTGTACAGCAAGAGCAAAGCCTGAAACTGTGTGTTAGGGTTTTGTGAACTCCCTGAGGCCTAAACCCTGAGCACACCTCGACTGTGCTAGACCACAGGTTTCCACCTTCCAGAGTGGTACAGAAGATTCAGGGCCTCTCTACGTGGGAATGTGTGCCTTTACAGACTGTTTGGAAGACATTCTGGGCAACCATGACAAAAACAAGAGCTGACTGGACTCTGACTGGCCGGTAGCCTCAGAGTGCTAAACACCTATTAAACACACATGGCACAGCAAATTGCCCATGAAACAACCCAAAAGCACCTGTCCTAGCCTTAACGTACAGTTGCACATCCATATCAGGCGAGCTTGGCCCCAAATCTGGCCAAAAAAGAGCTATAAAAAGTTTTGTGAACTTTTTCAAATCTGGCCTTTTGGGCCATGGGAGACCCACCCCACCCCACCCTTCGGGGTACTCCAAATTTTTATTTGAAGGGCCAGGGACATGAAGGGGGCCTTTGCCTACGTTCCTGCAAGATTTCAGGAAATTTCAGGGCATGGGGTCCGAAATTCTAGGATTCGCCCCCCCCCCCCTCGTTTACGCAGGCCATTCTTGAACGTTGCTGGGCACCACGGGCTGCTGGCGGAGTCTGAACTTGTTGTTCTTAAACGATAGTTGCCGTGTGTACAAGCGCTTATAGTTGCCGTGTACTCGTCGAAAAGTTGTTGACACTTTCCTGATCGGTGAAAAAAGTCTCGACGGCCACTGGCTCTGCGGACACCAGCCCTACGGAGTAAACTCCTTCGGGTATTTTTTACGTGCTGCTTAGATTCTGCGACCTTCATCTCATGCTGTTTGCAGGGACAAGTTGTGGCTAATGCTGTGCGTGCTGGATAGATATTAAGTAGATAGTAACCGCAACATACGGCAGCTCCTTCGTACCAGGCGCCCTTCGTCCCTAAAGGGTGCCTGAGAGTCTACTGAATATCTCTGTGCATGACCATTGCAACATCTGCCCCAATGCATCTTGTGGCAAATCGGCTTCCGGGATCATGAGAGATAGGGTGAGGGCGAGATAGGGCGACTTACCTTTGTTTTGATGGATGCCTTTCACTTGAGCAATAAGAACGGATGCAGCGCTTCAGAATCCGGCGAGAGGTCAAGTGCGCCTTTGCAGCAGACTGTCACGAGTAAAGCTAGCCCCAGCCAACAGTCTGCAGTCGCTTATAGTACTGAATTGCTTAATGCCTGCCTGAGCCTCAAAGCTCCTCGTTGCTGCAGCCTCCGAGTCACATCTACGGCAATGACTGCTCTTACTTCTGTACATACTTACGCGCTTTGACTGGCCGGTCTCTGCACGGTGGCAGCAGCGGAACGGCAGCAGGTTGCCCATACCGCTCATTCTATTAGCATCGAACTTATCACATCAAGCTCGCAACCAGCAGACTTCATGAATTGTCAAGAACTTCCGGCATAGCGCAGTGCAGTGGAATGTGCCCCCCCCCCCCTGGAGACTTTGCAGCCAAAGCACCCCCAAACTGATTCCATCCAGATAGTTTCAAGATGAGCCCTGGCATCCCATGTCGATGCTTCTTGTATGTTGCTGTCCACTCTTGCAGGTGGTTTGTACTAAATACCTGAGCTACTACTTCCTACCTATCTAACTCCAGCTAGAGACAAGTACCAAACATGCAGACCATGCGCCGCATCCCCCTCCTGCTGCTCCTGCTGGCATGTCTCGCACTCGTTGGTGTGCTGCCAGCCAGAGCCGGCGAGTGTGAACACAGATGCCTGCATGACTACGACGCTCTCGTTGAAGAATGCGTCGGAATTGCGGACATGACTGACCCAACCGGGCCTGGTGTGACTGTAGAATATAGTTGTTCATCTTCTAAGTGCAAGGAGACGCCCATTGTGGACGCGGGGAAGTTAGTGAGGGATGAATGCAGGAAGCAAATTGGGACGGATGAGTTGGACTCCTGCAGGGCTGCTTGCAAGTCTCCTGCCTCTTGTGAGGAAAACTGCAAGGCCAATTACCCTCGCGGCTTCGGGCGTTCTAGGTGCATCGACAACTGTGACCGTCGCCTCCGCCGCCACAGCTTCTGAGAAGGGTCATATGCACCCTTTTCTAAGGTCCACTGAGACAGGCCAAAGGGCTTTTTGGGTGACTTTTGTGTAAGTGTCATGTTGCTTTTCTGGCATTAAGTTTGACTACGAGTCTGAAGTTGGCTGCAATATTGTGCAAGGGTAGGAGAACACTTGCTATTTTCTTGAACAGGGCATGAACTATTCTGA
Source organism: Pseudopediastrum boryanum (assembly GCA_963556185.1). Classification (NCBI taxonomy): domain Eukaryota; kingdom Viridiplantae; phylum Chlorophyta; class Chlorophyceae; order Sphaeropleales; family Hydrodictyaceae; genus Pseudopediastrum; species Pseudopediastrum boryanum. The sequence goes on from OY744497.1 coordinate 773,342, forward strand.
TTCGGATCATTCTGGTGACTTGTCTCATAGGGAATTGGTTGAAGTCTCCCAGCTGGATTATGTTTGGGTATCAATATTATATTGATTGGTGTTCTGGCAGCAATTGTCTATGGTGTGTTTGGTCGGTTTCACCCAACAGCCCTCTTGCATGCAGTTTGTCACGCCTATTGCTTATATTATATATATTATATATTAATTATATTAGGTCAGTCAGGGTGTGCACTACAAGTTGCAATCAGAGAGTGCTAAGCCTCCAGCAAGGGTTAAAGTTCCTGAAGCGAGGGAGGTACCTGTGCAGTAGGGAGATGAGGCAAGTGATGTGGTTGGGATTGCTATTTGCAAGTCTTGCAAGTGCTGTATTTTATTGTGCTCCGCCATGCCGCTGGTGGACTGTTCACAAGGGTATCTAACGCTGCTTTGGTGACTGCCCTATATGACAGGGTAAAGCCTTACAGCAGTACCATAGGAGTGTGTAACGTGCTGCCAAGTGCAAGGTAGCATGAGCTGGGTGCTTGGCATTTCAGAGTTCCTGCCGTGGAACTTCAAAGTGATATGAAAAGCATGACGGGGGTATTGGGAGTAGCGATTAACAGTTGTAACCAGGGCTTGAGAACAGGGTGTGCTTTTGGTTGTTGGGTTGTCATGGGGAGGCACAGTATTGCTTGAGCAGTGTGGGGGTACCTTTGACTAGTGTATGTGTACTGCTTGATTAGTAACACTGCAAAGAGCTCCAAAATGCATGTATGGCCTGAAGATTGGCCAGGCTTGAGACAGCAGCATCTGTTACAGGCAGGGCTGGCAGGTGTTGATGAAGACATGAGTGGATTGATGGCCACAATTTGCTCTGTTGTTAATGTTGTGAGGAAGGCAAGCAGAGCTAGAAGCTGTGGGCACTTCTGGTTCTGGACACACCATGCTTCGTCAATTGCACTCACCACGGTGTGTGGGGGGGGTGTAGAACCATAATTTCCATAGCCTGCGTGTAATAGTATGATCAGCAATATCACTGGCAGTTGGAGGTGATTAGTTGTAGCCGACAGGGTTGCATGCTTGTCACTCATTACGATGAGGTGCATCTGATGTCTCGCTCACTAAGCACGACAGCTGTCACGCCTATTGCTTTCCGCATTCGATTCTGCGATGCATGATGAGGACTTGAGATGTGTCATGATCTATGTTCTGCTTTGGTGTGTGATCTGGTGTGTCACTTGGGTGACCTCGTTTGAATGTGTCTGTGTTCAGCTCGGCGCCTTCTTCTTGCATTGTGGACTGGGTATTTCTGTGTGGTGCGCTTGTGTGGCGCCGAGCTTGTGTTTGCTTGCTCTTGTGACTGATTTCTAGAGATACAAGATTCGTTGTAGGTGTCGAGGTATTATTACATTTCATGATATGCCATAGCAATAAGTGCCATAGGCCCCGCACCTCAAGCTGTCACAAAGAGCAGGTACTTACATGTGAAATGTTAGGTTGGCGCAATCTTCTCAAGGAGAGCAAAACAAGCCTCTGGCCGAGACTACTGGCTAGCACAGATTTAGTAAGGGCCTGTGGGATCCGTGTAATAAGGTAATATAAGTAATATAGTATATATATAATATGTATATATATATATATAATACCATAATTTCCATAGCCTGCGTGTAATAGTATGATCAGCAATATCACTGGCAGTTGGAGGTGATTAGTTGTAGCAGATAAGGTTGCATGCTTGTCACTCATTACGATGAGGTGCATCTGATGTCTCGCTCACTAAGCACGACAAGTTGCTCAAAATGTTTTTATGGTTGAAAAACATACCATACAGTATCATGGCTGGTGGCATGCCGCACGGTCCCCCACTGTAAGAGCATGTGCAGACCGCCACTGGGCGCATGCTTGCCATGTTTTGGGGTGCTAGAAGGAGTCGAGCATTGCAGGTGGTCGCTTGCAATGGATGTTGTGCAGCTCATCGGTAATCTCTCAAATTGATTGCCTTGGTCCTCAAGTGACCGTAGACCTGAGGTGGCAATACTCTTACTTCCCGTCATTCAATCAAAGCAACATACAGTCAAGGTGCACTTGATCTCCACTAGGAGCAGCAGGGGGTTATTACGCTGGGGACTTACGCCCAAGTTACGCTGTAATCTCCTTGTTACGCTGCCTACAGTGTAATATCTGCCGCCACTGTAACACTGACTGTAGCTTTTTTACGTCGTGGTAACATCAGCGTAAAGCACAATGTAAACTGTTACGCCCAGTGTACCACCTCAACCAGGAGGTGGCCATGGCCACCTGGCCACGCTTAGGCCAGCAACCATGCAAGGCAACCTCTTGGTGGGGACCCTTCCCTAACTCTTAATGTGTGTTTGCTGATCGCAATGGCCTCTCCAAGCTAGCTTCTTCGTTGTCACCCGACTGTACCGTCGTCGTGTACATCCCTCGCACTCTCATCTGTTTGTCAACTGAAAGGATCCCAGGGCCCTGGAGGCCTTTGCCCCCGGCGTTCACCGGAGTAGGCAGAGTACGAATAGGGAACCTGTTTCTCGTGCCTAGTGTGCCTACCTCCCTTGCCGATGCATGGCGTTTCGGTTCTTGGCAGGCAACCTCCCTTGTTCCCGAAAACATTTGCAGAATGCAGGACACGTCTACCCGTGTTTTGTTATGCCATGCAAGGAAAGTTTTGAATGTCCATGGTGCTGGTTGTGGCGTGCTGGACGTCGGACTTGTTCGCACCGTTCAGTCGGTCTTTTGGCTTATCTCCTTGGGAGCTTGCATAGGAGTGGCAGCTACATGGGAACCTTACCAGCTACATGTGCGAACCTTACAAGCTACAACAAGGACGTCCGTTTGACACCATGCAGGATGGCTGTTGAAGGGTTTGGCTGAGGCCCACCTGGTTGGGTCCTCCTTCAGTTATGATCAGGGATTTGGGCTGTTTTCATGCTGACCATAGATCTTCTAGTCGTTGTCAAGCCGGCAATGCACCATATATCAGCAGCATGATGCCATACAAGCACCTTCCCAAGGACTGCTGGCACCTTGCCTTCAGCAGCGCAGCATTTGGTCGTATATCTGCGACATCTGTGCGGTACTCAGAACCACCATCTGCTGGGCTACCGGTATTTCTCTCCCAAGAAGATAAATAGCTTTGCATGCAGTCTGTTCACTTGCTTTGACCCCTGGGCTGGGTTCTTTTTCTGCAGGATTGTTCCACAGGTGCAACAAAGTAGTTAGTAATCAGCAAGTGATAGGGCAAGCTCACTGTCTTCAGCTGCAGCAGTGGTCTAGGTAAGTAATGGGCAAGCAAAGGAGGGGCTCCTAGGAGCAGTGGCATGGAGTTTGGGGTAGGGCAGTGGGGTCATTCTAGATTTGCTGCCCTAGCTCAGCTAGGGTTGTAGAGGGGGCTTCTGCCCTTCGCAGTCAGCGCGCTGAGCTGAGGACACAGTCAGGGCATGTATTAGAGGTAAGATGTAGGGGACCAAGCAGCAGCAGCAATGGACCTTTGAGAACTGGTATGGCTGTGGGGCAAAGATACCGCCTTCTAAGGTGATGCCGTCCGCCGTCTGCCCATGGCCTGACATGCATCAACGGGGGCTCACAGCTGTCACTGCTCAGCTCCAGGCTACCCTACAGTGCCTACATGCTATAACATTAACACAAGGGAAGGGAAGCTCTTGATTAAGGCTTTGGGTGCCACTGTTGCAGCAGCAGCTTGGGTTGAAAGCCCAAAAGGTACTGAGGAGCAGGAGGTCCTGCTGGGGCCTGGGGTTTCGGCTTGCCTGCGGTTTAGGGGGACAGTCACACCATACATTGGATGTTAGTGGCAGCTGGGGGTGGCACAGGCCCTTGTTACACAGGCATGCGGCACCAAGGAGAGGTGGAAAAGAGCCAGCGGCCTCACCAATTCCCGTGGCACATGAAGTGCATGTGAGCACAAATGGTTGTGCCTGGGCCACTAGTATGATCAGTGACTAGTGCCCCCCCCGCACTCCCCTTCCTTGTGCTGTTCCAAAAGATAATGCATCCAGTGCCTTCATTCCTTGACTTGACTGATAGAGCTTTGGGAGCTACACCTTTCTCCCCTAATCTGATTGCCAAGTCGCAACGACCAGTTCCTAGCAATGATCGTTCCGCTGTGTCATGCCTTTTCTGATCAACACAGGTCCCTTACAACCCTGATGGAAACAGACACCCTCCTGCCGTGCTTGCGATCCAGCAGCAGCAGTAGCAGCAGTGGAAGGCCTTCTGCATTGCTGGAGGGATGTACAACTCCTCTTGCATGGTAAGCAAGCTTTGGGATGGAAAGGGGGATCTATAGAGCAGCTGCAGGGATATGCATGGATGAAAGCATATGGCATGTTTTATAGTAAACCTCAGCCTGTATAGCAGGTAGCAAGGGGTGTGGGGTAAGGCCGGGGCAGCAAGCTAGGATGGGTGTGGGCGGGATGGAAGGCTGCTTTGTGGAACTGCTGCTACAGGCCTAGGGGTTTTGCAATGCCATAAAGTTTTTTTTACCCAACTGTTTTATCACCAGCCTGCATATCACTCAAAGGTGCAGTGCGCAGCAGTGGGATGGGTGTGGGAGGGAGGGGTGGGGGGGTTCTCGGGAAGCACTGCTGCTACAGGCATAGGGGTCATACGATGTACTTGTGTCGGAAGTTGGAAGTGTTGGAAGTTGATCAAGTATTTCGATCAGCGTGCACAGCACCTAGACATGGTTGGGGGGTTCTTTTGGATAAGGGTTTGGCACAATTTCCTCTGCTCAGCACACCCTTCATCACTGGGCAGAGATGCTGGAGGGCATCCCCTCAGGCCCCTCAGGGCATCCCCTCATGCTCTGTCAAGAAGAGCAGCAACAGCAGCACCTAGGGTATGTGAAGGGATTACGAATGGGACAGGGCCTGCAGAGGGGGTACGGATGCGTGTGGCGGTGACATGGGCTGGGAGGAAGGGGCTGCAGGGTGGGGTGGGGGTGACTGGGTCGCCTCCCAAGCATGCAAGGGAAGTAGAACAAGAGGGAAGAGGGGCAGGAAGGGGCCTGGGTTCATTGGTGCTGTCTAATCGTGGTGTCACCAATGAGGTGAGTTGGGAATAGGCATTGTTTAAGGGGTCATAGGGGGGCGGGTGGGGTGCCGTATCGATGGGTGCAGGGCTTTCAGCGAACCATCATCCATCCAGCAGTAGATCCATGGGTCAGTCTCTCATAACATGGCACTGCTGATGCGTTGCCTTGCAGGGTTCCACGCCACCGGTTTCCACCCCATGGCACCACCACCAGCAGCAGCACCATCTCTCAAGGCGACGGCGGCTAGGTCAACCGGCTGTGGGAGCACGGGAGTGTCCCCAGTTGCAGCAGTGCATTTTGGACCCTGAGATAATAATGGATATGGCTGCGGCAGAGGAAGGGTTGCATGTCGAGCATCAAGGTATGGCGCATTAAAAGAGGAAGGGGTGGGACATCAAGGCTTGGCTTGGCAGGCATGTATCTAGTCTGGACAAGGACCTCTGATACCTGTAAATTTCTTCAAAGATCCAAATGGCCGGCAACATGCTCTTCTTGATGAATGGCAGCCGTGCAGCAAAGAGGGTAAAAACGTTTCTGGGCAACAGCAATTGCTGAGTTATGCCATAAGCGCCTTTTGGGAACCACTTGCAGGAGTACTAGTTCAGGCATATGCTGACTAATCATTGCTACAGCTGCTCGTCCTGCTACTGCGCTCCTTCCGCTGCTGACTAACCATTGCTACTGACTGCTGCTCGTGCTGCTGCTGCGCCTCCTTCTGCTTCTGACTATTATTGCTCCTGCTGCTCCTGCTGCTGCTGTTTTTGTGGTGCATGCTGCCTAACCCTCCTCACTGCTGCTCCTCCTGCTCGTACTGCTGCTGACTAACCCCTCCTCCTGCTGCTCCTGCTCCTTCTTAAGCTGCTGACTAACCATTGCTACTGCTGCTCGTGCTGCTGCTGCTGCTGATCCTGCTGCTGCTGACTAACCCTCCGTATTATAAATGTACATTGGGAGAGTTGGCACTGCAAGGGCGGGCAGTGCTGGGGCATTCGGTTTTGGAAGTATCCATCAGTGATCTGCATGTGCTTGCTCCTGTCTGCAATTTCCCATCCTTGAGTCTGCTGTTGGCAATTGAACAGCTTGTCGCCACGTCCATTGCCCATTGATATAGTTGCGAAATCACCTGGTTAATCTCTATCTCCTTGAGTGCTGTATGATGGTTTTGTACCTATAGGACAGCTCAATTCGGAGGGACAGTAGCTAGCCAATGGTTGCCTGGGCTATGAAGTAGTGCACTAATCGCACGCATCGTGCTTGACTGTACAGGTTGAATCTGGTAGATCATGCTATTATGCAAGCCGCCCTTCAAGCATCGTCTGTTTTTGTGAAGCTTGACTGCCAGCGGGCATTCTGCAGATGCGGTGTGCAAGGCACACTCCAATGATCTTTACAAACAAGGCAATGGAATCATTTGCTGCTTGCAGGTTTTCCACATCTGGCTGCCAGCTACCATTTACTACAGGCCACATCTGGCTGATGGGACTGAGGACTCTTTCCTCATCAAGTTACGCTTTCATGCCAGCAAGACCCATCTGAGCAATGTGTGTTGGGACACTCGTTCAGCTGAGAAGTATGCTGCAGCTGCAGACTATGCAGAGGAGTTCCAAGAGCAGCAGAAGCAAGCAGCAGCAGCAGCAGCGGCGGCATCAGTAGCTGAAGAATGGCGGCAAAGAAGGGAGGCAAGGAGGGCAGAGCTGTTAGCAGCTGGGATAAAGAGGCTCACAGGCTATGCGGAGAAGGTCTATGAGGAGATGATGACTGGCAATTGGCATTGATAAAAGGATACACTTACTAGAACTGTTCAAAGTCCGTCGGCCTAATTCGACCCCATACTACCTTCGGATATGGGTGACTGTAGCGGTTGATTGTCTTGCACATCCAAGGCATCCCCAGTTCCTTTCTGAAGGCAGCACCGCTGCTTGTAAAGAAGGTACATTGTGATACGAAAGCGATGCTACCTCCCATATGAGCCTATCCCAAGATCGCCGTGTGGTCTTCGTCCCACGAGACAGTAGCATTACCGGGTTGAAGCCCGTTCCAGTTCCGCGTTCCAGGCAAAATCTGCTCAGTTCCGTCGTTCCAGCGATGCACGAAATGTGAGTTCCCGGTTCCAGCCGTAGGCCGCTCTGTGGCCAACATGTCACATGCTGCCGTTCCAGCAAGTTTTTGACAAAGTGTACGATGCTCATCTTAGTGGAAAAACAGCATTTTTCAATGTAGGAATTGGTGATTATATGTGCAAACTGTTGCTAGCTCCTGGGGCTTTGCCCCAGACCCCACCAGGGGGGCTGTTCCTCCCCCCTGGACCCCCACCTCCTGCTTGGGTCGATGCTTCGCATGGACATGGTCTGGGCCACCATAAAAACAGCATCCAATTTTTGGTTCCAGAGCCCTCCCTCAGGCCTAGTTCTGGTTCCAGAGGGAGGCTGTGGAACGGGCTTCATGACGTTATAGCATGGCCTGCACCTTCTCATGCTCACCATCGTCGCCACTTACGCTATGAAAGAGGCCCGCATGGCTCCTGGGCCCCTTAAGTGAGAAACTTTTGGGTCGCCCAAAGTCCTCCATATGCCAAGTTTTCCGTTCTGAAAATTTCTTAGTATGTCCGGAGTTTTGTCCTCAGTACCGTGCTAGCACCCATGGCCAAAATTTATACAATGTGTTCGCGTCGCATGTATGCACCCAAGAGCACTGGTGCGATTGGGGGCCGGTGATTGGGGGCACTTGCATCTTTGAGCTCGATTGCAGCTTTGAGCTCGATTACGCCCCAGATGGGCGCCGGCAAGCTGTAGTACTGCTCCAGTTCCGGAAGCTTGGCCCCTGCTGCCTGCACCTTCTAGCTCACGCAAGCATCATATCGCCCGAGAAGCAGTATATAAGAGGCGGTGATGCTCATGACTGTTTCATTTCATCCAAAAGTGACTCGATACAGTGTGCGTTCAAGTGTCGCGTGCAATTAAAGTTAAAAATATTTCTACCCAGTTGGAGTGCCATACCAGGCAAGTGGCTCAGAATTGTGCAGATAGTCAGGGAGGGCTGTTTCCAAGATAAATTATGTAGCTTCTTGTCTGTATGCAGAATACGCAACTTCGGCGATCATCCTGCTCTGTAACCGTTCCGACTCGGCAGGCAGTTCTCCAGCGTCCAGAAAGGTAAAGTTCGATCGATAGTATAGATTTTTTACGTGCTGCTTAGATTCTGCGACCTTCATCTCATGCTGTTTGCAGGGACAAGTTGTGGCTAATGCTGTGCGTGCTGGATAGATATTAAGTAGATAGTAACCGCAGCATACGGCAGCTCCTTCGTACCATGCGCCCTTCGTCCCTAAAGGGTGCCTGAGAGTCTACTGAATATCTCTGTGCATGACCATTGCAACATCTGCCCCAATGCACCTTGTGGCAAATCGGCTTCCGGGATCATGAGAGATAGGGTGAGGGCGAGATAGGGCGACTTACCTTTGTTTTGATGGATGCCTTTCACTTGAGCAATAAGAACGGATGCAGCGCTTCAGAATCCGGCGAGAGGTCAAGTGCGCCTTTGCAGCAGACTGTCACGAGTAAAGCTAGCCCCAGCCAACAGTCTGCAGTCGCTTATAGTACTGAATTGCTTAATGCCTGCCTGAGCCTCAAAGCTCCTCGTTGCTGCAGCCTCCGAGTCACATCTACGGCAATGACTGCTCTTACTTCTGTACATACTTACGCGCTTTGACTGGCCGGTCTCTGCACGGTGGCAGCAGCGGAACGGCAGCAGGTTGCCCATACCGCTCATTCTATTAGCATCGAACTTATCACATCAAGCTCGCAACCAGCAGACTTCATGAATTGTCAAGAACTTCCGGCATAGCGCAGTGCAGTGGAATGTGCCCCCCCCCTGGAGACTTTGCAGCCAAAGCACCCCCAAACTGATTCCATCCAGATAGTTTCTAGATGAGCCCTGGCATCCCATGTCGATGCTTCTTGTATGTTGCTGTCCACTCTTGCAGGTGGTTTGTACTAAATACCTGAGCTACTACTTCCTACCTATCTAACTCCAGCTAGAGACAAGTACCAAACATGCAGACCATGCGCCGCATCCCCCTCCTGCTGCTCCTGCTGGCATGTCTCGCACTCGTTGGTGTGCTGCCAGCCAGAGCCGGCGAGTGTGAACACAGATGCCTGCATGACTACGACGCTCTCGTTGAAGAATGCGTCGAAAATGCGGACAGGACTGACCCAACCGGGCCTGGTGTGACTGTAGAATATAGTTGTTCATCTTCTAAGTGCAAGGAGACGCCCATTGTGGACACGGGGAAGTTAGTGAGGGATGAATGCAGGAAGCAGATTGGGACGGATGAGTTGGACTCCTGCAGGGCTGCTTGCAAGTCTCCTGCCTCTTGTGAGGAAAACTGCAAGGCCAATTACCCTCGCGGCTCCAGGCGTTCTAGGTGCATCAACAACTGTGACCGTCGCCTCCGCCGCCACAGCTTCTGAGAAGGGTCATATGCACCCTTTTCTAAGGTCCACTGAGACAGGCCAAAGGGCTTTTTGGGTGACTTTTGTGTAAGTGTCATGTTGCTTTTCTGGCATTAAGTTTGACTACGAGTCTGAAGTTGGCTGCAATATTGTGCAAGGGTAGGAGAAGCTATGAATATGGAGATGGTCAGCCTGATGGGGCCACCTTCATTGTGTTTGATGGAGCGACTCAGATGCAACAATTCCTATCAGATAGGTTTGCAGCGGTGAGCAACTTAGGAAGGAGTGGGACGGGGAGGCTGATCTGCCTGTTATGGTAGTGGTTTTATTTTACATAGTTGTCTAGTTTTATCTATGGCTGCAATGGTCAATGTAGTGCTGGTGTGTTGTTAGCTGTCCCAGGGTAGCTGAGGTATCCCAGATGAACGGCCTGCTTGGGAATGCTATACAGCCTTTGATATGCATGAAGATGGAAAGCAGCCAGTTTTTAAAACTGATAGTTGTGGAGAAACTCATTAATGTAACGCATTGCAGAATAGATGCAGTACTATACCACTGCAACGTTGTTTCAGCTTATTTCTGGTACATAAGCTTCAGAGCTTCACCATCGGACCTTTTTACTAGGCATGTTTTGTCATTTATGCGTGTATACTGAAGACATCCAGCATACTGTTCCACTTGCTGCTTTTGAAACATCTTGAGGTGTGGGCCTATGGCACTTCTCCTACAGCACTTTGTGACCTGTAATGCTGCTTGTCCATTACAGGAGGTGGATGATTTCATGATGGATGCATATGAAGTCACCCTACTGGACCTCAAGCCGGAGTCAGCAGCACCTGCTACTGCTGCTGCTGCGCCTCCGCCCGTACCGGCTTCCATCACCTTGCATTCTCCATCATCATCAGCAGCAGTTACGTCGCCGGACGTCCTCCTGGCCTCCAAGGTCCCCCTACCCGGTGAAAACAGCAACGTAACTGCTGGTGCCCTTCACTCTCATCCTCTACGGGAGCCATTGGGCCCCAGTATGTCCACTAGACCTGGTCCCATAGTCGCGTCTCCTGTTGCTGCTGCTACTCCTAACTCTGCCGGTGCTGCTGCTACTGCCGCTGCTCCTTCCAGCGCTGCTGCTGCTCTGCCTGCTGCGCCTCCTGCTCCTGCTGCTCCTGCTGCCCTTAACGATGAAAATGAAGATGTTGGGGATGAGGATGAGTCTCAGATGATCCAGGAATTGCTAGGAGGGACCCGGGTGGGCATGGAGGCAGAGGCAGCAGCAGCAAGGCACAAAGCAGCAGAGGCAGCAATACGGCGGCAGCGGCATCAACAGCAACATGCAGCAGCAGTAGGAGGAGTGCATCATGTGTTATGCCAGGAGCAGAGTGGTCGGAGGGGGGTGCTCCCCTACGGGGAGGACATGGAGATTGATTCTCCTCCTGCTGAATCTGAGCAGCAGCAGGAGCAGGGAAACCAGCAGCAGCAGTACCAGCAGCAAACCCACCACCACCCGCAGCAGCAGCTCCAGCACATTTCTAGCCTGCGGCAGCAGCAGGGGCAGCAGCAACGCGGCCACCAGCAGTACCAGCAGCAAACCTACAACCACCAGCAACAGCAGCTCCAGCATAGCCCTAGCCTGCAGCAGCACCAGGAGCAGCAGCAACCCAGCCACCAGCAGCAGCAGCAGCACCAACAGTACCAGCAGCAATTCTACCACGAGCAGCAGCAGCAGCACCAACAGTACCAGCAGCAATTCTACCACGAGCAGCAGCAGCAGGACCAGAAGTACCAGCAGCTATCCCAGCAGCAGGAGCAGCAGCAATTCTACCACGAGCAGCAGCCACCCCACCACCAGCAGCAGCTTCAGCACCATCCTGAACAGCAGCACCAGCAGCAGCAGGAGCAGCGGCCACATCAGGAGGAGCAACAGCAGCTGCAGCAGCAGTTGCCTCGTGGCCCTGAACTTGTCCCGGCTGGTGTGTACCAAGCCACACCATTGACCAATACAACAGTGGCTTCTGCCAGGGATACTGGCAGCATTGACAATACCAGCAGGCCTGCACACTTCTGGCAAGAGCCACTACCGAAGACTTTGCCAGGGGGGCTCCCCGGCAGCAATACCGGGGCAGCAGCATCATACGCAGCAGCAGCAGCAGCAGCAGCAGAAACAGCAGAAGCAGCAGCAGTTGCAGCTGGAGGCTCTGTCTCATGGCACAACAAACATGCTATTTTGGAGCCATCAGTAGGGCCTGTTGCCCCTGCTGCTACCACCGGCCATACAGGCTGTGCTACCACCAATACAAAGGACGCTGCTGCTGCTGCTGCCACCCCCCCTGCTGCTGCTGCTAGTGCTGCTGGCGCACCCATGCCGCGTCTGCAACCTCGGTTGGTACCAGATAGCTGGGTGCTTGTCAATCAGGAGCTAGCTACCAAGGAGGTGCTCATAACACCTCCAGCAGCAGCTGCACCAGTGCCACACACAGCCACCACCACGCAGCAGCACCCATGTCCCTTGCCCACGTCTAGTGGGGCCCTGGAGAGCCGGCGGGCCTCACAAGCCCAGCAGTGGCACCTGGGTGACACCGGTGACCCAATACTGAGTGGTGGTCTAGGGTTCGATAAGCAGCTAGTGCCCGGTATGGCTCGTCCTCAGGGTTGGATGCAGCAGGGGGTGCCAGAGGTACAGCAGCTGCTTACAGTGGTACCAACAGCAGCACAAAACTGTGATAATGGTGGCAGTAGCAGTAGCACTACAATGCCCATGGACACGGTGGTTGGATCAAAGCACCAAACCGATGCTGCCGGCTACACGGGTCGACCTTCCATAAACCGGAATAGGAGTTTATCAGACACTGGGCGGAAGGGTTTAAGTAGTAATGCTAGACCTGAAGATGCAGGGAGGATGTCAGATGGGGGTAGTGGGATGGAGATGGTGCAAGGGGATCAACGTGTTGCTGGTGGCGGCGGCCTGGGTTGTACTATGGTTGGAAATAGTGTGGGGTGCAGCACACGTGAGGAGAAGTTTGGAGCAGTGCCGTACAGGGATCACAAGGAGTCCCTGGGGAAAGAGTATGGACATTGCCAGCCAGTGCCACTGCAGCAGCAGCTACAGGAACAGCAGTGGCAGCAGCAGGGGTTGGAGCAAAAGCAGGGGTTGGGGCAAAAGCAGGAGCAAGAGCAGGAGCAGGATCAGAAGCAGGAGCAGAAATTTCAGCCTCATCACCACCAGCAGCAGAGTCAATACTGGAACAAGCAGCAGCAGCAGCCAGTGGACCAGCAGCATGGAGGCCATAGTATTCAGCAACACCACCACCAGCAGCGACCCACGCAGCATCAGCTGTGGCAGCAACAGCACCTGGAGCTGCTGCTGCAACCCCAGGAGCTCCACACAGCGCATCACAGGCCCCTTGCTACCGCAGACATCCAGTTTGACCCATTTGCTAGCAGTTGCCCTACACCAGGGAGTGTGGTCGATGGCTTGCACCGTGTCCTGGTCCAGTCAGGTGAGCTCCATTTAGCTTAGGGTTTAGGCTTTGATTCTAAACCTTAAACACTTACGGGCTGTATTAAAACCTGTTCAGGTGAGCCTCTCAACAGCAGTGTGTGAGAGGGGATGCCTGTTATGCTAGTGTTCTAATTAATCCCAGGGACTTAATCTTCATGTTCTATGATGTTTCATGCACAACGTTTGTACCACAACGAGCTTCCTACGCACAGGACATGTGTAGTACTCTGGCTAAATATATGGCAGTGGACAATCCAAGGAGGAAGTACATGTTGCGGTTTAAGACATGGTATGAAGCTCTCCACAACCTAATTTCAGCTGCAAGAGTAAGGATGGACGGCACCCTGAGAACTCTGCTATGTTACTGGGTTGACCTGTTGCTTATGGTATGGACTAAGTACAGTAGCAGTGTTGCTTACATGTTGATGACAGAAACCGCAGCACACATCTCATGGCCAGCCCGTAATGCTGCCCTGATGCCCAGTACAGTCACAGAGCGGACAGAATAGGACATCAATGGAGGCTTATGTGGCCTCTTCCCATGCATTTGAATGTGGATCCTGTGTCACTGGCTTTGAAAATTCCACCTCGCTGTTCTTGTGACAGCTTAAGGTGCGGGACCTATGGCATTTTTTGCTATGACATATCATGTAATGCATTCGGTGGGACCTCCATTAATACTTCAATCATGTCAGAGCAATCCTCAACAACATTTGCAACATGTATAATGCGTTCTTGACGTTCGCACTTTGATTTACCAAGGAATGCAACTTAGGCTCTTCCATAGGATGCTATACTGCTGACTATTCACAAGATGGCATACATGGCAAAGATACCTCATACTCTGTTCCATCTCGTTGTTTTTTGTGACAGCTTGAGGTGCGGGGCCGCCTATGCCACTTTTTGCTATGGCTATCATGAATGGGACAATACTGCTGACCCGCTGTCGCAGGTGTAGTGCCCAGAGCTAACGCAGACTACACCCCTCCACCTGGTGCCAGCCGGTGCCCCCTACACTACCTCTGCAATAACTGCCTGGATGACCTCGGCCAGCATACCTACCTTCTAGGTGCCGATCAGGTGGCAGCAGTAGATCACATCACCATCCCGGGACCCGCTGTTACAGCTATCACCCAGAGGCAATGCTGTGACTTGCTGTTGGACCCTGTTGGCAGAGGAGATGAGGTTATTGCCGCCTTTGCTTGCCAGCCGGAGGGCTGTGCTGGTGTTAGTGTGGTAGATGATGAGTTGCTGATGGGAGCTAGAGGGCAGCAGAGGCTGCTGTGTGGGGCCAGGGGGAGGCAGCACGAGATTGGGTTCGTACAGCATTCACACCATTCGGCTGCTATTCCAGCAGCTGCTTATGTCTACGCTTCTTGCTGCAGGTTGTTTGCTGTTTAGTGGCTGGCAAATGTGGTATGATCACACGAGACGCAATAACTAGGCCTCCAGTCTGTCGCACATGATGGCTCCGCTTGACTTGGTCGAGATGTCACCGGAGCGAGTGACCTGTTGGTGTGCCTTTGCGGGCAAACCTGCCTTCATGTCGTGTGTATTGTTAGATGTTGTAAGACTTGGGCCCATTGCCAGCTTCAACAACGTGGGCTGCTGGCATTCCGCGGTGACCCAACCGTTCGACTTCGATGGCAACTTGACATTGGCGGCGCCTATACAATACGCCACGCTGCGGGCGACCTCAGGCATTGGTTCCGAATATCAAAACACGCTTCTCACAAGTATAACATGCGTTCACATGTTTGTGAAGCAGCACCCACTCAGCTGACCAAATGTCTGGTACTTCTAAGTTAGAACAGATAGAAAACGACCATATGGGGTCCTCTGCCAAAACTTACACTGGCATGGTCTCACCAGGCACATATTAACTAATCAATTAATCAAGACGCAAGACCAGCTATGCCAATGGCCAAACAACCCATGCCATCAACAAAAGGCTCCTGATCACACATCACAAAGCCCGCCACACAACCGATGGTGGGCTTGCCGGATCCACAGGCTGCAGCTCCCGCAGTTTCCAAAACCTTCTGACTCAGCAAATCCCTCAACTGGTTCCTCCCAACCATAGTGTGCCAGATAGCCTGACCCCCACCTTGCTGCAGCAGCGCATAACCCTTCATATCTATCCCCCCCCTCTCACGCAGCTGCTGCAAAGTAACCTCCCTGCCAACTTCAACCCTACCTCCCTCTCTCCCAACTTGGCCTTTACAGAGAACTCCAGCCCATCACTCCCTGACCCTCCCTGCGTAGCCCCTAGTGCCGCCGTAGCACCACTGGTAAAACTTCCTGAGGCACCACTGCTACTGCCATTGCCACTGCCACTAGCATGTCCCGAGCATCCAGTGATGTAACTCTGCCCCAGTGGTTCTCGTAACACTTTCCACCAAACAATGGTACGGAGTGTCTGTACCCCTAATCCGCAAAACTAGCAGCACATGTGTATAACAGTAATATGAAAGTTAGGAGGACACCTGTCTTGGAGCCCTCAGAGGCCAGCCAGAGTCAAAATGAGGTCCCTCTCCCATGCCAGCACTATTCATAGACCCCATCACACACTTTTCCTGCACCACACTGGAAACTGCCCTTCAACTGGTCGAAGCCACCCAGGAACGCTTTTACACCCATGCGGCCTCGGCTGAGACCACATCATTCATTCTCTCCAACGCAAGGCCCACATCCTTCTCACCTAAAAGAACTTGCTCCAACCCTTGACGATGGCTTCCTTGCCATAATCTGTCTGTTTCCATTCAGGCAGCTTCTGGATCTCAGAGTAATACCGACCCAATGCAGGGTATTTCTCTGCATCTAGGGTCCAGTCTTTGAAGTGCTTCAGGGCAACCAGAGCATGGTATGCCTTGGGAGCAAAGGACGCGTCTGTAGCATTTAGCTTGTTGCCTCCAAAGTAAGGTCCCTTGTCCTTGTGGCTCTCAAGGTATGACTCAACCTGCAATAGAACGTATTACAAGTACAGGCAAACATCAGGGAAAATTCAAGCCCCGCTTTGCAAACTAGCAACAGCAAGTCCTGCTAAACATGAAGAACTCCAGCAAGCTTTAATGGTTCAAAAACTGCTGCGCCAGGTAGTTATGCAATGACCAGGCACTGCAGCAAATCACTATTCAAACATCATAACATGTGAGAGCAAAACTGCACTGTGCCCCGCACCTCAAGCTGTTATGGAAACAGTGAGGTGGAACAATATACGGTATGTATTCACTATGCACCCACTGACATACTGACAACATATAATGACAAAATTTGCCAGACATGATATCCAGAACTAGCATTCTTAGCTTGCAGCAAGGGAGCTCTTGTATGCATTGCCATTGCGAAAACTGTCAACTCCCCTCCGCCCCTCGATAATTGGGTGAGTAGGTACGTTCGTGTGAAGCCCTGCTCAAAGCAGCACCAGTATGCCCTTTGGCTCACATTTCAACTATGCCTCCTTAAGCAACCTATGCTACGATGCTATTGATGCTATGTTGAGAACATAGCGGAACCTGCCCCCAGGGCCCATGATTCGTGCTGAAGCTGCATCTGACCAAGCAAGCAGCGTTGAATGCAACCCTCAGAGGAGCCATGCACCTTTATCTGCACTTTCCTTTCCTCACCTTGCCCATTTCCTGCACAAATACGTTCTTCTTCTCCTCAGCTTCCTCAGGCTTTGCCAGCAGCAGATTACGGAAGGCTCCAAAGAAGCCCGCTGTTACATCTGCAGGGACGTCACTGGCCATAGAGGATTCAGGGTGCTTCTCGTCTAGATACTTCACAATCTCATCTGAGTCAGGCAGCCAGAAGTCGCCGTCATTGATGACTGGAACCTTGCCACCTGACTTCTCTTGAAGCCTAAAGCAAAAGAAAGCAGATGAAAAGGATGTGTTAGGGCAAGGTTTGCATTTATAGGTTGAGAACCTACATACGTTTGCATGGCCAGCGTTCGCCATAGAGCTAGGTCTAGCATGCTGCGGCTTGTTGTACCAAGATCAATTTGCAGCATATGCACTACCATAAGCAAGCGATGCAAACATAAACTACTGACGCAAGTAGTCTACCAAGAGTAGCAGAAACTGAGCCCCTGGCACACACTAGGTTGCTGTAATCGCCTTCACAGGCCTGGCTATGACCCTAAACTGTGTAAGACAGCCTGTATGGTGCAACAAAAGAATGCCACCTCATTACTTCACCCAGGGGCAAAGTAACACTCCTAGGAGGGCATGTAGCCCGTAGCAGCGACAGGAGATAAAAGGTGAGCTTCGGGTATTTTTTTGTCACATTTACCCATAGGCAATCACAGTGTGCTCCTACTCCAGTGCCGCCAGACAAGCACCCGAGGATGGAACTTGAAGGTTGTAGAGGCAAAAGACAGGGGTGCAGGCTAGGCGAAAAACGCAGGGTTCATGACAGGATGAAACTGTGAAAGGGTGCAATATGCTAGAGGAGCACAATCCAGCAATGGAAAGCGCAGCTGGCACCTACATCATGCTCTTAATATATTACTCACCATTCTGGCTTGTTATTGGTGTCAATGTACTCTTTCTCATAGGGCACGTGCTTCTGCTCAAGGGTAAGGAGCACACGGTGGCAGAAAGGGCCTGAATGACGGGGAAATCCACTTATTACCCGAACAGAGGACGAAATTGCGATATACATTGGAACTGATGTGCCCTACACTCTATGTAAAGCATTGCTTACAGTCTAGCAGGGTCTTGGTGGCTGGGTCCCCTTTGACGTAGACCTTGAGACTAGCCATCGTCCTAGTGGAGGATCTAGATCTAGTAGATTGTGTCAACCTAGGCGCGGTGCGCTTGAAGAAGGTTTGGCTGGCTGCCTGACGGAAGCGTCCAGCACTGACACCGGATGCGCTCAAGGAGCGTTCTGCGACAAAAGACATGGCGATCCAAGACCGACCTCGTTGAAAGCCTGCTATGCAGACAACACGCGGGAAGGCTTGAGCGTCCGTACATGAGAATACGAAGCCCGTGGCCTAATGCTATGCTGGATTGCGACTATCCGAGGTGAAGCGTTATAAGTGAGACGTGTACGTGACGTGAGAGCAATACAACCACATATGAGGCTGGTAGCCCTGGTCACTACTAGTAGGAAGATCTCTGCTTCCTGCGAGTGCCCTCTTTAATTCGTCTCGCAGAAGTCAGACGCCATCAGCCCTGCTAAATTCACTAACTGTTGGTATCATCCCGCAGACAGACATCCCAAATCGCTCCCCCACTTCAACAACTAGCTTGCAGACAGGCAGCCATGGACACCCAAGCATTCAAAGTCTAGTAGCCTTTGATTCCTGCTCCTGAAATTAGCACAGTCCCAGCCACCGGCAGCACCACTGCCCCCCACTTCAACAACTAGCTTGCAGACAGGCAGCCATGGACACCCAAGCATTCAAAGTCTAGTAGCCTTTGATTCCTGCTCCTGAAATTACCACAGTCCCAGCCACCGGCAGCGGCACCACTGCCCCCCACTTCAACAACTAGCTTGCAGACAGGCAGCCATGGACACCCAAGCATTCAAAGTCTAGTAGCCTTTGATTCCTGCTCCTGAATTAGCACAGTCCCAGCCACCGGCAGCACCAATGGCCCCCACTTCAACAACTAGCTTGCAGACAGGCAGCCATGGACACCCAAGCATTCAAAGTCTAGTAGCCTTTGATTCCTGCTCCTGAATTAGCAGAGTCCCAGCCACCGGCAGCACCACTGCCCCCCACTTCAACAACTAGCTTGCAGACAGGCAGCCATGGACACCCAAGCATTCAAAGTCTAGTAGCCTTTGATTCCTGCTCCTGAAATTAGCACAGTCCCAGCCACCGGCAGCACCACTGCCCCCCACTTCAACAACTAGCTTGCAGACAGGCAGCCATGGACACCCAAGCATTCAAAGTCTAGTAGCCTTTGATTCCTGCTCCTGAAATTAGCACAGTCCCAGCCACCGGCAGCACCACTGCCCCCCACTTCAACAACTAGCTTGCAGACAGGCAGCCATGGACACCCAAGCATTCAAAGTCTAGTAGCCTTTGATTCCTGCTCCTGAATTAGCACAGTCCCAGCCACCGGCAGCACCAATGGCCCCCACTTCAACAACTAGCTTGCAGACAGGCAGCCATGGACACCCAAGCATTCAAAGTCTAGTAGCCTTTGGCACAGCTGGCGCTCCCGCGGTACATGGACCCAGTGGGTTGCCGGCTACCAATGGCTTCGAATGCAACTGCTGCGTCTGTTCCCGCTATTATCTAGCACCGCGCTACCAAGCCGTGCCATCGGAGCAAATAGGCTGGGTTGCTCTTTACAATATAATATCTTGCCACTGGTGCTATCTTAGCCCGGCCCTTCCACCATGCTTGATCTTATTCCTCAGTGGCCTTCTTGACTACCAGCTTAAGATCTGCACGTGGAAGCAGCAGCAGCTGAAAAGCTGCACGTGCATTCCCTAGGTGAGCAGACGGACACAGCAGGATACAGGAGCAACGAAACCAGCAATGGACTGGAAGCAGACCTAAGGAGCACCACTCGCTGCATGTCATTTCAGCTTGTTCAGAGCTTGACCCGTCGCAAATCAATAATCAGCATAGACAACATTACTTGCACGTTTCAGACGTAATAGTTGTCTGCATGTAATTGGACTGTTCAATAAGATATGGGCTGCACCATAGTTCTCAGCCCAATCTGAGCACACCCGTAACGGGTTGAATAACAATAGTTACACTTCGTGATATGCCATAGTAGAAAGTTCCATATGCCCGGCACCTCAAGCTGTTACAAGAGACAGCGATGTGGAACAGAATACAGGTTGTCTTCGGCATGCAACCAGAACTAAAAACTGAACATATGCCTAGACATGAGCTCCAGTATTGGATCGAATGTTCTGCATTCTTTCAGCTGAGCTTCTGTGTTCCAGCACACACTTGTAAGGTATGCTGCAGGTCATGCATTTGGTAGGTACCCGTCCTTGCTTGCAGAGGCTCACTGGACAGTCAGCAGCAGGATGTATTGTGTCCTCAATATCCTTCTTATAGAATCAATTGCTCCATTGGTCGCTGCATGTAAGGCACCATAGCACATGACAACCACACAACAGTAGAGAGAAGGTTCACTTGGCGGTTTCAGGGCTTGTGTTGGCCTCTTCTCATCTCATCTTGATCAAGATCCCTGATTTGCGTGGCATCTCCCAGTTGCGCCCACGAGTGCTGTTTAGGTCATTGAGCATGTCCTGAACTTTGCTGGGATAAGCAGACTCCTGTGCAAGGTGGCCAATGTGCTGGAAGTACCCGTCCATCAAGCATTTGGTCCGCTTGCGAGTCACCTCAGCATGCTTCAGTGCCTGGCAGGGAGGACAACAAGAGCACGATGTCTTATTACTCCCTGCTCGTGTAGCATATAACATGGCACACACAAAGTAGAAACACCTGCAGCATGCAAGATGCTGGGACTACTGCTGCTTGACTGCAGTGGCACACCCCACTGCCGACCTCATCCCCCTTTGCCAACCGTACAACGCCCCCTTATTGCAGTACATCCTACACCCCTACTAACACGGAGATTGAAGTATGGTCATTCGCTAAACTCAAGCCGTACCCTCACTGCCTGTTGAGCTTTCTGCAACATCACCCCTGTCTGATCTTTCAAGCATCCCAGGAAACTGAAACTGCTAGCCATGCGGGGATCAGAAAGGCCCAAAAGTCTGGCAAGCTTGGTCATGTGTGCCTTCTGTCACGCCGGTTAGCTATAGTGGAAGTTTTTGTTACTGTGATTCAAAGTCAGACCAGCAACTTACATTGCAGAGAGTGGTGCCAGGTTTGAACTTGAACACAGGGTTCTCAAGGCGGTGCCCGGCGATCTTAAGCAAAGTGCACAAACACTCCACATTTGTCTGATTGATGTTGGGGTAGTCAGACAGGAGGTCTTGGATGCAGCTGTGCATGATGTCATCAATCAGCATGCCAGATCTGCAGGCAGGCACAGAGGAGGATTGGAAACTAGTATTCTGGCGTGACTGTGCTAAGCTGTGTAGGGGCTCCCTATGAATATGCCCACATGGATCGACTGGAATCATTGCCTAGATGCCACTGCAAAGTCAAGTGAAACTATATACATGCGGACATAATGATATTGGATTCCCTTCATGCTTATCAGGTAAAGCTTTGAGTACAGCCCTGTTACTACAGACGGTTTTCAGTGTTGCTTACTTGTACAGGTGGCCAATAAAACGTACAATGCCCAACATCTTCTGTGATGCCTCCTGTAGTTCAACGGCATCCTCTTCCCTCAGGATCTCCCCCTCCTCCAGCTCTTCCACAAGCTCTCCCTCCTCCAGCTCTTCACTGCTTGGTTCCACAGCAGATGTCAAGGCAGCGCGGCTTGTCTCAAACAGCTCCTCAGACTTGTCAAGCAGAAGCCGGCGGAAATTGGCGTGGATGGGAGGGCGCTTGCAGCCTGCTGCTGCCAGTTAAGCACAGCAATAGGGCAGACCAGGCAGCATATACCAATTGAAAACTAAATCCATGAGGCCAGAAGCCCAACCTAGACTCGGCCCTATTGTGCTGCCAGCAGACCATGGTGCAGAACGATGCTGAGTAACCACAAAGCCTGCCTTTAGTACCCGCAAGCATGTCTATACTCACGGCCTGAGTCCACACTTGTCATTTCTGGCTGGCAGCAAAGTAGCAAGGTTTTTGCCAGTTACTCTAAAAGAACTTTGATGGATCAAAGCCGCGTGACAATTGAGTCCATGTAAGCACTCACCGCTCAGAGCCAAGCCAACACAAGATGGCAGCTGCTTGTGCAAAGTACAACACAGGCGGCAATAAACCTCTGGCGTAGGATGGGAGAGCGCCTTCTCAAGCAATTGGTTGATGAAGCTGGTGATAGTACTGGCCTGTGACATTCCTGGAGCATCAAGTATCTGCAACAGCACAGTTCAGCAAGCACAAGTATCAGGCAGGAATGTGTAGAGGGCCAGTCCCCAGCACAGCCTAATTCATTGGTGATAAGCTGGGCTCAAGAGTTAAGATGCTGCTGCAGATTCAGCGTTGCTGCTGCACATGTGTCATGCTGAAGCCCATCCAACTGAACAACAGACAGCACAGTGCAAACCTTCGACCAGTAACTGTACATGATGCACCAGAGTTCCACATCGCCGCCCTCCATGCATGTTTATGGCTGCCACTGACGAGTCCAGATTCAAATTTATTTGTTATGCTGGGTATCATGTTCTGCGATGATT
Source organism: Pseudopediastrum boryanum (assembly GCA_963556185.1). Classification (NCBI taxonomy): domain Eukaryota; kingdom Viridiplantae; phylum Chlorophyta; class Chlorophyceae; order Sphaeropleales; family Hydrodictyaceae; genus Pseudopediastrum; species Pseudopediastrum boryanum. The sequence continues at coordinate 795,573 of OY744497.1, forward strand.
GAATGGCTACCCTGGCATGTCCTGGTCTGCCAGTACAGCCTCCAGGCACAAAAACCGCTCATGTCCAGTGAAGAGAGAGTCTGGTAACCACTAACTGACATGGCCGAGCCCCTTTCTGAGGTACCTTTTTGGCAAGCTTGTCAAAGTTGTCTGCAGTGAGCTTCTCCAGAACATCTTTGATGAGCTTCTCGCTGGCCAAGTGTTCAAGCCTTGCCTTGAGGTTCACATGAGGACTCACAGACCTCTGAGGTACAGCCTTGCTGCAGCTTGCCTCACTGATAGCATCTTTGGATTTACCCTTGACAATGTCTGCCAAGCTCAGCTCCCCCTGTGGAAGTAGTGCAAGTGAAGCAGAAGAGAGTTGAACAAGACAACGATATGCTTAGGAGTATGCTGTCTGCATGTTTGTGGGAAGCTGCTTTGTTGACCTGAGGTACTCGGGGTGTGCCACGCACAATAGTGATGTCACCTTTGGTGTTGGGATTCCTGGGGATGAGCATGTGCCATGCTTCTCATTGATGCCATTTACTGCTTGCGTTTCTGGGAAGCTATCTTCCTGAGCATGTCCTTGGAGTGTCAATTCGTGCCTGTGCGTAGCTTGTTGTTGCCTGCAGTGAAATTGCCTGCATGCTCACAGACATGGGGGATCTGCCCAACATGATGTAGTGGTCTAGTGCTGAGGAGTTCCATGGCCTACGTAAGACAAATACTGGGCCACAGTCCAGCACATTCATCAGATGTTTTATAGCTTGCAGCTGGGCAGATTTGCACATGCCTTGAGCCTCCAAGCTTGGGCTTATGCAACGCAGCTGGAGCCAGCAATCATGATCAGATGTCCCCTTCGTGTCCATGCCAGGACTACGTAACACAGGAGTCCATACGCATGGCAGATCATGTCTTTGCAGTGAGTGATCAATTACCAAAGACCAGTAGTCAGCATACATGTAAGCTGACAAGATGCTAGAACCGAAGATGTAGCTGCTGGAAGACTTACCACCCTTGTGTTGAGGTTCTCAACCAGCTCCTTCAGTTCACGATTCCCTTTCTGTTCCTTGTTGCTGAGGTGGGCTGCCTGGCAGTAGAATCCAAGCTTCATGTAGTGCTGAGGGTTGGGTTGCGCCTTGTCAAACAGCTTCTCCTGGCCATTCTCCTTGGAATTTCCTGCATGAGAATTGAAAAGCATAATCATGGCTTGACAGTTGCAATCCAACTGCATTTCTGCTCAATCTCCGGCAAGTTCCATGCTGAGCATGCAAGCAGCATCGATCGCTTACCACTTTTCGGCATTCCGAAGCTTCTCATGGGGTCAATTTCGCCTATGGTAGCGTAGGACGACTGACTGACTGACCACTACTCAAGTAGATTGGTTACAGTGGCCCTATATTCTGGGCTCGAATAAGAGGCGCTGGGCTTCGAAGGATGATTATATCGGCATATGATAGCTAAGATGGTTAGTGTAGAAGCATGCAAGCCGGGGTCGACGTTCTTTAGCTGAAGTATCTTTAGTACATCAAGCGGACGTCCGCTGTCAACTACAGGTTGCAATCAAGCGCAACAAAAGGATGCCATAAGCTGCAAATGATTCTACTGACTGCAAGTTAAAGACATGGTCTTTTATACGCACACATAGTCCTTTGTTTGTTCAACGCTGAGGCACTCACTTGACTGGGGTGTGGTGCACTCAGACACTACAGCCGGAACTTCGAAGAGTTTCAAAAATCCAACCGTGGGAGAGGAGCCTTGATAGCCTTAACTCTTAAGGTTATCAGCACAATCTACCAGCAGATCCGAAGCATGTGGATTGACAAGGCAGCCCAAAGGGCAAAGGGCCGATCATCCGCCTTCGATTCGAACCGGGCAAGACAGTCCTTGCCAGGGCAAAACTGCCGCTTTCCTAACAGCCAATTTCCAGCAGTCAGAACAAAAACATTGAAGCAAGCCATAACCCTGAGCGGAGCCCCTTTCACTCTATGCGGTCGCTTACGATGTGGACACTGGACGCCAATCCCAACGACGGCAAATCTGCCCACCTCTCGCTCCTGCACAACTTGATGCCGGACGCCAGAAACCAGAACTGCAGCTGTTTGCATAACATCAAGTCTCATCCTCACTAGCCTCTGCATCATAGTACCTGTTGGGCAACCCCAGCCACCACTTCAACCGCTCGACCTGTGAGTTGCGCCCACTGCTGCCGCTGCTGCTGCCAACACTGCCCTCCCACCCATCAGACCCCTCGCTGCCGCTCGCCACTGGACTACCTTTTCGGCTGCCACCTCCCTGCGAAGCCTTCCCAACCCCCCACCCACCACCAGCAGCAGCCTGCCCCTCCAGCTGCCACTTCTGCATCAGCTGCTGCTGCTGCTGGTGCCTCTGAAACCGCGCATCATACGCAGCCTTGTCCACCGCGAGCCCGGTGAGCTCCATGGCCCTCACCACTTGCCTGGCACCCTTGTAGTCCCCAGCCTGCAGGCACAGATCTATCACATGCTCCCACACCACATCTGCAGGCTTCACCCCAAGCTGCAGCAGCCTCCTCAGCACTGCTACTGCCTTCTCCTGCTGCCCAGTCTGCCGGTAGCCACGTATCAACGCCCCAAAGGCCCCAGGAGGTGGGGTCTTCTGCACAGCTGCTGCAACCTGTATCGTTCGTTCCAGCGCAGCTTCAGCTTCCAGCAGCCTTCCACACTTCACCAGGGCTGCCACTAAGGCACTCCATGCCACTAAATCAGGCCCGCCCAGCACCCTCCCCCTCGATCCCGCACCTCGGCGCCCCTGCTGCTGCTGCTGTTCCAGCTGTTCTTGCCACCAGCCACTACTGCTGCTGGCTGCGTTGTTGCTTGCCACGCGATCAGCCACGACATCAGCTAGCAACGAGTCCAGTTCTGCTCCTTTGCTGCCCTGAGCCGCCCAACCTCCTGTGCTGCTTCTGCTGCCCCGCAGATCCCCTGCTGCTCCCCACGTCTGCTCAAAAACATCACCTGCTGGCTCGCTGTAGACCCCTGCCCCCTCTCCATCATAGAGCGTAACTTCCTCAGCTGCAGCTGACACACTGTCGTCAAGGTATGAAGAACCAGCAGTAGCATCGTCATCAACAGCACCAGCAACAGCAGCAGTATTGCTTGGTGCTGGCCCTAAGCCCATCCAGGCTGCTGCCCCCTCCATCTGCAGCAGCTCGTCAAACAGCGCCAGGACTGCCTCTGAGTCTCCTTCCTGTGCTGCTGCCATGATCAAGCTGGTAAGCATCACAGTGTCAGGGGCCATGCCCAGGCCTTCCATCTGCTGCAAGATAGCTGTTGCAGCTGAGGGGTCTCCTGCCTGCACAAGCAGAGCAGCAAAGACAAGCATCTGAGCACATATCAAGAACATTCTTACAAATCATCGAGGCTCCCACAGGCATGGAATGCGTTGTCACTGCTACTGTTCTCTTTACCTGCCCGTGCTTGAATATGCAAGGTGGGTGTAACAACTGTCCCCTAAATGCCTCTCCTTCATTAAGCAGACCCGTTTCAAAGGCAAGCACACACCACAACACAAGCAGGCACATCCCTGTCAAGCAAAGCCAGAAAAGCTAAATGGTAAGAACAGGTTCTTATGATAGCTCTGCTCACAATAGAGAAGAACATGTTCCTGCTGCACATGAAACTTTTATGAATAAGAGTACACCCCCAGCTTTCCCAACGTAACATGCATGTTTTCCACCTGAACACACCTACAGCCCATTTCACCCAACCCCACCTTTCACCCCACCCTAACCATGGGTACACCAATACCCCACCCCTTCCCTGCCAAGGTGCTCCCTACTCACCTCCACCATCCTACATAAGATCGTTGTGAAGGTGTCCACATCCGGAGCTACCCCACGCGATGCCATGTGACTCAACAGACCCGCAGACAGCGCAACGCTTGCATCCACGAGCTGTGGAGAACCACCCTCTCCCCTACTGCTACTGCTACCTGCTGCTGCAACTGCCGTTACCCCAGCTGCAGCACCACCAGCAGCAGCGGCAACAGACTCAGTCCCCCATCCTGCTACACTTCCCTCTCGCTTCTGCTCTCTAAACCCAGTGTCCCTGTTACCAGCTGCGCTGCTGCTGCTGTTACTACTACTGCTGTTGTCACCGAAGTTGCTACCGCTACTGCTACTGCTTGCAGACGGTCCTCCTACTGCTGCTTCTGCCATTGCAGCTGCCACTCTCCATCCAGGCACTTCTGTTGGTGCTGCGGCTACATCTCGAGCTGCTGGTGGACCCTCATGTTGCCCCGGGCCCCCAGCTGTCTGGAAACCGCCACTGTTGTAAACACTCCTCCTGCCACTGCTACTGCTACTACTAAAGCCTGTGCTGCTGCTGCTGCCATGCGTCAACAGCCCCTTGAGCAGCATGTTGTACATTTTACGATTGGGCGGTGGCCCTCTGACTTCCAGCTGCTGCATCAGCTGCTCAGCAGCTGCCAGGTTACCACGCTGGATGAACCCATTCAGAAGGGCACCATAAGTCATCTGCAGAAAACAAGAAACATGCAAGATTATAAGTCAAAGATTAGCAAGCGTACTTGTCTAATCTGCATGATTTGTATGAGGGAGGAGTAGGGCGAAGCAGAGGTGGACACCTGGCAAGGCAGATAGATGGGAACACTCAGAAGAGAAGAAGACCTGAGGTGGACCAGGTCTGAAAACTTCTAAGTGAACCTCTCTTTGATTCGCCGTCGGGACGAACATGTGACCAGTTCGTACATGACGAGCCAGTTCGTAAGTTACGAACATGACGAGCGGTGACAGCGCTCTCACCCGCGGAGGAACGGGAAAGCAAGAGAGCGACACACACAAGTAGCGTGCACAACGCTACACCTGTGCCAATTTTGGCCCAGCCGGTAGGCAGGGACTTTCTGTGGGTATTCTAAAGTGTTGCTGCATTTCTAAGCACCCACCCACCCATCCCTCAGGGGTTATTTTAATCTCATTTATGGTGCCAGTGACACCCAGCCAGGGTTTATGGCTGGCCTAGAATAGGCATCCTGGCTAAACTCTAGCTTGCTGCACAGCAGGATTAGGGTTTAGTCAGACACAGCCAGCCCTGTCAAGGGTTGACCAAACTTAGGTTGCAGGCAGACCCTTGACCCAGGGCGGTGACTCTGGCTGGGTGGCACTGGCATCCTAGCAAATCCTTAAATCCAGGCTATGATCAAAGGGGTCCTTACTCCTATAGGCTCTCTCCAATAGAGAGATATTACTAGCCTAGGGTGTCCACCATCTGAGCCTTCTTTTCCCCTTTACATACAAGGGGATGTATATGAATGAATCAATATTCATCCCAATTCACATCTTTTGAACAGAAAAAAAACAGCAGCGGAAAAATTAGTCCGCATTCAGATCTCATGAAGACCTGCAATGTCTACAAGGCATACTCGCACCCTTTGGACTTCGCAGAATCCAGGTGGAAGATGCATGTCCTACAAGACCTTGAAACAAGCAAGCTGCTGATAACTTTCAGCCCTAGTACATCAGCATGCGGATCCCTCCATGCATGGCCTAACCAGCTCCAGAGCCCTCACACAGAGCCCTCACACTTCAGCTACATGCTGCATATACTCTGAAAGACTCCTGTCAGGGGTGCATATGCAGATATGCCACCTTGCTTTTGGCCCCCCTCACCTGATTAGGTTTCACCCCAGCTGCAATCATCTCATCCAACAAAGCCCCCGCAGCCCCCATATCCCCCTCCTTCGTCAGCCCTCTAAGCAATATCGTGTAGCTCCAGACATCCGGCGACATCCCCTCCCTCCGGGCTTTATCCAAAACCGCCCTTGCCATCACATTCTGCCCAGCTGCCACAAACGCTGTCATGAGGGTGTTATATGTAACCAGATCTGGCATCACTCCTCTGCTCTTCATGAGCACAAACAGCCTTCGGGTTGCTTCTGTTGCACCCACAGCGCTATGGCCCTTCAAAAGGAGGTTGTATGCTGCCACTATATGAGGACCTGAAGGCCCTCCAGCGGCTCTAAGGGGCTCAAAGAGGGCCTCTGCTTCTGAGAGGCGGCCATTTGATACACAAGCATGAATGCCTGGAAGAAGCAATGACAGCAAGAGCCAAATCTTAATGGAGGCAGCGATAGGAACATGGCCAGTGCAGACAGAATACAAGCTTTGTACATCAGAGACAGAACAAGCGAAGCTATGGATGTCAATAAACTTAGAAGGCATGTGAGGCGTTCAATGCCTAAGGCAGTGGACAGGATTACAACTGAAGCAGGAGCTAGGTACTTCTAGTCCACAAATCCTGCCTGCAACAGCCCCAACTACTTCCCTGTCAAAGCGGCACTAATCCTCTGCTGCCTGTCCGGCAGTGCTTCCATAGGGCACACCGCTACATCAAGCCATAACACTTGCCATCAATATGTTATAGGTATCCGCGTGTCCTGAGAATGGATTCGTCTGTTCAATGGATTAGGGTCTGATCACCTGGGCAACAACGTCGCCGCAAGGCCGTCTGATGATTCGTATTGACATTAAAGATCCTTTGTTTGTTTCTGCAAAGCTCGGGTTTATACATCACGTGGCAAGGCAGGGATGAGCCTGCAAGGTGCATCTCCTGTGCTTGTCACATCCACCCATGCCCAGCCAGTGGGTTCTTACCTGCAAGGTAAGCCTGAGCGTCCAAGGGCTGCCCTGTGGCCTTCAACCGCAGCCATCCATTGTATATCAGGTCACCCACAGGCTCACTGCTACTGCCACCCTTTTCACTCCCACGTCTGCCGCTACTGCTGCTGCTATCACCTTTACTGCCACTGCTGCTGCTGCGATTACTAGTAGCCCCCCCTCTTCCACTGCCCCTGCCTTTCACTGCTGGCTTTGGCTTCTTAGCTGCATCCAGTCGTTGCCAGGAGTCCAGTGCCATAGGTGCTCCAGGCTTGCCTTTGCCTGAGGCCTTAATGAGAGCATGGATGTAGGTGGTGTAGACTTTGACGGATGCAAAGCCATAGGCTCTTAGCTGCTCCTGGAGAACAGCAACCACTGCCTCCACATTGCCGGCCTGCATACAGCACAGAGGACCGGTTGATAGCGACAGGCGCAAGGCGAGCTATGAGGATGTAACACAGGCTTGAGGATGCAAGAGGCCGCTTTCAATGAGGTAAGAAACATGCAGGCCTCCAACCCCTCATGACATGTAAATATGCTGCTAATCTTTTAAGGCATTGCCGAGTAGTGATCTCTATAAACCTCAGTGGCCTGACTGCCCCTTTGTACTATGTCTGAGGACCCCTGCTGCCACAGGATTCACGGTGGCAGCTGCCGCATTCCTCTACTCTGCCACCTGCTTTGGCTACCAGCTATGCTTCCGCTGCTGTTGCCCAATCACCCCACAAGCCTTTGTCAACTCCATGCTACCTCCCTTTACTGCATTCACAAACGTGTGTGCTCCTCTTGAAACAAGACCCCAACACATATCCCCTGAGCTAATTTTTCTGCAGCTGTTTCTTGGCTGATGCTTGTCTTGTTGCTGCTGTGCGTTTCAGCTCCCAGCTCTGCTGCGATTCAGCAGGGCACGTCCTGCGATTGCCTCCCCTTTACTGCTGCTACTGCAACTGCTGGTATTTGACTCGGTCACACTGCGGCAACTGCTGATGTCCCTTTGAGCCACAGGCCCCGCACCTCTCCTGCAGCCTTGATAAGGTTGTGATAGCTGCTGAGCGGCAGTTTGCAGCCGGTGCTTGTTGCCCGGTCAAACAATCGCCAGCAGGTCTCGTACTTGTGGTTGATACACAAATCTGCCAACAACAAGCAGCAAGTACACAAGATGACAAATTCACAGGTTTTTCAAGGGCTGTGCGTAGGATGCATTATAGATATAGGAGGTGCAACGCCTTAATGACATGAAACAGGCAGGACTACTGCTAAGAGGATCCATCCAAGCATCACATGCCCATGCTAAGGCGGTGAATGTGGCATTGCAGGAAACATCGCTACAATGCAGAGCCTGTTACGCTCCCTTTGACAGTGTTGATAGTAGAGGGTGCTATTCAGCTGCGTGAATTGCCGGTCACACGTTGATCTCAGACACGTCTGCTGCTGATGTGTGCCACCTGTGTGCTGCTATGGAACTCCCTGGCATGAGCTCAGGACGCTTCTTACCTAGTAACAGCTTGCCAACTTTTGGGCCGTTGAGGTAGATGCCCTTATCGATTAAATCCTCTACCGTAGCAACAGCTGTGGGCAGGTCTTGAGCTGCTGTCTTTGAAACTGTCTGAGCCCGCTGAGCAGCTGCATGAAGCACAGCCCTGCTCCTACGTTCCCGTAAGCTTCGTACTAGTGCTAGCTGAGCTGCCCTTTCTGGTGATTGCGCACAGGCTGGTCTTGTAGTGCGGGGCCCAAGGTTGAGCATGTCGGGTGCCACCTGACTGAGGTCCAAGGAGGTCTTTGCTATGACGCATCAACAATTTTAGCCTTAGAACACATGGGATTTGTATTCATCTTTAGGCAACTAAGATGCAACGTGTAAACTGCAGTGTCTACTGCTTGCATGTAAGGGCTGGTCGCAGTCCTGTTACGTCCTTAAAGGCCACGGTACATACAGTACAGTAATGGGCGGATTGTCGTCGCACCTGGTCCAGAATGGGCTCGGTGCGGGGCCGGAAAAGGTCGGGGAAATCCCTGGTCGCCACTTACCCTAGGGCTCCACACTGGGCCCACAGATGTACTGCCGAAGTTTGAAAGCATCTTCTGCTTTCCCTGGTACAGGCTCTGACGACCAGTGATCCTCGAAGACCCTCCACACTGCACACTTGCATAAATATGCGTGACAGCCAGATGCCTAATTTCGCCTTCCGGATGTGATTGTCTGGATTGTAGAACAGAACCATGCTCATCATGGGGTCATTCCTGATCGGAGGCCAGCACCGGCCTATAATCTGAACGTATGATACTCCATGGATGTTCCGAGTAAGTCAAGTTGATCTGCAGGCTACACCCCACGGACCTGCCCGGCAGTCGGGGCTCTAGTCTGGTGCACATACACCTTCCGCAGTAACACACGATTGACAGCTAAACCTATAGTCTGGTTTGTTGCATGCAGCTGCAGCTGCTTATGCCAGCAAGCGCCTGGCAAATGTGCCTCTTTTGAACAAGAAAGTCAAGGTCAGTATCTGCACAAGGCACTTGGGGCTGGTAGACTGCACACTTTGCACAATTGCCGCAGCATGCAAGAAGACAGCCTGGTCGAACCTGTCGTGGCTGCTTGCTATAGGATGCACGGGGACAGCTGGACACAGCATCTCCTGCAGCTGCCCTTGTTGCGCAAGAACGACAGGAGCTCTTGAAGGTAAATTTGGCTGCATGGCACATGATCTTGGGCTGCATGGCATTGTAGGCTCCGGCATTCATGATGGAACCTGAAACATGTTGTCGATGCATGTGCCAAAGGGTTTTTCTAAGTGGTCAAACATGAGAATGTTGGCACCTACTTGCATTGTCTTCAACCGTGGTATTGGTATCATGAGGCCATACTGGCTATCTACCCCCTAGCAATGCCTGCTGACTGTTAAACGACCCACCTGGGAATTTCTCTACATGATTGCGTTATGACGTCAACTCCTGGGCATGCCACTCACGGGACTGAGAGCTTGGCAACGTAAATGTATGCATAGCTGAGGTTCACGCCATGTGGCCTCCCTGCATGATTTGCCAGCTGCTATGCTAGCCTGCAATTGGCCTCGCCAAGCAAACACAAAAGATTGGTGCCAAGCAAACACAAAAGATTGGTGCCAAGCAAACGCAAAAGATTGGTGCCTTTGCTTCCCTATGGCCATAGCTTCAGCAGCAGCAGCAGCATCACCAAGGCGTGCCCCAGTTGACAGCACGCTGTTGGCTGGCTCAGAACAGCCGGCAGATACAGCATCGTCAACACCAGCTGCTGCTATCTCAGTGTCAAGTAGAAGCAAAGGAAGCAGGTCACGATGGCTCGCCAGTACAGCCAGCTGATCAGCTGCAACTCAAGCACGAGCAAGATGAGGTGTCCCATGGAGTTGCAAGCGGTCCTGCCGCTTATTTCAGAAGCCGTGGTGGTGCTGTTAGCTTTGCACCCGGTGATCTTGTCAGCACAACTTCTCCTCGTGAGACAGCCAGCAGCCGATTGTGTGGAATATCCCTGCCAGCAGCAGGAGTAGCAGGGGCAGCTCAAATAGCTTCAGCGCATGTTGCAGGAACACAAAAAGCAGCAGCAGGAGGAGGGGGAGGCAGAGGGGAACTGCAGGCAGCTGGGGCAGCAGACATAGCAGCAGACACAGCAGCAGATGCAGTGGTGGAAGCAGCCAGGGCACATCTAAGGGTGGTAGGCAAGGCTTCAGAAGACCAACTGCAGAAAGCAGTAGGAAAGGTTGCAGGAAACCGATCGGGAAGAACAGCAGCAGCAGCAGCAGGAGAAGCGCCAGCAGCTGGAGCAGGACGAGCAGCAGGCACAGGGTTGCACCGAGGGGTACGCGCCGAGATTGCAGGAGACCAACATGCAAAGCCAGCAGCAGTAGCAGAAGAAGTGCTTGGGACAGCGACAGGGGCAAAAGCAGAGGTAGCAGGAGCAGCAGGAGCTGTACAGGCAGGGATAGCAACAACAGCACTCGGGGCAGCTACAGAAGAAAACCGGTCAAGGGCAGCAGGAGCAGAAGCACCAGCAGGAACAGCTGAACCCGTGGTTACTGAAGGCGATCCCAGGAACACTACCTATGACACGGACAAGGACAGCAGCAGAAGCAATGAGCCAAAGAAATCCCATCAGAATGCACACAGCAAGATGCACCAGCACCAGAAGCAGCAACGCCAGAAGGGCCCCAAGCTGCAGAGGAACATGAGCCAGTGTGATGAACTGATGTCCAGGATCACAGCATACTTTGAGGAGAACCAGCCAGCTGTTGCTACTGCTGCCGGTCAAGGTCTCTCAGGAGCTACTGCACTTGCTGGGGTAAGCATGAGGGGGTATCCTGTGTATGTGTGTTCGGGCTTGACTCCTGCTGACACGTTTGCATTCACGAAGCTCCCCAGACCCCTTTAAAGATCAGCATATTATTTTCCTATCAGTCTGTCATTCCTACCTCATTGTATACCAAAAACGTTTCTCAGGAACCAGCTGCAGCAGATAGCAGATATGGTAACAGCAGCAACAGTTGGCGCAGCCGGGTCGTGACTGGACTCAGCATCACATGCCGTAAAGAGTATTGCTGCATCCTTATCATCTCCCAAGCCTTATGTCCTTTCTCTCACTAATTGTGACTCAATTTGTTCCTGTTCCTTCATTTCCCAGGATCCAGGCAGAGGGACCATCACAGCCAACCAAACCATTGCAGCACTCGGGAGCAACTACAGCAGCAGCACTCGGCATCAAGCATGCAAGGACTGTGCTGACTTAGGAGAGCTTTCATTGCTGGATGAAGAAGTGCTGCTGGCCCTGCAGAGCAGCTTGGCGCTGCGCTTCCAGCAATTCAATTGCCCTAACAGCCAATTGCATCTTCAACAGCAGGAGCAGCTCTCCCAGTGCCTGCCTGCAGTCCATGGCACTGCTAACATGGGGCTTACCCTCCAGGGAAAGAGTTTGCCAAGCAATGGAAGGCTCTCGGCGTCAGTAGGAAGCTACCACCACCACCAGCAGCAGCAGCAGCAGGAGCAAAGCCTGCAAGGGACTTCCACGGCCCGCAGCCAGCGCCAGAGCAGACTAACATGCAAATCAGATGTGGAGGCCTCCTCAGCACATGCAGAGCAGACAGCAGCATCCATGCAGCAGCCACGGACAAGCCATCAGGTGCAGGAGATTACAGTAGCTTGTGGAAAAGGGGTCCAAGGCCATTCTGTAATGCTGCCTGCCCGGAATGCTACAGCTTCTCATGCTGCTAATGCTACTGCTTCTAGGGGTGGTTTTAGTATTAATGCAGCTACAGCAAGTGCAACAGTCCAGCATGCTGCTATGCCTGCTGCGGCTGCTGTTGCTGGTGGTGCTACTGCTGCTATTGCTGCTGCTTGTACTTGTGGTGGTGCAGCTGCTGGAGTCTCACATCAGCGTACTCCAACAGTCAGGGATTATCATGAGGCGTGGTCATCTGGCTTCATGGCAGGAGGCATGCACGGGCACCTGTCACCTGACAAGATGAAGTTTGGACACTTGCCTGGCAGCAGCACTCAGGTAAGCCATGCTCACTGAGTGGCTTTTGCCACCTATAAGTATTCAGTTTGTGTGCTGCGTCAAAGTCTTAGGGTATCAGAGGGGTTACCAAATAATGTGCTGTGGAAGACGAAATTGCCCATGCAGCCATGCTCGTTGCTACATTAGTTAATGGTGGACAGGCACATGCGACGTGTCTCTTATAGACTGCAGCACCCACTACGATACAGAGCTGAAAGTCTTGCGACCAATAGATGGCCTTGATTCTTGTCTGCATTGCTGTGGCCCTGTTCACAGCCAGTAAATTATAGAGATTCTGCATGTCCTGACTGCGATGCCTTAACTAAATTGCTGCTACCCAAATTTGTCTCCCACCCACCGCCTCCCTCCATCTCGTTCACCTCTCACACATGTACTTGCTCCCATACTCACAAGCACTCATATTTAACCTGCAATCGCCGTCTCACTCTTTCTCCCCTGCTTTGCCCCCAGGTGTATGCTCAGATTGCAGATGCTACTGAATGCTACAAACAGCTGCTGCTGGCTGAGGAGAAGCTCATGAGCAATGATGTGTAGATTGCCGTGTACTGGCATCGTCATTGATTTGACTGCCCGCTACACTGTAAAGTGCTGGCCATTTGCCAGGCCATTTGACAATGGCCCAGGCCCCTGCACTGGCTGGTCTTCGGCATCTCCGATCAGTATCATCACCTGGACAACATTGGGAGTATTGATAAGGAAGGGCGACAAGAGAGACTGATAAAGAAGGCCTCATGACACGTGTGTTTAGTCCTGGTCTCTTGTGCAGGGTTGCATGGGTGGAGAAGATGTGGCTTGCTTGTTGGTGATCCATGGTTGTAGGTTACAAGTGACCCATGTGGCAGGTAAAGCACGACCAGGGGGCTGGGCAGTGGTCTATCTGACTAATGTGGTGCATATCATTATCTAACTTAGCTCCTCTTGGGTGGCGCTGCAACCACTGATGCCCCACTTTCACGGGGCCAGTTATTGATGTGTTAACCCCGGCCATCTCAAACCTATGGAATTGGTACACATGCTTGAGTACTTTACCGGTTGGTGGTCTGGAATCCATTGTGTTTGGATACATCCGGTAATGGTGTGTTACTGTGTTTGGTTGTTTTGATGACCTAGCAGCCCTCTTGCAGTTGCCACACCTTATATGTTAGTGTTGTTTGTTCTGTTTGATACCAGTTGACCCCACCCAAGGTCATGTATGTAAGGTCGCAGGGCTAGTGCCGGGGGGGGGGGTCTCAGTCCCCTAGTGGTATTAGGCATCATGCACGCAAGCCAGCTAAGGGGCTTTGGAAGGCCCTAGTATGTATGGTATTGTCGCCGTTGCGCAGGGCAAGTAACATGTCAGCAGGGGGTAAGGGCCCCCTGGCACAGCCGTAATACCGTACTTGGGAATGGTGAGCGACTCTTGCAGCTGGCTGGTGCCTTGAACCTTCGCTTAGCCAACACCTTCTTCAAGCACAGCAATTACCGGACTGCTACTCACAAGATGGTTAATAGAAACAAGCAGGATGTGCTCAGGGTCATCGATTACATAGCTGTCTCCAAGCGGTTCATGTCAAGTGTGACAGACTGCAGGGTCTTTCGCAGCTTTGATACAGGTGGCTCTGATCATAGAATGCTGGTGCTTACGATGCGCCTCCGCTTGTCAGTGGCCAAGCAGCACAGTGCGAAGGGACAGCCAGCACGGCCCTATGACTGCAGCCGGCTGCAAGAATCTGCAGCAACTCAGCAGTGCTTTGAGCTGGCAATGTCTAACCAGTTCAGCCGTCTGGTAGGGGCTCAGTTGCAGAGCTCACAAGACGAATGGACACAGCTAACAGCGGCAGCCAGCCAAGCAGCCCATAAGGCTGGTCTAAACCTCAAGCCTCAGCAGCGGCGCCGAGATTTCGCTATATCCGATGCGACCTTGCAGAAGATTGAGCGGAAACATGCAGCACATGCAGCGGTGCTGTCCTCTCCTAATGATGCTACCAGGGCAGATTACAGGGAGGCCAATAATGCTGCTAGGCGAGCGGTTAAGAAGGATCAGGAGCGGTACTTCAAGCAGCAAGCGCTGTTTGCGGAACATGCTCTAAAAGCTGGTAATCTAGCCGTGTTCCACAAGCATGTCCAGCGGATCTTCAAGGAGCAGCAGGGCAGTAGCTCTGCTGCTCCTACAGCTGTGCTAGGGGGTGCTGATGGCAAGCAGCTGTTCCAAAGCAGGGAGGAGGTGGTGAAGTGCTTTGCTGAGCACTTTGCTGATGTCCTCAACTGCCCTGCCAAGCTCGACCAGCAAATGCAGCAGACCATTGAGGAGTTAGTGCAGAAGATGGAGGCAGGGCAAGGTGCAAACCAGCAGAGTGAAGCAGCAGCTCAGCCACCTACTGTGCAGGAGGTTGAAGAAGCTGTCTTTGCCTGTCGTAATGGGGCAGCTCCTGGGGTTGATGGTATCGCAACGCCTATGCTAAAGCTCAGTGGGACCATGCTGAAATGGTTGCACAGGGTCATTGTGGCGGTGTGGGAGTCAGGGAAAGCGCCAGTGGAGTGGAAACGTGCACTGTTGGTGGCACTGTATAAAGGCAAAGGAGAGCGCAAAGTGAGAGATAGCTATAGGGGGATAAGCTTGCTAAGTATACCGGGGAAGGTGTATGTCTTGGTCATTTTGGCTAAGATCAGTTCTCATATCGATGCACAACTGCTTGATAACCAGTCTGCTTTTAGGAAGGGGAGGGGCCTCACTGATGCTCTGTTCACCATACGCCAGGTCATCTCTAAGTCTGTAGCATTCGATCAGCCTCTATTCATGGCTTTTGTGGATTTGCGTAAGGCATATGATTCTGTACCGCGAGACACGCTATGGCGCATCCTGCATGTGTACGGGGTACACACAAAGCTGATAGAGTTGCTGATGGACTTGCATACTGGCACACAGGCTGCTGTTAGGATGGGTGGTGTGGTGTCTGAGTGGTTTGATGTGCATGGCGGGGTGCGGCAGGGATGTGTCATTGCTCCCTTGCTGTTCAACATCTACATGGACTTTGTGGTTCGGCAGGCAATGGCTCAGATGCCGGAGGGATGTGGGGTGAAGCTAGCCTATCATGCAGATGGGAAACTTGAGCGTGATGGGTGTGGTAGTGGTGGGTGTGTGGAGCTGTTGTCTGTTCTGCTGTATGCAGATGATATGGTGTTGCTAAGTCCCAGCAGGGAGGAGTTGGTGGTCATGCTGCAGGTGATGGACAAGGTTGCTGCTAGTCTTGGGTTGCGCATCAATGCAAGCAAGACTGAGATCCTGTCCATTGACAAGGATTGGAAGGAGGGGGATGTGCCAGTGCAGCAAGGACCAGAGGTGGTTATCAGTGAGGGTGTGGTAAAAGAGGTGTCACAGTTCAAGTACTTGGGAAGTGTGCTTGTGACTGATGGCAGGTTGGATGTGGAGTTGAATATCAGGAGGGGTAAGGCTGTGGGGAGGTTTAAGCAGTTTGAAAAGATGTGGGGTACCAAGCATCTGTCATTGGCTACGAAGGTGAAGTGTTACAAGGCATATGTGTTGCCAATTCTGCTGTTCGGGAGTGAGTGTTGGTCCCTGACCAAAGTGCAATCGCAAAAGCTTGAGCGGGTGCACTCTAGCTGCCTTAGGAGCATCCTGGGGGTCAGGCTGTCAGATCGGCACACCAATGAGCATATCAGGAAATCATGTGGGGTAGCCACCTTGTCAGCATACATCACAGCAAATAGGCTGAGGTGGCTGGGGCATGTGGGCCGCATGGAGGAGGGCAGGTTGCCGCATATTGCGTTGTTCTCTTCATTACATGGTGACATGACGAGGCCAGTGGGTAGGCCTCGCCATACCTGGGAGAAATGCGTGTGTGCAGATCTGAAGGTGCTTGGTCAAGATGAGGGGAGCTGGGAGGCTTCATGTCAGATTAAGAGTGCTTGGAGGAAGAGGTTGTGGGATCTTACGCACCCTTGGGAAAGCCAACGGTTAGTGAGGTGTAGAAAGCGCACTAAGCAAGCTATTGATAAGCATGTGGAGCGCTATGTGGTGCCTTTCAGTGGCTGGGAGGATGGTGGTTCACCAGTACCTTGGTGGTGGGAGCCACCTCCAGCCCCTACTAGGGTGGTGCTTGATCCTGCTGCCTCCCCGCCACCCATGTGTGATGGAAGTGGAGCAGGTTTTGGGTTTTAGTGGTGGTGTTTGCTTCCCCTTGGTGTGCACGCCGTTGCATCTAGCCTCAGCTTGTGTGTGGCAAATCCACCATCGGTTGTGTGGCTTCGTGATTGTGATCAGGAGCCTTGTGTTTGTGGCCTAGGTTTGTTTGGCCATTGGCATTGCTGGTCTTGCGTTTTGATTGATTGATTGATTGAATGCATGGTGAATAGTGTACGCACGTCAATGGGCTGTGATGAGGTACCCATGGACGTTATTGATGCAGCTATGCATGGTGTCATTATGATGGCCTGGACAGTTTGAGATTGTGACATACTTACAGTGGATATGCTTGACTTTATATGTGGATTGTTGATGGTGACGTGTCTTGTTAGCATTGAAGACTGGTTCCTGGAGTCTGGTCATCTGCGTCCTGTGAGTTGATGGATTGGGGTTTCGGTTGAGCACCAGGAAGGTCGTGTAATTGCTCACATGGTTGGTCACTCGGTCTATCTTGTGACAATGAATGAAAACATCGTGCCCGCTTGGTGAGGGATATGTCAATGCACCCGTGCAGTGCAAATCGCTATGCTCGCGGAAGCACCGATACCAACCATCAATCCCCCAATGAACCTCCTTTTTCCTGGTCCGTCTAGAACTTGCGATTAATTGCACGGATCCGGACAGTGGCAACTGATTAACCTAATGCTGGTGGTCTGGAACCCTTCAGTGTTTGGATCCATCCGCGATTGTGTGCCTTTGGTCGTTTCAGTCTAGCAGCCCTTTGCGGATGCCACACCTGGAATGTTTTTATTGCGCTGCTTGCTTTGTATTTGCTGCAAGTGATCGGAACAGCCCCATCGACTCCGGGTGGTGACTCCACCACGCGCTCTTTGTCAGCTATTCACACTGAACAAGTAGTACTGGTCTGACTCGAGAACGACTTCATATGCTTGGCGGACCACATTCTGACAGTTTTCCTTAAGGAAGATCCATGTTGTGGATGGCTGGTAACTGATTCATACAAGGCTCTTTTAAACCGCATTGGGGCAGTGAAGGTTTTGGAGAGTTTGACCTAGCTGCTGGACCTCATGTCCGCTAGCCGCTAAGCATATGTTGTCACTGTGCATGCTCAAGATAACCCGTAGTCTGTTCCACCTCGCTGTTGTTTGTGCCAGTTGGAGGTGCCGGGCCTATGGCACATTTTGCTATGGCATATCATGAAATGCAATTAAAATACGAGGTGAGCCTAATGGACGCAGCAGTCGACAAGAAAGCACCAAATGTGTCGATTCTGAACCCTTCATGCCTTTTGACCTCTTTTCAAACAAACAAACAAACAAACATCTAAGGTGTGAGTGGCAACCGCAAAGGGCTGCTAGACCCCCTCCCCTTGTCTGGTCTTCCCCTTCAACTCCCCGTGTCTGGCCTTCCCCTTATCTTCCCCAAGCACCGTCAGTTCAGCACACACGCACACATCTCTCCTGGCAATGCAAGTTAAGATGAGGGGTACCCATGCAGACCTTCCTCTTCAGCCAGCTTACCCGATGCAACGAAGCGGAGAATTGCCACTATGTGGCAGCCTGCCCTATGCCATGCGGCTAATATGCCCCAGCCACCTCAACCTATTGCTGTGACGGATGCTGACAAGGTGGCTAGTACCCGACATGATCACGACCTATTCAAACTATGCTCAATGATGCGCCGATCTGATAGACTGACCCCAAGGATGGTCCTATGGCAAGCGAGAGTGCACCCCCTCGAGCATCTGCAATTCAATCATTGCTCTTTACTTTAGTGGTCAGGGACCAACATTAGCTCCCACACAACAGACCATACGCATCATGTTAACACTTCACATTTGTAGGTGATGAAAGATGCTTGGTGTTGGCACACTCTTAAAACTGCTTTAACCTCCCCACAGCCCTGCCCTCCCTTACTTTCAAGTCCATGTTATCCAGCATGCCATCAACCACAAGCATGGCATCCCAAGCATATACTTGAACTGTAACACCTCCTTTACCACACCCTCACTGCTACCACCTCCGGCCCTTACTGCATTGCCACACCTCTGCCTTCCACTCCTTGTCAACGGACAAAATTTCATTCTTGCTTGCATTGGTGCGCAACTCAAAACATATGAAGGCTATCTAAAAAGCAAAGTAGTGCCCATCATGCAAATTGTCCATCATGCAACCAGATGGATATGGATAATCAAACAAAAGGCACCAACAAAACTCACACGGTATCCCTTTGGAGATTTCCAGATGGGGTAAATGGTTTCCTTTGCTTGTTGTACTATATAGAATCTTTCAGGGTCAGTCAGAACAGACACCCTAAGCCCATTTTATGCCTCCAGTCCGCTGCTCCGTCCCACCTCGCTCCTGCTCAACACTAAGCGCTTTTGCTTACTGACTACTCCATTTACTGCATTTCGTCATACTGACGTAGGTTTCCCAGCTGCCAGTACTATGTTCTCTCTTCCCTTGGTCGGACCCAGGCTGTTTTGTTCAACAAATCTTATTCCTTGAAGGCTTCTTGTAATATGGGAAAGTCTACTATGTAAATAAGGTTAGTGTCACAGCCAGAACAGTAGCCGTGTTGGCTGAAATCAAGTTAAACGATTCTTCAAGACCCTGAGCTGGCTAAAAGGAAGCAAGGTTTGACTCCGCCAAGGTTTACAGGTCCCAGGCTGTTGCTAGCTGTACTTCTCCCCTCCTGCGCTGCTGAGTCTCCTCACACTGCTCCTGTTGCCACCTGGGAATGAGCCATAACTGCAGCAACATGCCTACAACCAGCATTAGTACCCCAAGCACTAGACCCAGTACAATATATTGGTTTGGGATATGGGTGCAATAACCTCCTTTTGCACCCAGGTAAGCCGCATTCCCAATGATGGAAAACGCTGCACCAGCAGCAAAATCAACTCAAGATAGCACCTTCATAATCCGTGTGCGGGGCTGAAGATGGTGAGTTGCAGTGTGTGCGGTCGTCTGGTGGGTGGGGTCGTCTGCGTGGATCTGCCAGCCCAAGGTCTGCTTCTGCCAGAACCATGGAAAGAAGCCACCAAGGCTGGAGCCAAGGGCACTGAAAAAGAAGCTGCAGCTACTTTGGAGGCAAGTCCTTTGTTGGCCTTGGTAAGATGCTGGGGTGGTAGAAGCATGGGCAGCCGCCCAGTGCTGGAGCCCAGTAAGGATGAACTGCCAACCATACCTGCATGGATCCATGGGAACAGAAGTGTCGGCAGCTAGCCTAGTAAACACAACACAAAAGTGAAGGTGTGGCTGCACACAAGACAGCCGCTAGGGCTACATCACCAAGCACAATGGAGTCAAACCCCAGTGTCCTGCTTAAGAGTAATTGGGGCTGCCAGTCAGTGAACAATACTGAACCGTATCAGTTGGAGATGCAGCACGGTCCATGCACACCAGGCAAGCAATTCGACTTCTTAGATTGATTCCAGGCCATGGATTGTAGACTACAAGTGCTGCCAAAACGAAAGCGGGCCTATTAGATAACCCCTCTCTTACCTCCCAAGCAGCAGCAAGAATGCGCCGTAGGCTGCATACTCTCCCCCAGTCAAAGTCAAGCTTAAGGCTGCACCGGCATACACCAAAAGGGTACTGCCCACAGCCCCAAGATTGAACAGGAACATGACCATCCCTGGGCCTTGCAGAAACAACTTGCGGTAGTTGGGGTTCAGAAGGGAGCCCCAGGGACTGCAGGCTGCCGCTGCATTAGTAGTAGCAGCAGCAGCTGTGGTGGTGGTGGTGGGGTTGTCGGTGCAGCGGGGCAGTAGGGCATGACTCCACTCGGATTCAGGTGATAGAAGACCCATTCTGACAGCTCCATGCGCAAACACTAGGACCTGCAGACAGCCAAGTTCCTCAGTTACCGGTATTTACACTCCCCAAGTACTTGTGTGTGCCATAGGTTGTTAAGTGAACCAATGTAGCTTGTGTCTTGATTGCCATTGCCCATGTAAGAAAGGTTAGTCATTCCCCCCTTTCTCGGCTTAGCTCACTCTCTCTCTGCAGGCAGGTACACAGAACATATTACTAGTAATTCCTAAACAGCTTGGGTTTGTTCCCTGAACCTGTTGAGATGTCCCATATGCCAAAAATGATGGGCAGTGGCCAAATCTGCAGACTTTCGTTCGGCAACATTGATAATGATCTAGCTAAGCAGATCTTTGGACTCCAATCCACAGCCTTGCCCAGCGCTTGGGTGAACTTCTGTAGTACAAAGGAGAGCTGTGTTGCGGGTTTACCTGACGTGAGCAGTTGGCAAGCAGGGGCCAGTCTGTAGAGAAGTTACGGGTCATTTCCTGGTTTTCGGACATCATCACCAGGTTGAGGACGAATACTACACCCTCAATGAGGAACCTCAAAAGGAAAGCTGCATGCTCAATAGCCGTGTCCTTATCCAAATCCAGTTCAGACAAGCCGAGCCTTCTGTTTTCCTCCTCAGTACTCTTGAGATAGTCCTCAAGTATGCCGCTTTGCTGTGTAGACAGCAGCTTCTGCTGCTTTTGAATGGCAGCCTTCCGATCAGCATCGAGCAACAGGTGGGGGTTGTAACAGCCTAAGGACACGAGGACCATCCCAAAACATGCGAGTCGGCTCTTAGGATAAAACGGGATGCCTGTGTTGGGCCGGAACAGAAAGGTGTATTCGCAAACCCTCAGCAGGAGTGAGAAGCCATAGAGCAAGGTCGTGACGAGAGCCCACTGGAGCCTCGCCCTCGTCCAGTTGGCATGCCATATCATGGTCACTTCAAAAGGGGCCACTTCAAAGCTGCCGGTGCTCGTACTGCTTTCGCACTCGACCACCTCGCACATGTCTTCTTCTTCGTAGCATACGTCACATCCAGACCCATCTGGGCCACAACTCCGGTATAACCCCCATAGTCTGTCCAGGTTGGCGAGGATGAATACCCAAGAAACCACAGCTAGCAGGCCGTAACCCAGAACCTGGAATTTGCCCGTGCTGGCTGCTTTGACAACTCTAAGGACTAGAGATGATGGTTGATGCACTCCCTGCCGCATTGTCAATCACTGAGTAAATTTTGTTTTGCACTGAGCCGGATCGGGTTGTTCAGTAACAGCATGTATGTGACATGCACTGGCCCCTCCCTCCTATGCTGCCGGCCGGCTGTGCCTGCGCGAAGAACGACGTATTCGCCTGCTTTGAGTAGGAAATCGGTAGAGCTACGTTACTACAAATGAGGGCTTGCAAGCATGAGTATATGGGCGGTTGAACTGGTCGTGGTCGATTACATTGCGCATGGCTTTGAACACGCACCCACTGCGGTAAGGCCACCTCCATGCTCGGCAAGCATGCATCCAGCACTGAATGGATAGCGTGGACCCTGAGAGCAGCTCCAAGCTCTCTGCAGCCCCTCACTGCTTCGACACTCGTTCACACGACGCACGGTCCGTCCACACTGCGGCGCCTCGGCCGGACCGGAGCCGGTCACCGGCAGTGGCGCTGGGAGTCCAAGGTAAGGACAGTCATTCCCCTATCACGGACGGCTACTCACACCTAAACCTACGGCAATTTGTACTTTGCACCTCGACAGCACGCCAAAAACAATCCAACACCGCTCCCTTCACTGTAACTGGCATTACCTGTAACGAGGATTGGGGTTCTGCAGGGTCTACTTGATCATCTTTGATATGATTTTCGGCGGGCTCGGCGGCAGTGTTCCGGTGGCCTTGGAACGTTACCAATCGCACTCGAGAGACACTCGGTTGCCTCGGCCGCCTCAAACGATGCATATGAACTAGCTTTTGCACCTAACGAGGCTGTACAATGACCAAAGTTGGACGTTCAGTCATGGCTAAATGAGCTCTTTCTTGTGGCAGATCGTTGGGTGCATGCGTGGAGTGGTGGCTGCCTCTGTTTCCGGTTGCATGCTTGCTTTGCCTACTCTCCGTATGTGCTTGCAACCAAATTGCTTGCTCAACCTGCAATGGTAGCTGTAAGACAATCTCCAAGATAGCTGTAGCTGGTGGCGAACTCTTCGTGCAAGATGCAGCCTGAGGAGCTTTATTCTGACGAGGCAACGGCATGAATCGACTGCGGCTGGAGTGGGAACAAGCGTGCGTGGTAAGGGACGACAGGGCGACAGCATTGAACGACTGCTTTGGACAACTGTCCGAATATCTCAATCAAAAATTGACATGCTCCGTTGCCAGGAGCCTGCTCAACTTCCGTATCTGGGCATTTGTCTGAATAAACTTTAATATTTAATTCAGTCTGGTTGTTCTGGCTCTTTTGCACAGCATCTTGTGGCAGTGAGCAACAGCTTAGTGCACAGCAACCAGAATCAACCCCTGAATGAAAGGGCTCTGATACAGAACATTATCATGCCAAACGAAGGTGCTTTAATTCGTGGCATGATCTACTAATTGCTTCTCTACATCTTCCATGGCTTTCTGAAGCTTCTCGAGCTGCTGCTGGGCCTGCGAGTATGCAGCTGATGCATCCTCAGGGGCTCCATTCTTGATAATCATCTTGACCTCCACCAGCTTGGTATGCAGCTCATGTGCCTGCATCTCTGCAATATCCACTGCTGCTGCCTTGTTGGGGTGGTGCTGCTGATGTCGGATGGTCCTGCTCCCAGGCCTAACAGCACTACGGCCTTGGCCAGATCCACTGGCTGACGTGCTCTCCCCATATGAGCCCTCATTGCCTGCAGTAGCAGTAGTGGTACTTGGCGTAGGGGTAGGAGCTGCTCCTTTGCATGAAGTTGTCATTCCTGATACACCAGGTTGCTGCGTTGAGGGCTCAGCACTGGCATGTGTACCACCTTGTGATTGCTGAGGGCTCTGGCATGTGCGCTGCTTCTTGCTTGGCGGCTCCTCGGCAGCCTCGCTGCTGGAAGGCTCAAGGAGTTGCGTCACCTGCAGTACGGGCACAGCAAGTCTGGCTCAACATTTTCTTCGTGGTGTGCCACTTCAGCTATTAATAAGCAGTGCGATGCTGTTTGCCGTTGTCAGGTTAGAACAAATTGGTAGTTGCTCGGATGCACCTAAGCTCACCTTGGCAGTGTTGTTGCACTTCACAGCTAGTGCCAGCGCCGACTCAGCATCACATACCTTGTTCTTGGCCTGCTGGAGGACCTCCTGATATTTGCCAAGATGCTGGCCCAGCCCTACCCAGTTCTTATTCTTCAAGTCGTCAGTCAAGAAGCTGATATAGTGGACCACGACAATAATCTCAGGGTCGATGCTGTTTTGGTGGGCCTTGATGTCTGCTGAGTAGTTGCTGGAATCTGCTGCCACCGTCAGAGCTGCTTTGACAGCCCAGAGGTCTGACCTGACAGACTTCATTGCTGCCAATGTCTCCTCGGCACTGGTCTTCAATTCTGCATCCTCGTCTGCAACTGCTGAGCTGCTGCCGGCGCCTGGGGAGGTGTGGGAGGGCGGCTCCTTGCTGGGGCTCAGGCTCTGGTTGCTGTTATCTTGGGTCTGCAAGAAGAAACATGGGAAGTCAGCATGGTTTTGGGGGATGTTGAAGCATTCTTGCATCCCATGTGCACCCCCCTACCATTTGCCATGCCTTCTTCCAGCCCTTTGTGGTGTGGTCGTCTCCGTCCTTGAAAGCCTTCACCAACTGCCTGAGCAGTGGCCAATCGTTTGCTTTATCACCTGCCAGGCCTTCACTGCCACTCAAGCAGTTGCATATCTCCTCGAGCCATGCAGCAGGGACGGTGTCGCGTCCTGCCAGCTCCGCCAATGGCTGGTGCAACTGGGCCGAGTACAGGGCCCTGATGCTCTGTGTCTGCTTGCACCACCTCCTGTACAAGCGGTCCCTGCTGTCTGCCTTATTCAAGTGGCCCGCCAGCAGGGGCAGCAGCAGCCAGATCATGTCCATGGGCTTGTCTGGACGAGGCCTGGCTAGGAGGTTGAGCAATTGCTGAGGTGTTGTGCTGGGTTCGGGCCAGCCGCTGGGCAGCAGGGTGAGGAAGAGGACACCTGGATCATTGGGCTTTAATTTGACCAACATTTTTCCTAGCATGTTGGGCGCTGTGCCCTGAAGCAGGGCAGCTCCCTCAGGGCCATAAGCCAATCTGTAGACGTCATAAAGTAGTCCTTGAGAGGCGGTCTTTATATTTCTAACATGCTCCAAGGCGCTTCCGACGGTTTTCTGCGCCAGCTCCATCAGGCTTGCTGTGTGATACTCAGTACTCAAGACTACAAACAACTGCTTATGCACTGGAATAGACCAAATGACAACGTTAGATGACACCAAAGTGCTTGAACTCCTTCAGTGGCTCGCTGTGAGCGACTGCCGGGATTCTCGGGCTACCGTGGCATCTGCCCGCCCTCCACTCCGTTCCGTCGTTCAGTACGATCCTTTCAGGCACGCTAGCGTGTAAGCAGCTGCTACTGTTATGATCAGATGCGTTGCCATATGGCTATATATATAGGTTGCATCGGTGGTTGTTGAGAGAGTGGCAAGCATCCCGCGCGCCTCCCCCCGCCCTCAGAGCGCTACGACTCATCACGGTGCTCCCGCGCCTGGCCAGAGTGGAGCGCGCTTTGGGGACTGGGAGCATTAAAGCAAAGCATTATGCATCGACTGCCTGGCCATCTCAACGTAATTCGTCTGTCGAGGTTGGTAACGGCCCATGACATCGGCAGGAGCCAAGGTCCCAATTATCGATCCCTCCTGCTGCATGGATGAAACAATTACAACACAATACCCACTCATTCTACTAGAGAACTAGTATACCCCCTTATAATGCCCTCCTTGCTGTAAAGTGACACACAGTGGGTCTCCTGTTGGATGGACCCTCCAAATAAAGGCAAGCAAGCACCAGAACTATTTCAGTCATGTTTCCATGCCCACACACACACAGTGAAACCCTTGCCAAATGAGTAACTAGTCGCAACCATTTTCACCCAAGGCTACAGTCCTCATCTCCAGAGCATGCTGCAGCTCTCTCCTATGGGGATGACCTGGCGGCATAATGTCCTTAACTGCTGTTACCGCCTTCAACACAGCATCACATACAGACTTGTCCTGATCCTGTAAGCGCTGCGACAAGTCCAGGGCTGCCAGCTTATAGAGAGCCATTCTTGCTGAAGCTGGAGAGGTGGCATCTCCTGTGATCCCACTCCTGGATGCCTGCCTTGGGGCCCCTTTCTTACTTCTGTTGTTGAGCAGCCTGGCAAGCGGGACACACACCTTGGCTTGCCACGTGCTCCTGCTGCTTATAGGAATCAGAGTGATGTGAGCCTCTGCCAGAGCAGCACGCATTCCCGTGATTTCAGGGTCGTGCAACAGGCAAAAGAGTGGATGGGTGGGGAGGGTGAAACATTTGCAGCAAACATCTAGAAAGCAATACTCACTTCATCAGTGGCACGTTTGGCTGTGCTTGACCTCCTCCCATGCCTTGCCTTCAGTGCCTCATATCCAGACCAGGCTTGGTGAAAAGCACGCTCTGCTGCTTCACAAGCATGGTTGGCGACAAGGTACTCCAACCATCCTTCTTTGTTAGCTGGCAGGCTGGCATCATCCTCTATATCGTATGCAAGGTGACCCACATGATCCTTACGATCCACCTGCTTCTTTAGCCAGCTGTTGAAAGTTGCCATGATTGAGATGCCTGCCGTTTATGGCCAGACCATTCCATGGGTGGTTTTCCACATCCGTCTCAAAGACCTCTTAACCCCTGGTGCTCACCTGCTCTGTCACAAAGCACAATTTCGATGCGCAGCAGGACGGCTATTGACATCCCTGTTAGATATACCACACTAGCTTCAGCTGCTGGAAGGAATAAAACTACAGTCTTAAAAACAGCATTTCAGGTGATCGCACCTGGTGATTTTGTTCCTTCATGCCATGAACTGCTGCCTTTCGTTGGCGGATGGCTACAACTGCTGGTGCACAGGTGAACTGGCCAGGGGTGCTGTGCTCTTGCCTTGTTCATCTAGCAGCTCTGGCAGCAGCAGCAACAAGCAAAGCATTCAGCAGCTTCTACACATAAAGTATGGTGCTGCCAATGACAGCCAAGGTAACCATCCCAGGGCATGTGACTTCGAAACCCTGACTTGTCCAAGAGAACCAGGTGGATGACACACAAAAAGCATGGGGCCACCTGTAGCAGCTCTACATCTAATTCCTTGCACAGCATGGCATCAGCTCGACAGCATTTGAAAAATGTCAGCACACGGCCAGCACTGATTACTCCAACTGCAATGCACCGTCAGTCCCTTTCACACCAAGGCATTTCCTTCTGCAGCAAAGAAAGCAGTGCCTATTGGAAACCGGTCAAATCCAGGTGATCAGGACCAATAAGGGCTGGGGAGGGGGGTTAACATAATCAGCAGTACCATTGGTGTGTAACAATTAAACCATGGATATGCCATCAAGTCCGATGCTGCATTTCATCCAGTCCCAGGCCGCCCCTTGTTGCGCTTATATGAATGATAACCCCAAACAGTCAGAACCCAACAGCAAACAGGCAACCACCAGCAACATTTTTAATGGCAGCTCTGTTCACCTGTAGCAGCTCCCCACAGCATCCCTTTTGCAGCAGGGCATTCTTCCTGCAGCAAGAAACATCAGGAGTTGCGGTTCAAAAAACGGTCATACCGGGTGATCAGCACTAGGATTATGTCTGCATGCTCACTCCAGCCTGCTGCGCATTGGTTCCTTTGCACGTCAAGGCATATCTTTCAGCACTATCAAAATAAAGCAGGAGTCGCAATTTGAAAACGGTATACCAGGTGATCAGCAGAGGGTCTCCTAACAAAAACCAAGGGCATGACACATGGAGCATGTTCACCCATAGAGGCTCTACATCAAGTCTTTGTACAGCAGGTCATTGGTTCAACGGCAGAAAGAATAGGAGCTGCAGTTTGGAATCGGCATTATCAGGTGATCAGCACAGGGTTAGTACTTGCCTGATCACTCCCGCTGCGCTGCACGATCGGTTCCTTGTACAAGCAAGCATGTCTTTCTGCAGCAAAAAAGGGAGTTGCCATGTGAAAGCGGTCAAATTTGGGTAATCAGCTCCGAGTCAGTACCCCGCAAGTGTCTTATGTCTGCCACCTGCTTCAGGCCCCTCCTGTTCACTTGCAAGAGAGCCGAAGATGATCAGCATGCAGGATTTCTCTGCACAGACTCACAGCCGCTCTGTGCAGAAGGAACTCAAGCACGGTGTGTGAAACAGCTTTCTATATGATCAAGCCGCAGGCATGCAGGCGGTAGGGAAGCACACAGTCAAGTTGCACTGACCAGTCTCCGCAAGCAGCAACAGTCCCTGTAGGTACACACATCTGTATTGTTCAGGAAGGGGCAGACACACTTCCCCACTCATGTGGTCAACATACAGGCATGCAACAATATGGGAGCAGCAAATAACTACTGCTGCTTTTATTCTCCATGGCTAAGTCACCATGTTCACATCTGTTCTGCTCTGCCAAAGGCCCTTCAATTCCCTGGCAGGAGGAACAATCCCATGACACCAAAAACACCTTCCAGCTGTCTACAGGCAACTTTCTGCCAGGAACTTTTCGCGGGTGTAAAAGGACAGGCATGCAAATCATACAGTGCATGACATGCGGTTCATTCGTGCTGTGTCAGCAGCTGGATCCATCTCCCAGAAAAGGTCCCATTATATTTGTTGCATCAAAAGACAAAATCATGCTGCTTGATACGGCGAACGAGGTGATCATGGCAGGCATGCGGTTCACCCGTACTCTGTCAGCAGCTGGATTGATCTGCCACAACAGCCACAAGCTTTCTGGCAGCAAGGAACAAGATCACAGTGCTTGATACGGCAAACGAGGTGATCATGGCAGGCATGCGGTTCACCCATACTCTGTCAGCAGCTGGATTGATCTGCCACAACAGCCACAAGCTTTCTGGCAGCAAGGAACAAGATCACAGTGCTTGATACGGCAAACGAGGTGATCATGGCAGGCATGCGGTTCACCCATACTCTGTCAGCAGCTGGATTGATCTGCCACAACAGCCACAAGCTTTCTGGCAGCAAGGAACAAGATCACAGTGCTTGATACGGCAAACGAGGTGATCATGGCAGGCATGCGGTTCACCCATACTGTGTCAGCAGCTGGATTGATCTGCCACAACAGCCATTAGTTTCCTGGCACAGAAACAAACGGTGCCTGGAACAACCACCCCAAATGATTGCCGGGACACGCTGTTCAGCTATCACCTGTCAACAGCTGGATTATCTCCCACTACTTTCCCAGCGTCAAGGAACAACAGCATGGTGCTACTGCAAACGGGGTGATTGCAGAGATATGGCTTCACCTGTGCTCTGTAAGACCAGGCTTGGGACCAAGGACCAAACTCTTGGTATCTAAAACAGCAATGCTTCAGCAATGCAGCAAGGCATTCCTTATTCTGCAGCAGCAAAGGGATGCCTGAGACCTGAGAAACTGTGGTTTAAGAACGGTCATACCAGGTGATCAGCACAACCTGACAGCAGGCATGTCCTTTCTCTGCAGCAAGAAACCTGAGGAGGTGTGGTTGTGGAACGGTCCTACCAGGTGATCAGCAGACCTGACAGCAGGCATTTCCTTTTTCTGCAACAAGAAAACCTGAGGAGTTGTGATTTGAAACGGTCATACCAGGTGATCAGCACAACCTGACAGCAGGCATTTCCTTTTTCTGCAGCAAGAAACCTGAGGAGTTGTGGTTCCAAACGGTCATACCAGGTGATCAGCACAGGGCCAATACCTGCCTGGATCACCCCAGCTCTTCAACAGTTCTATTTCATGTCATGGCATGTTTATCCCCAACAATAGAAGCGATTGCATTTGAAAACGGCCAAACTCCTGCTGCGCTGCACAACCAGTTCAATTGACAGCAAGGGAATTCTTTCTGCAGCAAAATGTTCAGGAGTAGCGGGTTTAGAATGGGTACATCAGGTGATCAGAACAGGACTGGGCGTTCTGAGCCCTATCTGTGTTCATCCGTGGCAGCTCCACACCCATTCCATTTTGGCAGCAGGCCATTCCTTCGGGCCTCACCTGTCCTGGTTGTTTGAACGGTCAACGGCATCTTCTCATATTGCTGCTCTTCAAGGAGGTCATGCGTTCTGCAGCAGACACACCAAAATATAGGAGGTTTCAAACCGGTCAAAGGAGGTGAACAGGAGATGGTTGTGCATGCCTGCAGTCGCCAGGGAAACCAAGTTAGAAGACAGGGCATTGACTGTAATTAAGCCGCGCGTGCATCCTGTGCTCCCTTATTTGTCTCCCTAGCTGTGAAAAACCTCCTCATGCAAAGAACACCACAACCAGCACGCCGCCTGTCTGCTAGTCAGTGGTACAAGGACAAATATAACAATGACGCCAATTTCCGAGAAAGGGAGCTTCAGCGCAGCAGGGCTAAGGTGGAGGCGAACAAGGACCGCTACAAGGAGCTATGGGCTGCAGCATACCAGAGGCGCAAGCAGAGAGCACTAGCAGCCCAGCAGCCATCCACACTTGGCTGCTTCACTGCGTCCAGGGTAGGGCCAATAATTCCTCCCCTAGATGTGTCAACGGTCCCCTCCCATGGATAGCACCTGGTTTGGTTTCCCTCGGTTTCCCCGCAAGGACCCTATGCAAGCCTATGCTGCTCAACATGGCGCCTCCATTCAACTGCAGGTTACCCTCCCAACCAAAAAGTGGAGGGCTGGTCCCGCCCCCTACCATGCCCGCAACTTTGTCCCCATCAATGACCCAAAAAAGCTGTGGCAAATCCTGAAGGTCATCAAGCCCCGCCGTAACCACACCTTTGAAATCATCCAAAAGCGCAAGCCCTGCAAGATCTGCATGGACTTTGATCACGCCCCAGGCTTCCCTAAAGAGATGTTCAAGGACAGGGCTGACTTTACAGACAAGATTCAAGCAGCCCTGGCCAAGATCATGCAGACCGACTTTGGCATCCAGATGAACCCTGCAGATTATGTGTGGGTGTTTACAGACTACACCACCAAACCCAAGTTCTCTGCCCACCTGGTGATCCACAAGGTCATGCCGGACGGCAAGCTGCTGTGCATTCCCCATCATGAAAGGGGCGACACCCACGACGGTTCCAAATACTTCTTCACCAGGATGCTGCAGGAGATGCCTGAACTTGCAGGAGGATTGTTGGACGACCGCATCTACTCCAGAGACAGGGAGTTCAGGTTGCCGGGGGCCACAAAGGTGCCCAATGGCAACCCCAAGCAGCCTCCCCTCGACCAGTATGACACCTGGAGGCCCGGCACCGCCTACATAGCAACAGGGCACAGCATTGAGCAGGGCATGGTGGGTTACTTGGGAAGTTATGAGCCCCATGTGCTGGCTCTGCCGACGGCTGACAGGTCAGCTGCTGCTCCTAGGGCTGCCTCAGCTAGGTCCAAGGGCCCCCCGCCGGGCCTGTCACTGGATGATGGACAAGCCAGGATGCTACAGCTGATCAGCCGGCAGCACCCAACGGTTTACATGATGCATCTAGCAGAAACAGATGTGTTTGACAGAGACAAGGCCGCCCGCTTTAACCACTCTGACCGAAGTGAAGAATGCTGGTGTGGCAAGGCACACCACAGTAACAACTATAAAGCCTGGTTCTCTGGCAATGATGCGTGGGTGTACTGCTTTGCATGCAAGCAGCAGTTTGCAATTGGCTGCCTGGAAGACAACTTTGCGGCACCAGACGACATTGAGGTGCACTGCAGGTGGCTCACCAGGATGCAGGAGTGTGAGAGCACTGAGGATCCTCACCTTACCAAGCTAAATGAGCAGCTGACGGCGCTGCTGACAGCCTCCATCAAGGTGTTGTGCCTCCAATCTGTGATGGGCAGCGGCAAGACGACGCTGCTTAAGAGCCTAATCACGGAACTGGCCCAGCGTCTGGGCGTCCAGCGGGTCCTCATCATCACTTACAGGCAGAGCTTGTCCCTTAACATGCTGGCAGAGCTCGGGGAGCTGGGCTTCATCAACTACCTGCACGCACAGCAAGACAAGATTGACCTCACAAGCCAGGATAGGGCCATCGTGCAGCTAGACAGCATCGCCAAGGTCTGCAAGGGTGGCAAGATCATTCCCAAGTTTGACCTGGTGGTGTTGGATGAAAATGAGAGCACACTGCACCATACTACAGCCAAAACACATGGCTCCAAGCAGGGGCATACGTTCCAGACATTTTGCTCCATAATCAAGGCAGCAGACCGGGTGCTGGTCATGGATGCATTTCTGGGTGCTGAGACCAGGGCTTTCCTTAAAAGCCTGGGGCTAACCTACAGGTTTGTGAGGAACACCTGGCGCCCAGAGCCCCGAACCTTCAAGCTGACCAACGACGAAGCCATGTGGACCGACAAGATGTGGGGCCGCAACGTGGCACTGCCCTGCATGAGCAGCAGGTTCATGCACAGGTTGAGAGCCTACCTGGTCGACAACGGCATTCTCAAGGCCGATGAGATTTTGCTGTATGATGCTGAGACTGATGACGAAATCAAGCGGCAGGTGCAAAACGTGAATGAACTCTGGGTCAGGTACAGGCTGGTCATGTGGTCTCCCAGCGTGGAGAGCGGGGTCAACTTTGACGTGGAGGGCCACTTTCACTGCATGTTCCTGGTCATGTGCTCTGGAGCAAACACGCCCCTGGGGGTGATGCAAATGAGTGGAAGGGTCAGGCACCTGGGCTGCCAGATAGTCCTCACCTTCTGCAGCCATCTCAGCATGAACGGCCAGGTGCAGCCTTGGACCCCAGCGGATGCAGCACACTTCTTCAGGTGGGCAGATGATCTGCAGCATCCCGAGGGGTTCAATGCTCAGTTCAACCTGAGAGAGGAACAGCTGGACTCAGGGGCCACAGCGCTGTTGCCCACCCATGACACAGCCCTGGTGGTGGCTGCCCACAACTATGCCCGCATCATGAACTCCAAAAGCAATTTTCTGATGGAGTGGGTGAAGCTTGTGGAACATGCAGGGCACAGGTATGACACAGAACTCTGGACCTGGGGCAAGCAAAAGCGATATGAGGAGTCCCTGCTCCCAGAGTATGACAGAAAAATGGTACTGCTGGCGGCTAGGCCTGTGAGCTCAGAAGAAGCCAACCAGCTGCTGGTGCTGCAGCTGTCAGGGCAGGCCACCAGGGAGCAAAAAGAGTCCTTGGCCCGGTACTTTTACTGCAAATCATGGGGCATTTCCAACCAGGCCCTAGATGAGAGCTTTCTCGAGCACCACCCAGCCTATGATGACGAAGCAGCACCCTTGCGGGTGCTGCATGCGACGCTGGCGGCCCCTCGGAAGGGCTCCACCCGCCTATGTGAGGATGGGCGGGAGATGGCATGTCCTATAGTTCACCGTGCTAAGGTGCTAAGAGAGCTACTGCAAGCCTTGCAGATCACAAATGTGCTGGACTCTGCTGCCAACAGCTGCACACTCACCCCTGGTATCTGGGCGGCAGTGAAGGAATGCAAGGCATTCAGCAGCCCTGACAATATTCGGCAAACCGAGCAGTTGTTTGGGCTGGACCACAGCACCAGCGGCTTCAAGGACCTGGGTCACACCGCCCACCGCATTGCGCTGCTCTTTCGGTGTGCTGGCCTAAAAGCAGAAGTGGAGAAGGGAAAGCGCAAGCAGGTGAACAAGGTCAGAATTGTGCCATACACACTCCACTTTGGCACCCCAGTAACCATACAGACGGCCGAGCTGTTCAAGCTGAAATACATGTGGCACATAGCCTGCAATGGAGAGAGCCAGTGGGCAAACGCAGCCATGCAGCAATACCTTGTGGGGCTCAAGGTGGTGGCTACCAAGCAGTACATGTTGCCCAAGCAGAAGCATGAGGACTACTTGGCATGGCTGCAGCCGGATGATAGCCTCTGATGGCAGGGGGGCCCACGGCACCAGCTGCTGAGGGTCCAGTCCACCTGAGCCACTAAGGACCACTTGCGCCACACTTGCTCAAAAATCAGGAACCCCTGGAAAGTGGCTGGCCTCCCTCCTGCTTCAGCATTTCTCAATCCACCCTTAGGACAGCACAACATGAGAACTTGTCAACCCCAGGGTGGTGGCTGGTTACCGGTATTATTAAGGAGAAGCTGTGTCTGGGGGGCGAAGTAGCCACTTTCAAAATACACTCAGGGACCCTCGAGCTATCCGTGGCAAGTTTGTTCCAATCCAGCCCCATATGGACAAATGGTTGGCTACCCTTCCTGCTTCAGGATTCCTCGATCATGCCCATAGGCATCAGGTGCTGCAGTTCTAGCAGCTTCTGCTCTTTGCTACACAGCATCAGGTGCATGGCAGAAAAGGCAAAAGCAGCGGCTTTACCAGCGGCAAGCAGCAGCACTAGGGGGTATAAGATGCTGCCGTTGCTCGCACACCTCTTGCTATTAGCACTATGAACATTGGCATGAACTGGGCTGGATTCCTGGGGCAGCTCCCCAGGCGCTTTGCCTTTCCCCTTTGTTGGCAGAGAGAGCAAGAACAGCGGTCCAGAAACGGCAACTCCAGGTGATCACCCTGAAGTAGCACACTTTTTCAATTGTGTTGGCCCCTCGGACCTTTGCAACAGGAGGCCACCTCTGCTCCGGCAGAAGGACTCATGAGGGGTGGAACAGTTGGACAGGTGTCCAGAACACCATTAGTGTGTACAAATGACCCCACGGAACGCCTTCGGTATGCAGCTAGGTAGCAGCAACAGCACTACTAGAATGTTAACCAGCAAGCACTTATGGGGGCAACAAGATTAAAAGGCAAGAACAACACAATGGCCCCCAGCTTTGTCCCCCAGTGCGTGCAGTTTGCAGCTAGTTAGGGACTAACTATTAAGGAGGTGTCCATGCCCGAGCTGGAGACAGGCAAGAAGTTCCTCACCTCCATTGAGTGGGGCTCAATCGTGGATAGCATCCTCAAGCGCTGGGAGGTGGCCAGCAACTGTTCGCTCAAGAATGCAAACTGCCTGCTGTACACCAGTGGCGCTCTGGCCTCCAAGCTTCTGGTGTGTAAGATTGAAGGGCATGCCAACCCTTACTCGCTCCAGGGCGCCGCCTTCTGCACAGGCAGTCAAACTGATTATATTCCGGCTAAGAAGTGCATTTTTGCTTTCCGTGGATGTGATGTTATCATACATGGATCAGCAGCTTTTAAGCAGTGGCTAAAGCGGCGGATGAATGAGGATCCAAGGGAAAAGTCAACTTGCTGTGTGTGCTGGGAATCCAAAAGGGGCATGGAGGCATGTGGTGTTTGCTCAAAGTGGCTGTGCCTTGAGTGCCACGAGCAGCTGGCTAAGGTGCACGAATGCCCTCACTGCAGAAGCCTGCACGGCATGCCTCCACGTCATTGATAGTGGGTGATGGTATGATGCCATGACTTGCTGTGTCATGAATGTGAGTGCATGAGACTGTGCCCAACCCCCCTGCTGCCACAGGGAGCGGCTCCTGAGTGTAGTTTAGTTGTGGAGGGCGTAAACTATGGCTTGGATCACAATTGAAACTTGCAGTTGGCCGCTGAGGCACTAAGTCTCAGCAGCAAAGCTGCAGACTAGTTTGATCACCTGAGCAGGATCCCAAGTCTTTGATTCTCCACAATTAGCCTTGTAGATACCATATGGTTCAGGATTGCAAAGCAAAGCAGCCTTCCCTGCTTACCCACATGGGTGCTGACAGCCACAGAGGGATCAGCATAGATAGAGGCTTGCCAAAGCACCTGCGGTCAGGTACATACAGGAGCAGTCAGCCATTCAACCCCTTGCTTTTCCTCACAGGACATTGAACTGCATGGCAGGGGAAAGGCAAGGGCAGCGGTTGGGATTGAAGATGAACGCAGGGAAGGTGGGGAACCCTTCACCTGGCAGCCAAATGCTCGCCATAAGTAACCATGCATGAGTAGGGAAAGCTGAAAGGGCTGTGTTGCTTGCATAAGGCTACGTGAATAGCAGAGTGCTCCCTGCCTGCTGCCTGCCCACACAACTTGGGAGTCCCACTGTGGACAGCAGCTTTCCCCCGCTACCTGTGCCAATATCGCTGACTAGTCCAAGCATGGCCCCTTGCATTCGCTCGAGGGCCTCTGAATGCATGAGAGGAGCGTGTTGAAGAGGATAACTGGCAGCATAGGTGCTTCACAAGGCAGCAGCTGCTTGCAGCTGTGGGTGCAGCAGAACATGGGAGTGTGAACCAGCAATGGCGTCCCTTGAGAAGATCCAGCTTATGCTAGATTGGCATCACGACATGGTGCGTAGCGGCAAGAGGGTCGGTCAGACGTTCAACATGGACATGGTCGACATATACTACCGGCAGGTGGCCGACAGGGGCAGCCCTTTGCTGCCGTTTCAGGAGCGCAAGCTAGACAAGATCATCAGAAGCTTTCATGTGGATGTGTGGGCTGAAAACAACTATCCAATGTTGAAGGGCACAGGGCCCGCCCCTCCCATGGAGGACGACTCCTTCCCCTTCGTGGACTCCTGAGAAGGCATTGTGAACAACACTAGGTGTTGCGTGCGTTTCTATTAGGACTCTGGCGTTTTGCGGGAGAGTGTTCTTTCAAAGTGCCGGAACCAAAGGAGCTTGTAACTCATTAATAAACGGGTGGCCCACTCCCGAGATTGCGAACTGAAAGCCGAGCATTCTCGAACAACCGTAGGATAGATCGAACCGAACGCATGTACTCGCATGTCTGAGATAGTGATCCGTACCTGACGAGCGTCGATTACATGCCCTCAGTCTGCTGGAGCACAGGAGCAGGTGTACGCAAACGTAGCTGGAAGCCCAATGCAAGACTTTTCAGTCCCTGAAAAGGATGTGGCAGCAAGAGGCTGGCAACTCATGAAAACACCGTGGCCCCTGCCACTTGGCGTCCTCGTACCAGGTGTACATGCCTGGGTGTAAGTGATGGGGTGTAAATGCCTGGGTGTAAGTGATTGGGTGTAGGTGCTTGGGTGTAAATGCCTGGGTGTAAGGGCTTGGGTGTAATTGCCTGGGTGTAAGGGCTTGGGTGTAAGTGCTTGTGTGTAAGTGCTTTATAACTGCTTCAAAGTTGCTTCAAAGCTGCTACCAAAGCTGCTTTATAGCTGCTTCAAGGTTGCTTCACTAAGGTGCTTTTGGGTTGCTTCAAAGCTGCTTCTAAAGCTGCTTTCTTATCTGCTTCAAAGGTGCTTTGGTTGACTTCAAAGCTGCTGTAAAAGCTGCTTTATATCTGCTTCAAAGTTGCTATAAAGGTGCTTCTGGTTGCTTTGAAGCTGCTTTCTAACTGCTTGAAAGTTGCTTCTGGTTGCTTCAAAGCTGCTTCAAAAGCTGCTTCAGAGGTGCTTCTGGTTGCTTTTGAGTTGCTTTCCAACTGCGCGATTTGAAATTGCTTCAAAGGTGCTTTGGTTGGCTTCAAAGCTGCTATGTAACTGATTTGAAAGTGGCTTCAAAGGTGCTTTGGGTGGCTTCAAAGCTGCTTCATAACTCGGCTTTCTAACTGCGTCAAAGTTGCTTGCAAGTTGCTTCTGCGGGTTGCTTCAAAGCTGCTTCAGAGGTGCTTCCGGCTGCTTTTAAGCTGCTTTCTAACTGCGTGAAAGTTGCTTTCAAGGTGCTTTTGGTTTGCATCAAAGATGCTTTGGGTGGCTTCAAAGCTGCTTTTTAAAGCTGCTTCATAGCTGCTTTTTAATTGCTTCAAAGTTGCTGCAAAGTTGCTTTAAAGTTGCTTCTGGATGCTTGAAAGCAGCTTCAGGAGCTGCTTCATAGCTGCTTTCTATTTGCTGCAAAGCTGCTTCAAAGTTGCTTCTGGTTACTTTAAAGCTGCTTTAAAAGCTGCTTCAGAGGTGCTTCTGGTTGCTTTTAAGCTGCTTTCTACTGAACTGCGCCATTTGAAGTTGCTTTCAAGGTGCTTCTGGTGTGCTTCGAAGCTGCTATGTAACTGAATTGAAAGTTGCTTCAAAGGTGCTTCTGGTTGCTTGAAAGATGCTTCAAAAGCTGCTTCGGAGGTGCTTCTGGTTGCTTTTAAGCTGCTTTCTTACTGCGCCATTTGAAGTTGCTTTCAAGGTGCTTTTGGTTTGCTTCAAAGCTGCTATGTAACTGATTTGAAGGTTGCTTCAAAGATGCTTTGGGTGGCTTCAAAGCTGCTTTCAAAGCTGCTTCATTCATGCTGCTTTCTAACTGCTTCAAAGCCGCTGCTTCAAAGTTCCTTCTGGTTGCTTCAAAGCTGCTTCACTGAGCTGCTTCAGAGGTGCTTCTGGCTGCTTTTAAGCTGCTTTCTAACTGCGTGAAAATTGCTTTCAAGGTGCTTTTGGTTTGCTTCAAAGCTGCTATGGAACTGATTTGAGAGTTGCTTCAAAGGTGCTTTGGGTGGCTTCAAAGCTGCTTCTAAAGCTGCTTCATAGCTGCTTTTTGATTGCTTCGAAGTTGCTTCTGGTTGCTTGAAAGCTGCTTCAGAGGTGCTTCTGGTTGCTTTTAAGCAGCTTTCGAACTGCGTCATTTGAAGTTGCTTTCAAGGTGCTTTTGGTTTGCTTCAAAGCTGCTATGTAAATGATTTGAGAGTTGCTTCAAGTGTGCTTTGGTTTGCTCCAAAGCTGTTTCTAAAGCTGCTTCATAGCTGCTTTCGTGGCTAACTGCTTCAAAGGTGCTTCAAAGGTGCTTTGGTTGCTTTAAAGCTGCTTCCCAAGCTGCTGTCTAACTGCTTCAAAGTTGCTTTTCATTGCTTCAAAGCTGCTTCCAAGGCTGCTTCAAAATTGCTTCAAAGCTGCCTTATAAGCTGCTTTGTAACTGCCGTTAACGTTGCTTTGAAGGTGCTTTGGTTGCTTCAAAGCTGCTTCGAAATTGCTCCTTTCGGCAAGGCTGCATCCGATCAGTCTGCTTGCGCGAAGCTGCTTTGGCAAGCTTAGTCATAGCTGCTATTATGCTGCTTCATAGCCGGCTTTCTAACTGCTTCACAGCTGCTTTTGCTACATCACACATCACAACACATCTGGTCACTTTTACTTGTAAGCCACAGCATTAGATAAAGACATACGTCCTGCTGACCTCCACACAGTCCAGCCCCAAAACGGGCCAGAGAGCAGTATAACAATGTGTGCCGATGGGTTTGCCAATCCACATGCACACAAAACTAAGCACACAGTAGTGGAGTTGCTTAAAGCACTCTTCAGCATATGTTACTTCATAGGTCGTTCGGGCTCTAAGCTCTTCTATCTTGGAGGCCCATACAGCGGGTGCTGCTCCGCATGAAGTTGCTCGAATCACCCCTGTAGTTCCAACTGCACTAAAAGAAACATGCAGTCTGTGCCATACTGATAACACTGTGCCCACTACCGGCGACTCCACTGCTGCTGCACATTCCTGCATTGATCAACACTCCGTAGATAGCACCACAACCTTCTGCAAAACAATATGAGTGACACTGATACAGAGCAGAACGTCTGCAATTCAGCTCTGCAAATCATGGGGGGGGGGGGGCTTGTAGACACCCCTTTCAAGGATGCTGCTGCTCAGCACATGCAGCTCCTTGTCCCCACGACAACACACGCGTACAAGAGAGCACACTTACTGACCACCCTTGTCCTGCCGCTCAGATTCGCCTCCCTTGCCCTCCTTGCCATGCTTGTCTTGCTTCATCCTGTCGCCATGCTTTCGCCGTTTTTGCCGCTGCCCCTTCTCTTCCTTCCCTTCCTCTGCCTGCCCGCGTCGCTTGTGTTTATGGCGATGTTTCCCTTGTTGCCTGTGCTTCCCCTTAGCAGTACCGCTGCCGCCCTGCTTGCTGCTGCCGTCTGCCTCCTCCCCAAAGCCCTTGTTCTCCAGCTGCATGAGGAACTCGGCCTGCTTGTCTGTTTCCAAAAACTCTGCCAGCCCACGGATCAAGTTGGAGCTATCCT
Source organism: Pseudopediastrum boryanum (assembly GCA_963556185.1). Lineage (NCBI taxonomy): Eukaryota > Viridiplantae > Chlorophyta > Chlorophyceae > Sphaeropleales > Hydrodictyaceae > Pseudopediastrum > Pseudopediastrum boryanum. The sequence continues at coordinate 834,686 of OY744497.1, forward strand.
CCCCCTCCCAAATGTCCAGCAAGTACCGTACCAGCTCCCCAAGCGCTCCACGCACCCCGCTGCAGGTGTAGTCTTCTGATTTCCCTTTGAATTCTCTCCTCTTATCAGGCGCGTTGGGGAAGCCCTTCGCTTTTAGGGCCGTAGGGCACATCATCATTGTGACCTTGGCGTTTTTGTTGCTGCCACCATAGATGAGTAGCTTAGGGAAATCTTCCTGCAGCTTCGAAGCCAACTCAAGGGCCTCAGCATCAAGCGGCAGCCTGCCAAAAAGGCTGCCCTCCTGCATGGCAAGAATAGGCAGCAGCACGGGGGCTTCGGTGACTCGTCCAATGCATACAAATGACGGAGGACAACAAGAAGCTACGGCACTTAGAGTAGAAGAGAATACAGATCTGATGGGGGGTTGGATTCTGTCAGAAGCAGGAGGGAATTAAGGGGTCCATGAATCAATCAATCAATCAATCAAAACGCAAGACCAGCAATGCCAATGGCCAAACAAACCTAGGCCACAAACACAAGGCTCCTGATCACAATCACGAAGCCACACAACCGATGGTGGATTTGCCACACACAAGCTGAGGCTAGATGCAACGGCGTGCACACCAAGGGGAAACAAACACCACCACTAAAACCCAAAACCTGCTCCACTTCCATCACACATGGGTGGCGGGGAGGCAGCAGGATCAAGCACCACCCTAGTAGGGGCTGGAGGTGGCTCCCACCACCTAGGTACTGGTGAACCACCATCCTCCCAGCCACTGAAAGGCACCACATAGCGCTCCACATGCTTATCAATAGCTTGCTTAGTGCGCCTTCTACACCTCACTAACCGTTGGCTTTCCCAAGGGTGCGTAAGATCCCACAACCTCTTCCTCCAAGCACTCTTAATCTGACATGAAGCCTCCCAGCTCCCCTCATCTTGACCAAGCACCTTCAGATCAGCACACACGCATTTCTCCCAGGTATGGCGAGGCCTACCCACTGGCCTCGTCATGTCACCATGTAATGAAGAGAACAACGCAATATGCGGCAACCTGCCCTCCTCCATGCGGCCCACATGCCCCAGCCACCTCAGCCTATTTGCTGTGATGTATGCTGACAAGGTGGCTACCCCACATGATTTCCTGATATGCTCATTGGTGTGCCGATCTGACAGCCTGACCCCCAGGATGCTCCTAAGGCAGCTAGAGTGCACCCGCTCAAGCTTTTGCGATTGCACTTTGGTCAGGGACCAACACTCACTCCCGAACAGCAGAATTGGCAACACATATGCCTTGTAACACTTCACCTTCGTAGCCAATGACAGATGCTTGGTACCCCACATCTTTTCAAACTGCTTAAACCTCCCCACAGCCTTACCCCTCCTGAGATTCAACTCCACATCCAACCTGCCATCAGTCACAAGCACACTTCCCAAGTACTTGAACTGTGACACCTCTTTTACCACACCCTCACTGATAACCACCTCTGGTCCTTGCTGCACTGGCACATCCCCCTCCTTCCAATCCTTGTCAATGGACAGGATCTCAGTCTTGCTTGCATTGATGCGCAACCCAAGACTAGCAGCAACCTTGTCCATCACATGCAGCATGACCACCAACTCCTCCCTGCTGGGACTTAGCAACACCATATCATCTGCATACAGCAGAACATACAACAGCTCCACACACCCACCACTACCACACCCATCACGCTCAAGTTTCCCATCTGCATGATAGGCTAGCTTCACCCCACATCCCTCCGGCATCTGAGACATTGCCTGCCGAACCACAAAGTCCATGTAGATGTTGAACAGCAAGGGAGCAATGACACATCCCTGCCGCACCCCGCCATGCACATCAAACCACTCAGACACCACACCACCCATCCTAACAGCAGCCTGTGTGCCAGTATGCAAGTCCATCAGCAACTCTATCAGCTTTGTGTGTACCCCGTACACATGCAGGATGCGCCATAGCGTGTCTCGCGGTACAGAATCATATGCCTTACGCAAATCCACAAAAGCCATGAATAGAGGCTGATCGAATGCTACAGACTTAGAGATGACCTGGCGTATGGTGAACAGAGCATCAGTGAGGCCCCTCCCCTTCCTAAAAGCAGACTGGTTATCAAGCAGTTGTGCATCGATATGAGAACTGATCTTAGCCAAAATGACCAAGACATACACCTTCCCCGGTATACTTAGCAAGCTTATCCCCCTATAGCTATCTCTCACTTTGCGCTCTCCTTTGCCTTTATACAGTGCCACCAACAGTGCACGTTTCCACTCCACTGGCGCTTTCCCTGACTCCCACACCGCCACAATGACCCTGTGCAACCATTTCAGCATGGTCCCACTGAGCTTTAGCATAGGCGCTGCGATACCATCAACCCCAGGAGCTGCCCCATTACGACAGGCAAAGACAGCTTCTTCAACCTCCTGCACAGTAGGTGGCTGAGCTGCTGCTTCACTCTGCTGGTTTGTACCTTGCCCTGCTTCCATCTTCTGCACTAACTCCTCAATGGTCTGCTGCATTTGCTGGTCGAGCTTGGCAGGGCAGTTGAGGACATCAGCAAAGTGCTCAGCAAAGCACTTCACCACCTCCTCCCTGCTTTGGAACAGCTGCTTGCCATCAGCACCCCCTAGCACAGCTGTAGGAGCAGCAGAGCTACTGCCCTGCTGCTCCTTGAAGATCCGCTGGACATGCTTGTGGAACACGGCTAGATTACCAGCTTTTAGAGCATGTTCCGCAAACAGCGCTTGCTGCTTGAAGTACCGCTCCTGATCCTTCTTAACCGCTCGCCTAGCAGCATTATTGGCCTCCCTGTAATCTGCCCTGGTAGCATCATTAGGAGAGGACAGCACCGCTGCATGTGCTGCATGTTTCCGCTCAATCTTCTGCAAGGTCGCATCGGATATAGCGAAATCTCGGCGCCGCTGCTGAGGCTTGAGGTTTAGACCAGCCTTATGGGCTGCTTGGCTGGCTGCCGCTGTTAGCTGTGTCCATTCGTCTTGTGAGCTCTGCAACTGAGCCCCTACCAGACGGCTGAACTGGTTAGACATTGCCAGCTCAAAGCACTGCTGAGTTGCTGCAGATTCTTGCAGCCGGCTGCAGTCATAGGGCCGTGCTGGCTGTCCCTTCGCACTGTGCTGCTTGGCCACTGACAAGCGGAGGCGCATCGTAAGCACCAGCATTCTATGATCAGAGCCACCTGTATCAAAGCTGCGAAAGACCCTGCAGTCTGTCACACTTGACATGAACCGCTTGGAGACAGCTATGTAATCGATGACCCTGAGCACATCCTGCTTGTTTCTATTAACCATCTTGTGAGTAGCAGTCCGGTAATTGCTGTGCTTGAAGAAGGTGTTGGCTAAGCGAAGGTTCAAGGCACCAGCCAGCTGCAAGAGTCGCTCACCATTCCCTGAAGGCTGCTGCTTCCCAAAGCCATGAGGCCCCATAACACCCCCATACGGTTCTGGATCAGTGCCAACCTGGGCGTTGAAGTCACCCAGAAGGACTAGCATGTCCCTGGAAGGCAGCGCTGCCAAGATAGCTTCCAACTGCAGGTAGAAAGCTTCCTTGACCTCCTCAGGGGTGGACTCGGTATCAGTCGGCGAATATGCTACCACGATTGAGGCGTTTATCCCACTGCTGATTCTCACACGGACTACCAGGATTCGCTCACTGACAGCAGACCAGTCGATTAGGCAACGGGACCACTTCGAGTTAAGAAACAGGCCCACCCCATGTTGCCGTGGCTGACCCTCTGGCAGCCCGGACCATATCAACTGCCAGTCCTTCGTAACATTACGACATCCACTACCCGGTATCCTGCTTTCAGCAACACCACAGGCTCCAACGCCAAGGCGAGACAGCTGCATGACGTAAGAGGATAGCTTGCTCTGTACCGAAGCATCGTCACTGCCGAAAGTTCTGCAGATAACATTATACATTATACATTATACATCGCTCTGCTTGGCGGTGACATGTCTTTTTTAGGCATGTTACCGCCGAGCCTGTAAAGTGAACTAGTAGGGAGTTTAGAACTCGATCCCGTGTGTGCATGTGCATGAGCATGGGCAAAGCTATCTCACCAGGATAAGAGCGCATGCACAGTTTATCCCGCAATCTGGAGCTGCTAGAGAGAATCATAGCATATGGTCACCTCTAAGGGCCCTCCCTGGCATGGCTACCTCGGCCCCTCCCCCAACCATTTGGTCCCTCAGGCTAGTGCACTCTTGGCCAAAGAACATTGCTGCTCCTTACCTGCTTTAATGAAGTGGGTGAAGCCATCCGCAGGCCGGTGTGGGTGGAGGCCCCTGGCCCTGCTGCTGCTCCGACGCTGTGCGCCTCCCGCTGGGGCCTGCATGGCTTGGGGTCCACCCGGGTTGCCCCTGGCGGAGGGTGGCGGGCGCAGTCCATACAGTAGCCCCGAACGCAGTTTGGGTAGTGCCCCAAACTGCCGCACCCCAAGCACTTGGCTGCCCTATCGTTCTGATCCAGCTCGTCAGAACACTCGACACACTCCCTGCCCATGCCACGCTTCCCAGGAGCTTCACAGTCCCGGCACAGCCCACCCCCCCCTACGCAAACCTGGCCATGATGGCCCCACCGAGAGCAGGAGGTGCACTGCAAAGGGGGCTTCTCACTGCCAAGCGTCCAGCCACACACCTCGCAATGCTCAGGCAGTAGGGGCGGTGCCCCCTCCTGGCACCCATCTACAGCAATGAGTAGGCAAGTAGCTGTTTTAGTGGGCAACGCCTTTAGGTATGCAAAGAGATGACTGCTGGCATTAGGGTTTTGGTAATGGGCTATGGTCCTGGTCAATAACTAAGATAAGCTCAATCACAAGGGTTTGTACAGCTGCAGATTGGTATGTGAGAAATGTGCAAGTGTGTTAGAGGGGTTACCCCGACATGACTTGCTGATCTGGCCCCTGGGGCAGGCAGGGTACTGCAGCTAGGGTACATACCGTCAACTGCATTGATTGTGCGCCATTTGACCTTGCTGTCATTCTTGAACACATCCTTAGGCAAGCTGCTTGTGACACTCTTCATCCAAGCAAAGCTTATGATTAGCCCTTGATGACAGCAGAAGCCAAATCAAATTAGACAATGTCCATCTTTCCATGTGAAGTCGTAGTTCTCTGTCATGTAAAGCATCGGCAGTTTGTCGGCAAAAACACTCAATCTATCCATAATGGGCGAGAAAAGCTTGCGATCTCACCTGGCAGCTCGCCACCACCTCCCCCTCCTTCCGGCACCCCGTCACCATCTCCCCCTCCATCATGTAGGTCGTCATCACCTCCCGGTGCTTCCTGCTGGTCGCCATCCCCTCCCCCTTCATCCCCCAGGTGGTCACCACCTCCACCTCCTTCCGGCACCCCGTCACCACCTCCCGCACCATCCTGCAAAGCGAGTCACGAGCATGATATCTCAGCACAAAGAGAGCACTGTGCAATGCATGCATGCATTTCCGGCTTACCCCTTGATCCCATTCATCCTGTGACTGTAGCCATGCAGCTATACAGCACATGCAAAACTAGCAGCTGCTCTGGCACCATGTAGCTGGGGGCAAGGACAACTCTAAGACAAGTAACCTCTATTTGTGCACGCGCCGTGTCAGGTGTGGTCCCTTGGCATGCTCCTGCAAATGCAAAGTACAACCCCTCGGTTGCTGCTGTACCACAAGACGCCTTGCACTGCATGTTGACCAAACCAAGTACGTCCTCTCAAAGATAGCCATCACAGCTGAGACCAAGTATCTCCCCTTTCACCCCAGCACAAAGCCCAACATGGCCAATTTCCCTAAAGGTGGTATGACGTAGAGCGCCGGCTGCATCCTGGCTACAAGAGCGGAAGCCGCCTCTTCTCATCTCACTTCCCAAATTCGGGCAAGCAGCGAAGGGAGATACCTACGGAGACCAAAACCTGCTAGTTGCGTAACTACTGTGCTCGGCCCCACATACCTTGTGCAAGGAGTGGATGATCTGCGCAAATGCAGTGTTCACCCTGTCTCGCTTTGCATGCTCCGCCACCAGCTGCCTCCTTTGAGCCTCACCCTCTGCTCTGTTGTGGTCATGCTGCATCTCCAACTGTTGGTCCTTAAGAGCTAGCTGCTCCCTCAGCCCGCTCACCTGCTGCTGCAGCTCCTTGACCTTGTCCTCAGCCAGCAGCTCTGGAGCCTGTGGAAGTGGTGACGCTGCTGGGATCAAGGCACCAGCCGCTGCAACTGTGACCTCCTGCAGGCAGCAAGCAACCACCCACCAACCATCAATCAGAGCATTAATCAGCACCCAGCCATCACCACGGTGCAGAAGATTCATCAAGTTGTTATCTATTTGCCATTTTTCCTCAGACTGGACAAGAAAGGAGCAAGCCTTTGTGCAAGCTCTGCCGATCATGTGAGGACTGCTGTTCTGACGAATACAACACCCTTCCTTCAGTGATGAGCCATATGGTTGCGATTTGGACAATTGAGCAGCTGCAAGACCATATCAAAAAGCCCAGAGGGCTGCTTTGGCACTGCACCACAGTCACGTAAAACAAACAGTGCTTTAAACTCCCCTGTCCGGCAAACCCTGCCCATGGAGTGAATAGGGTGTGCCACATCACAAACATGCTTTTTTTGAGCCCCTCAAGAGCTACATACCTGGTGCAGATCAAACGTATCAGCTGTTGATGGTGTGGCATTAGCTGCTGCAGCACCTTTGCCTGCTGCAGCTGCTGCAGGCGAGGGTGGGGCACCTCCAACCGCAGTAGGCGAGGCACTGCATACTGGGGCAGCTGCAACCGCTGAGGTCCGCAAAGCTGTAGCTTTCAGCGTTGGGATTACTCCAGATGCAATCTCAAGTGGGGCTTGGGTAACTTTAGATGCAATCTTACATGGGGTGGGGGTGGCTCCAGCTGCAGTCTCAGCGTTGAAAGGGGCCTCTCCACGTGACTTCCCTCCCTGACCGTGAGTCCCCTGATGATCCTTGTGTGGTCTGCCAAGAAGACCAGCTGAGCATGCATGGGCGGCTGGTGGTTGAGTGTAAGCAGTGCAAAAAGCACACATGCATGAAGTGCCGCCAAAAAGCAGTATGTTGTGGGGTTCACTCGTGACTGCCCAGCCTGCCGTTGCCCTGGTGGCATCCATACTGCAAACACAAAGTCTGTTAAATTGTGCTGGTACACTGTAGTGGCCACCAAGTAGGTGATTAACCCTTTGCTGCTTGGGGACCCCTTGTTTTTGTGCTGCTGCTGGTGTGTGGAGCACACCTCGGCATTGCTGTTTCAGACGACAAGAGGGCTTGGACTGCCTTACTGACACAGTTGCTGAACATCATATCTGTGTGATAACCCTGGTTTGCCGTACCAAGGACCATGCTGTTGTTCCTTGACGCGAGGAAAGTAGTGGGAGGTAATTCAGCTGTTGAAAGGTCATAGCTGAACAGCACGTCTCCGCAATCATCTGGGGTTGCTGTTCCAGGCACCGTTTGTTTCTGCGCCAGGAAAGTAATGGGTGTTGTGGGAGATCAATCCAGCTGCCGACAGAGCATTGTTGAACTGCATGCCCTCTGTGTTCACCTAGGTCGCCGTATCAGGCACCGTGATTTTGTTACTGAAAGCCATGAACTTTATGGGCCGTTTGTGGGAGATCAATCCAGCCCAGGTGAACCGCATGCCCTCCGTGATCACCTCGTTTGCCGTATCAAGCACTGCAATTATGTAGCTTGCTGTCAGGAATGTTGTGGGAAATCAATCCAGCTGCTGACAGAGCACAGGCAAACCGCATGCGATGCGCTCCCAGCAGAGTATGGTTGCATGCCTGTCCTTTACACCTAACAGCTTATGGCAGAAAGTGGCATGTACACAGCCTCAAAAGCTGTCAATTGTGCCGTGGGTTTATTCCTCCTGCCAGGGAATTGATGGGGCTTTTGGCAGAGCAGAGCAGAAGTGAGTGAACCATGGGGGATGAAATCACCAGCAGTCTTAGCTGCTCCCATATTGTTGCATGCCTGTCTGTTGACCACCTGAGTGGGAGTAGTTGTGTCTGCTCCTTCCTGACCGATTGCAGATGTGTGTACGTGGAAGGACTATTGTTGGTTGGGGGCTGAGCAGTTATACGGGATACAACTTTGAGGGATCAGGCAGACTAATGGCCCTGTGCTAATCACCTGGTTTAACCGTTCTCAGATATTGATTCCCACTTCCTTGCGTTGCAGGAAAGGTATGCCTTGGCGTGAAAGAAAACGCTGTGCAGTAGAGCAGGAGTGATCAGGCAGATATTTGCCCCTGTGCTGACCACCTGGTTTAGCCGTTCTCAGATATTGATTCCCACTTCCTTGTGTTGCAGAAAAGGTATGCCTTGGCATGAAGAGAAAACACTGTGCAGTAGAGCAGGAGTGATCAGGCAGCTATTTGCCCCTGTGCTGATCACCTGGTTTAACGGTTTTCAGATAGCACCTCCTTTCTCGTGTCGCAGAAAAGGTATGCCTTGGCGTGAAAAGGAAACACTGTGCAGCAGAGCAGGAGTACCGTAATGCTCCTTATTTTTTGCGCGAGACGACACAAGTGTTGTTGAAGTAGCTAGATGTCTGCAAGCTCTTCGGACGCAAATATTAAAGAGCAGTACGGTAATCAGGCGGATATTTGCCCCTGTGCTGACCACCTGGTTTAACCGTTCTCAGATACTGATTCCCACTTCCTTGTGTTGCAGAAAAGGTATGCCTTGGCGTGAAGAGAAAACACTGTGCAGTAGAGCACGAGTGATCAGGCAGACATTTGCCCCTGTGCTGATCACCTGGTTTAACGGTTTTCAGATAGCACCTCCTTTCTCGTGTCGCAGGAAAGGTATGCCTTGGCGTGAAAGAAAACGCTGTGCAGTAGAGCAGGAGTGATCATGCAGCTATTGCCCCTGTGCTGATCACCTGGTTTAACCGTTATTGAACTGCAAATCCTGATGTTTTTGCTGCAGGGAGAAAATGCCCTGCTGCAAAAGGTGTGGGGGTGTGGAGCTGCTGCAGGTGAACAGAGACAGTGGCTGCTTCTTACATCCCGTAGTGACAGCATAAGATGTGTCAACCAAGCGTCCATACCATATATAAGGTAGGCAACCCTTACTGCCAGCCATCACCCAACTCTTACTGCCTTGCAAAGCCCGGGGTTCAAGGGATCCCCATCAGGCCGGCGCTGACAAACTGAACATATGAACACTCACATGGTTTGCTGTGCGGTTCTGACTAATTTGGGGCTAACATCACCTGGGATTGAAGGCAATCCAGCACCGGCCATGATGGCATATCCATAGCTTAATTGTTACACACCAATGGTACTGCTGATTGTGTTACCCACCCCAGCCCTAATTGGTCCTGATCACCTGGATTTGACCGGTTTCCAATAGGCACTGCTTGCTTAGCTACAGAAGGAAAATGCCTTGGCCCTGAGTCAGTGCCGCTTGTGCGCTTGTGCTTTTGGTTGCTTCAAAGCTGCTTCTAAAGCTGGTTTCTAGCTGCTTCAAAGTTGCTTCAAAGGTGTTTTTGGCTTCAAAGCTGCTTTAAAGCTGCAATAAAGCTGCAATAAAGCTGCTTCAAAGGCCGCTTCCAAAGCTGCTTCAAAGTTGCTTCGAAGCTGCTTCAAGGATGCTTTTGGTTGCGTCAAAGTTGCTTCAAAGCTGCTTTTTAACTGCTTCAAAGGTGCTCGGTGGGTCCAGATGCTGTTGAGCCGATGTCGTGCTGTGCAAGGAGTTAGGTGTAAAGCTGCTACAGGTGGCCCCATGCTTTATCTGTCGTCCAAGTGGTTCTCTTGAACACGTCAGGTTTTCAAACATGCCCTGTGCTTATCACCTTGGCTGTTATTGACGGCCCCGTGCTTCTGTTCCTTTATGTGTAGAAGCTGCTGAATGCTTTGCTTGTTGCTGCTGCTGCCAGAGCTGCTAGATGAACAAGGCAACAGCACAGCACCGCTGGCCAGGGTCTGCACTTGTTTCACCTGTGCACCAGCATCTGTAGCCATCCGCCAGATAAAAACAGCATGGCATGAAGGAACAAAACCACAAACTAGGTGCGATCACCTGAAATGCTGTCTTTAACATCGTAGTTTTATTCCTTCCAGCAGCTGAAGCTGGTGTGGTATTGGTAGCTAACTATGTGTGAATAGCCGTTCTCCTGCGGCTCGATGCTGATCACACTTGCACAAGGTTGTTTGCGCCCTTTTTTGCAGGTAATAGCAGGGCGATCCCCCTTTGTCAAGATGCCCTACTCACCTCGAGGGTTCCCCCATGGAATGTGCCTGGTCATGGCGCAGGTGAGCACAAGGGGTTTGCAGGTCTGTGAGACTGATGTGGAAAACCGCCCATGCAGATGTCTGACCAAGAAGTAGCATCTCAATCATGGCGACTTTCAACAGCTGGCTAAGGAAGCAGGTGGATCGTAAGGATCATGTGGGTGACCTTGCATATGATATAGAGGATGATGCGAGCCTGCCAGCTAATAAAAAAGGATGGTTGGAGTACCTTGCAGCCAACAGTGCTTGTGAGGAAGCACGCTGTGCCTTTCACCGAGCATGGTCCGAGTATGAGGCATTGAAGGCCAGGCATGGAAGGAGGACAAGCACAGCCAAATGTGCCACTGATGAAGTAAGTACTGCTTTCTAGATGTTAACTGCATACGTTTCACCCTCCTCACCTATCCCTTCTTTTGCCTGTTGCAGGACCCTGAGATCACGGGCATGCGTGCTGCTCTGGCAGAGGCCCACATCACTCTCATTCCTATAAGCAGCAGGAGCACATGGCAAGCCAAGGTGTGTGTCCCGCTTGCCAGGCTGCTCAATGACAGAACTAACCAAGGGGCCCCGAGGCAGGCATCAAGGAGTGGGATCACAGGAGATGCCAACTCTCCAGCTTCAGCAAGAATGGCCCTCTACAAGCTGGCAGCCCTGGACTTGTCGCAGCGCTTACATGATCAGGACAAGTCTGTATGTGATGCTGTGTTTAAGGCGGTAACAGCAATTAAGGACATCATGCCGCCTGGCCATCCCAATAGGAGAGAGCTGCAAGAGGCTCTGCACATGAGGACTGTGGCCTCGGGTGAAAATGGTTGCGACTAGTTATTCATCTGGCAAGCGTTTCATGTGTGTGCGAGCTTGACAGTAAGGGCATGGAAACTTGACTATAGTGGTTGTGGTGGTTTAAGTGCCTTTGGGTGGCTGTGCCAACAGGAAAAACCCACGGTGTGTTACTTTTACAGCAGATCGATGAATGATTCGGTATCTTGTGATCTTAAATGTTGTATCCATGCAGCAGGAGGGCATTGGGATAGATAACGGCCCATGACATTGGCTCCTGCCGATGTCATGGGCCGTTACCAACCTCGACAGACGATTTACGCTGAGATGGCTGGGCAGTCGATGCCTAATGCTTCGCTTAATCGGTTCCCAGCCCCAGAGCGCTATCCACTTTGGTCAGGCGCGGGAGCATCGTGATGCGCGGTCATTGCGCTCTGAGGGCGAGGCTCGGCCTGACCGCGCGCGCTGGGAGGCTTCACTCCGGCCGCTTGTCATCCGCTCAACAACCACATGTGCAACTAATATAAAGACACATGGTAACGCCGTAAAACATGGCAGCTGCCTACACGCTAGCATGCCTGGAAGGATCAAACTGAACGGGACTCCGATGCAGTTGAGACTGTACTCCTCCTTGTGTAGGCCGAAACCAGCAGTCGCTTCAGCAATCCACTTCACTAAAGAAATCGAGCAACGCGATATTACCTACTCAGTATCATTGGGTCAATCCAGCTGCATAAGCATCGGTTTTGACCTGAGTGAATGAGTAGCACAGTAGCCGAGCCTGATGGAGCTGGCACAGAAAACAGTGGGGAGCGCCTTGCAGCAAGTTGGAAATATCAAAAACGCCTCTCAAGGACTTTTGTATGACGTCTACCGATTGGCTTATGGCCCTGAGGGAGCAGCCCTGCTGCAAGGCACAGAGCCCAACCGGCTTGGAGAGATGTTGGTCAAAGTGAAGCCCCATGACCCAGGTGTCCCTTTCCTCACCCTGCTGCCCAGCGGCTGGCCTCTCCCAGCACCACACCTCAGCAATTGCTACACCTTCTAGCCAGGCCTCATCAAGACAAGCCTATGGACATGATCTGGTTGCTGCTGCCGCTGTTAGCCGGCCACCTGGACAAGGCAGACAGCAGGGCACGCCTCCATAACAGGTGGTGCAAGCACACACAGAGCATCAGGGCCCTGTACTCGGTCTAGCTGCACCAGCCGTTGGCAGAGTTGGCAGGCATGACACAGTCCCTGCTGCATGGCTCGAGGAGATATGCAACTGCTTGAGTGGCAGTGGAGGCCAGGCGGATGATGAAGCAAAAGATTGGCCATTGCTTAGAAAGTTGGTGCAGGCTTTCATGGACGGAGACGACCACACCACAAAGGGTTGGAGGAAGGCGTTGCAAAAGGTAGGGGGGTGCTCATGGGATACGAGAATGCTTCAACATCCAAACACCGTGCTGACTTTTCATGTATCTTCTTGCAGAACCAAGATGGCAGCAGCAGCAAGCAGAGTCTGAACCCCAGCAACGAGCAGCCCTCCCACACCTCCCGAAATGCTGGCAGCAGCTCAGCAGTTGCAGATCAGGATGCAGAAGTAAAGGCCGCTGCCGAGAAGACATTGGAGGAGATGAGAACGTTCAGGCCAGACTTGTGCGCCATAAAAGCAGCTCTCAACGAGGCAACTTCCAGCAACTACACCACACTAATCAAGTCACTGCAAAGCGGCATCAACTTCGAGATATTTGCAATTGACAACTTGATAGGCTCCTTGTCCAAGCAGTTGCAGGAACAAACCTGGGCAGTGCTTGGCCAGCAGCTTGAGGGTTACCAGCGGCAGCTCCAGCAGGCCAAGGACAAGGTCGGTGATGCTCAGTCGGCGCTGGCAGCTGCGAAGTGCAACGACACTGCCAAGGTGAGCTTCGGTGCAACAGCAACTTACTGCAATAGCCTGACAGCGGCAAACTGCATCGCACTGCTTATTAATAGCTGAAGTGGCACACCACGAAGAAAATGTTGAGCCAGACTTGTTGTGCCTGCACTGCAGGTGCAAATCCCTGACCATTCCAGCAGCGAGGCCACCGAGGAGCCGCCAAGCAAAAAGCAGCGCACATGCCACAGCCTCCAGCAATCACAAGGCGGTACACATGCCACTGCTGAGCCCTCAGCACAGCAACCTGGTGTATCAGGACTGACAACAGGCACAGGAGCAGCTCCTACCCCTGCAACGCCAAGTACCACTACAGCTTCTGCGGGCAATGAAGGCTCATGTGGGGAGAGCATGTCAGCAAGCAGATCTGGCCGGCCATGCCCTAGTGCTGTTAGGCCTGGGAGCAGGGCCATCCAACGTCAGCAGCACCAGCCCAACATGGCAGCAGCAGCGGAGATTGCAGGGATGCAGGCGCATGAGCTACACACCAAGCTAGTGGAGGTCAAGATGAGTATGGAGAATGGATCCCCTGAGGATGCATCAGCTGCATACTGGCAGGCCCAGCAGCAGCTGGAGAAGCTTCAGAAAGCCATGGAAGATCTAAAGAAGCAACTAGTAGATCATGCCACGAGTTAAGCAGCTTGCTTGGCATCATAAATGTTCTGTATCAGAGCCCTTCCATTCACAGTTTCAATCTGGTTGTGCAGAGTTGTCTTTGCTTACTGCCACAAGATGCTGTGCACATTAGCCAGAACAACCAGACTGAATTAAATATTAAGGTTTATTCAGGCAAATGCCCAGATACGGAAGTTGAGCAGGCTCCTGACAACGGAGCATGTCATTTTTTTATTGAGATATTCAGACAGTTGTCAAAAGCAGTCATTCAATGCTGTCGCCCTATCGTCCCTTACCATGCTCGCTTGCTTTCAATCCGGCAGCAGTCGATTCATGCTGTTGCCTCGTCAGAAAAAGCTCCCCAGGCTGCATGGTGCCTAGAGTTCGCCACCAGCTACAGCTATCTCGGAGATTGTCTTATACAAACAAACAAACAAAAATTTAAGGTGCGGCAACCGCAAAGGGCTTATAACTAGCTTGGCAGCTTGAACGAGCACATACGCAGATTAGGCAAAGCAAGCATGCAAGCGGAAACAGAGAATCAAACGGCACAGCCACCACTTCCACGCACCCAACGATCTGCCACAAGGAAGAACTCATTTAGCCATAAACGAACGTCCAGCTTTGGGCCATGTACAGCCTTGTTAGGTGCCAAAGCTAGTTCATATGCATCGATTCAGGATTTGAGGCAGCAACCGAGTGCCTCTGTCGAGTGCGACTGCTGGTAACGTTCCAAGGCCACCGGAACACTGCCGCCGAGTCCGCCGATAATCATATCAAAGATGATCAAGTAGACCCTGCAGAACCCCAATCCTCGTTACAGATAATGCCAGTTACGGTGTTACCGATGATACAGAGTGAGGACAGCGTTCCGTGTCACCGTTCCGGGGGCCCAATACCTGAGTCCAAGCCTGAAGCCCCGACCTGGCACGAGTGCGGAGGAGCTGCAAAAATGTGGGAATGGTACATGGGAAGTCTGGCGCAGCGCGCATCTGAGCAGTGGCAGCGTGAAAGGAGGATGCAAAGCAGGATGCCCGGTGATCTGCCATAGTACGTGCAGACGCTACAGAATCGTAGATACAATACAATACATTCTATGGGACTGAAACCCACCCCAGGCACTAGCCCTGCGACCCTTACGGAGTCATGGGGGATACTTTGAACTGTAATTGTACCCTTCGTCTCAGGACGATCATGGAACGGTCGAGACCATTCTTCAGAAAGCCGTCAACTCCAGTAGCCCTTTTACCTCGGCCTAGGAGGTAGATAAGCCCCAGGCACCGAGAACCCTCTAGCAGAGAAGCCACAGGGACCCGTTGATCACCAATAGACAAGGAACAATCAGGGGGGGGGGCTCCCTAGAAGTTGGAAGGACGCCCAACACCAGACCAACACACTTGGGCACCCCTAACAAGAGGCGCCTGGCTGCTAGGACCTCTGCTGTTCTATTGAGGAGAGCCTTGAGGTCTGAGAGGGTCTCAGCTACAAGGGCAATATCATCAGCATAGTGGAAGTCTGGCTGAGTCCCCGCCACACCAGGAAATTGAGGCCCCTTGCCAAGGGCAGATAGTTCACCGCTCAGTGGTTGAACATAGAGGTTGTACAAACACTGGACTTAAAGGGCAACCCTGCTTAACACCGACCCCCACTGGAAAGGGTGTGGCCACAACACCATTGGTGACCACCTGGTACTGCAAACCATGATACATCCCAGCAATACCACGCACGAGATGCTCCGGAAATTCTAGTGAAAGAAGAGTGGTAGCCATCTCTACATGATCTGTGGATACACAACAAAACATGTTATGCAGAGTACTACGATCAAGAAGGAAGCATGCCTGCCGGGGGAAAAGCTCTCCATGTTGCACATTGAAAGAGGTGTGTGCAGCCTGCACACCAGCGGCTAAGCAATTAGCATACAACTTATGCAAGATCGAGGAGACCACCACAAGACGGTAATTAGCCCGATGGGAATGCTCCCCATGCTTATAAATTGGGCACAGCAAAGCCAGACTCATCAAAGGAGGTTCCCGCCCAGCCAAATGGACAACCCGTAGTATGGATTGGAGAATAGCCCGAAGAGGGGGTGAGGCCAAAGAAACGAACAAAAATTTAAGGTGCGGCAAAGCTGGCACATGAAGGCCTGCCTTACCCGGGGAAGCCCGTAGCTTTAACCTCTTGAAAGCAGTTTGCATGGCTTCCTCCCCAAACAATTCATTGAGCTCCTCCTCAGAGGGGGCTGACATTGACGGCAGAGGTGCCACCCTATCTGGACCCTTGAAGACATTAGCAAAATGCTCTGCAAAATCATCAGCTGTAGGCACCACAGGGCTGGAGTGAGTCAAGCCACGGCGCAGGGCCTTCTAGAAGTATTTTGGATCCGAACGCCACTGCTGTTGGAATTGGCTGTATTGTTGGGCTGCAAATTGACGTTTCTTCCTCTGAAACAAACTTCGAAGCTGACGGGTCTGCTGCAGGGAAGCAACCACACCACGAAGGGCACGTGTGGCTGCTTTGCACTCTTCATCAAACCAAGGCACTCTCTTCCGCCTAGAGCTGCCAGAAACCACCCGGGTCCCCATACCAACCACCGCCGAAGCTTGAGACAGAGCTTGGGTAAGCAGCTGCACGGCGTGATCCAAAGTGTCCACAGAATCTGTAACTGCCTGAGCTTGGGCCAACAAATCTAGTGAAATGCCATGCGCTTCTCTGGGTCCCAGCATAAACGCAACATGGGCTCAGGAGGGGCAGAGCGAGAGGCAGGAGCACGTGCCACCACTGGGCAAATATCAAACCGCACTGACAAGGGCAGATGGTCACTACCATGGACATCCCCAAGCACTGTATGCGCCAAAACCCGAGACACAGCTGAAACAGATAGTAAGCAATGATCAGGGCGGGTGCTAGCTCCACGGGCAATAAAAGAAGGCAGAACAGGGACTGCCTGACGCCCACCTGCTGACCTTCCTGTGCACAAGATGGTGCCAGTAGCCATGCACAAATCAACAAGATTACGACCAGATGCATTGATGCAAAGGCCGTATGCTCCCAAAGCGTCAACCGGCACTTAAAGGTGGAGGCTCAAGCATTGACCTTGTTCTGCGGTCATGCAGCTTGGAAGCGCCTTCCCGCTGGACCTGTAAGCCACCATACAGCTTGGGAGCAGAAGGGGCCGCCGCCAATCGCCCTGCAAAGACCGCACACTGCCCATTAGAGGCACTTAAAGCCTGGAGGTCAAAGTGTTGACCTTTGTCCAGCGGTCCAGCACGGCTTCTCTACAGAAGGCAGATTGCTCATGCTGCACCTAAAACCATCTCAGAATCGCGTTTGGCATTGGTGCACTGGGGATGTCTGAGCCCTCTTGAGCCCACCACACCAGCTGGGGGCCTTAAGCAAGCAAACCATGCTATCCATATCTTGTTTAAAATCTTCCAAAGGCAAAAGCGGGCGATCAAGTGGCAGCCCCCCCCCCCCCCCCGGTTACCCTAACCGGCAGAGAGCTGTACATGCTTAGTTTATGCTGCGCCCCCACACTTCCATCATGCGGCTTCAAAAGCTGGAGAGCTAGCAGGCATGCAACCTGCTCCATGCATGTGCCAAGAGCATCAGCCCTGAAACAGCTCTGCGAGGGCAGCAATGTCCCTCTGGAACTCGTCCTCCCGTGCCCCCTGCCTGGCGTGCCCAAAATCAATCAGCCACACCCGCTCCTGCCCCTCCTCCTGCACCACCATGACATTCTCAGGCCGCAAATCACAGTGTGCCACGCCCAGGCGATGCATCTTCTCCACGGCCAGTGCCAGCTGTGGGGTCAAGTGCTCATCACGGGCGGGGTCCAGGTGCCGTCCCTGCAGGTAGCGCGTCGCCAGCATGAAGCTGCGGCCGCCCTGGCCCCTGCCAAGCGCCAGCAGGGGGGGGACATACCTGCCCCACAGCGGCATGATGGCCAGCAGCACAGAGCCTTCACGTGCGAGCGCCTGCGCCTGCTGTGACGGCCACGGTGCCAGCTTCAGCGCCACAGCGGTCGTGCCGCCTCCGGTGCTGCCCAGCCTACAATGGGTGAAGACAAGACAATGGTCTGGTCAAACCTGGTACACCTGAACATATGCTGCTCATTAAAAGAGGAAGATGGCAGGTCATGCAACCCTACAATTACAGTGATGCAGCACAATTCCACTGAAGGCCTTGTGGTCTACTTGCCCTGCCCTTTCCTCGGCCCAACAAGCAACGAAAAGCATGTTGGTGCCAACTTCAAGTGCAAGCACATCTATCTGAGTGGGACTGGAAGGCTGACATGCCAACACTGCTCAGCAGCATCACATGCAAGAAACACATGCAGAAAACCATAGCGCCCCTGTCACTCGCGTCCAGTTCACCGCAACAGCATCCAGGAGCCTCCATTGACTCACCTGTGAAGGAACACTGGCCCGGAAATGCCGCGCCCAATGACCTTCTCAACAGCCCGGTGGCACAGCCCAGCTGCTGCACCTGAGAGCACATAAGCTGCTGCATGCTGCTCATAAGCAGGCCCCTGGCTATCTGGCACCTTGTCACGCTCGTGCAGCTGGTCTGCCTGGTGATCATTGCTTGCACATGTGGTGGCGGCCTTCCCCCCGCTGCCGCCGTCACCCCGTTGGCGCTTGAATGGCTGTCCCGGCCCACTGCTGCCGCCACTTTGAGCATCAGGCATGGGCCGGTCCGCCTCAGACCTGCTTCCCCGCCTGCTACTGGGCCTACTGCTGGGTCTGCTGCCTCCCTGGCCATAGGGGTGGTCCTCCACGTGTGTCCAGCTCGGCAATGCTGGTTCCTCAATGGCCTGGCAGCTCAGGAAGTGCATCACCTGAGCGGACATGAAGCAGATGAGAAAGCAACAGTGAGGTCAGGAGCTGTTCAGGTCATGAGGCCCTTAGGTTAGGAAAAAGTCAAGACCTTGACATACGCTAACAGCTCCAGCCTTGGGCCAGTCCAGTCCAGCCTTGGGCAAAGCAAGAGGCATCACCAGGCCTGAGGAAAACACGCAGCAACCAAGTCGGGCACAATGCCTACCTGAAAAATGGTTGGGTTAGAGCAGTCGTGCTTGTAGGGCCCTGCGATTTTGAGGGTGTTGTCTCCATGAAAGGCCACAAACCAGTTGTACCGGTAAGTGCCAAAAGCACCAAACCTGCACCCATGCAGGGAGGCATACCGGTTGACCTGCACAGCAAGAAGGGCATTCCAAGATGTTAGCTGCACCCCACAAGCTCAGCAAGGATCCATCGAGTCCCACTGCAGTCAGGTCCACTGCAATCATCTGAACGAAGCATGAAACACACCTAGTGATGCCCTGCATGATCGTCCAAGGTGTGCTCTTTCCCACCAGGCACTACTCTTCCAAGCAGCCAATAATAGCATAGCCACCATCTGGGGGCTGCTTACCTGGGCAATGGCTCCCAGCACATTGGCACGCACTGCCGCAGAAGAGGCAGGGCCTCCATTCCATATGGCCAACACATCCAGTTTTGATGAGGAGCCCACAACCTCCAAGCGCTCCCTGCAGGGGAACACAGAGGTATGTCAGCCGTTGCAAGAAACGCACAGAGCAGAAGCTCGTGCCATATAGCGCTCACTCACAAGCGCTTCATCTCGTACACCATGACTGTCGGTCTGGTGCTGCTGCTCCCCTTCAGCGCTGCATCCTTGATGCCTCTGTCCACGACACGCTGGGCTACCTCAGCTGCCTGGGCTTGCTGCACTTGAGGTTCCTGCGCAGATCCGCAGAGCATGCATGTGTCAGAGCATCAGGGGCATGTGTTAGAGTTTTGGACTTGCATGCAGAGGCCAGGATGTGAGATGTGCGAGCACCAGCAAGCAAGGCCTACCTGGCTGTCAGTGGGGGTCTCCGTGCTCTGCTGCTGCCACTGGAACACTTCTGCCTCCTCCTTCTCCTTCTTGGCACGGTAGCGCAGCAGCCTGTTCAGTGGCTCTGCAACACTCTGGAAAAAGGCCCTGTCAGGCGTGGCCTCAGAGGCGCTGCCCTGCAGCACGGAAGATGGCAGTCAGCCCTGACCACAGCCGCAGCTACCAGGTGCTCCAGGCCCCACTGTTGCATACCTTGGATGCCGGCATGCTGACGGCAGGGAACATGGCTGGGGTGTCCGGCAAGCTGGCAGCATGCCTCAGGACCAGCTCGTTCAGGTCGCCC
Organism: Pseudopediastrum boryanum; assembly: GCA_963556185.1. Classification (NCBI taxonomy): domain Eukaryota; kingdom Viridiplantae; phylum Chlorophyta; class Chlorophyceae; order Sphaeropleales; family Hydrodictyaceae; genus Pseudopediastrum; species Pseudopediastrum boryanum. The sequence goes on from OY744497.1 coordinate 854,423, forward strand.
CATGCAATGACCTCCGCGGGGTGCCCGCCCTTGTCGGGGTCAGTCTGGCTGCTGCTTGAGGAGTTGGTGCTCGCAAGGACATCCTGCAGAGAGGTTGCAAGCACCTCTGCCCTCGTGCTCAGCACTGCAGCAGGGACAAGCATGTTTGTTAGCAAAAGAACGTGGAGATGACGGGCCCCATCCCTCCCTTCATCCTCCTCCCTACTGTAGCGTAGGTTTGGGCTACAAGACATGTTTGAGCCTGTTCAAGGCTTTCTTGTGTGTATTTCATAGTTTCAAGAGTGTTGCTGGATGTGGGTTACACCTGGTGACACAGGAGTGACTATTGAGTTACGGTCAGAGAGTCTGGTACAGGAGGATCGATGTGCTTGGAAAGTACATGAGCGTGTGAATTGGGCGAATGTAAGGATCCATGCTTCATCTTAGTCTCAGGACCTAGGGGCACGCTACACCTACCTCCCGAATACTTGCAACAGAGGTTGCGCACCACACTGGCGATGGAGACCTCGTCAAAGATGGCCGTAAGGTCTTTCAGCTCTGCAGCTGCCACCTGCTGGGGGTTCATGTAGTCTGCCTGCAGCAGTCTCCCAGGCACACCAGCCAGGCCATCGCACGCTTCCAGTACCTCCCCACAGAACAGCTCGTTCCAGCCGTCCGGGCCCTGGAGGTAACCTCCTGAACATCACAGCAGTGAGCATCAGGGGAAGGGGCAGGGCAGAAGGGGGAAGCACAAGATCAGATGGTCGTTGGCCAAGCAGCACTCCATGCATGCGATGCTTCAAGTCCATAAGGACATGCCCAAGCAGGTAGCAGGGACCATAAGGCTTTGCTGGTACCACGCAAGCATGCAGCAAACCGATGCACTGGGCCAGGTGGCTGCTCATGCACCATCAAGGTCCCCAGCACTGCCTTGCGTGATGCTGGCTGGTCAGCTTTCCCGTCAGGTGTGCAACTGCCCGCCCAAGGATCACAGCGAGCCCTGCTGCCTCCAGTAGCGCCCACCTGCTGGGTCTGCTGTAGGGTGTTGAAGAGCACAGGGCGAAGGGGATTGGGGGGGGGGGGGGGGGAGGGGAGGGGAGGGGAGGAAGGATGGGGGAGGGTTGGGTCACCAAGCAGCCAAGCAAGTTGCAGCTGCTGTCTCCCCATGCACACAAAATACCTAAGTGCTGCACAGAATTTCACATTACTGCTGCTGCAGGCTGCACAGGCAGGGCACACGCAGCTCCGCCAGCCTGCTGCTGACATCCTTGCTCGTGTTCAAGACTGCCGGTGGTGTCCTACAGCACTGCTGCTTCCCCATCAGACGCGCGGGGCGCGCCTTGCATTTGCCTGCTGGGCTGACTTCATTGCCAGCAAAGTGCTAAGCTTCAGTGTGCCCCACACCTGGCCTCGTCGTGCGTGCCCCTTCCTCCCCACAACATGCTCGCAATCGCCACCTAGCCCCGCAGCCCGTTAGCCTGCAACGCACCTGCTGAAGGGAAAGCCTTTTTGAGAGCTGCAGCTGCGCCCAGGCTCATGCCGGCCCCCGTGAGCTGCTCCACTGTCAGCGAGGCAATGATGTCCGGGCTGACAAGTTCCTTGGCCACCAGCACCTCCTTCGCTCGTGTTACCGCGGCGAACGCGTAGTCATCGCCACCCAGCTTCTTCTTGCAACTGGCAAGGAGTCTGTCCACGGCCGCTCCAGCTGCGGGAGCTGCCATGGTTGGGGATGGTCCCAACCAAGCTAGTCTAGGCCGCCTGCCAGAGCCGCCTTTTCCTCGGCACGATGTGTACAACAGCGCTGAACTTAATTGGCGGCCAGCCAACGATGCACTGTCCTCGAGGCGATGCAAGGAATGGGTGGCACTGAGCCGCTATGAAGCACACCAAAGTGCAGAAGGAGACATCTATACAGGCTTGCTTCTCTTTCGCAGCAGTTTGATCCTTTGGCCTAAACGCTGCAGGCGCTCAGCACAGCTATAATTGCATAAATCTTTGGTGCCCCTGCAGTGCACCTGGGCCCTGGGCCCCGAACCTCCGGGGGCCGCAGCCTGGGCAGTAACGAATGTTGGTTGTGGTACACCTTATACCACGAAGTGTGTCGGGTGATTAGGAGATACTAGTTCCTACTTCGACCCTCGTTTTCGACCGTCGCCTGCAGCTGTTGTGCAAGAAAGTGAAGACGCAAGAAGGTTGGTTTGACCTGTTTGCTCTCCGAGCAGGTTTCCCATTAGTGAGCGCGAGTGCAGAAGCTACCTTGCCGTGCTAGCGGTCGTTGTGCTGAGAGCGGATACATGTGAACACCGCTTCCTCTGGGGACGCATCCTGCGGAACCTGTGCAGTCTAACGCCGTAAACAATACTTTCTACACTAAAGTGTTCATCAGAGGACTTTGCTAGCTGATAATCTCCCTGTAGATAGCTCAGCTCGCCAGATGATAGGGCCAGCCTGGGGCCATCGCCACGTATGAAATCCTGACATCCGGACTGGCGGACAAGCCATGTTTGCACCAAGGTAGTTGGGATTGAATGGCACCGGAACAGCTTCTGCTTTCAAGGGACACACGGCTAGCTTTGAAGGAGGTCTGATCTCAATGGGATTGCCAGCACCTGCACCTACTAATAGCTGCAATGCTGTCCTGAAGCTGCTGAGGACCATATATGCTGCCTTGCTGCAGATGCATGGCCAAGCAGTCCAAAATCAGGGAGAAGCAATGGTCAGTACCCCAAAGGGCAGAAGACGGTGGCTTCATTGCGGGACATGAGGCAGCAGGATGGACCATTCAGCACAGCTGCAGGACCCTGTTGAAGCGATAGTGGGACAGCATAGGGGGGCTACAGCACGGGCAGGGGGGCTGGAGCAGGAGGGGGCCACCAGGCAGAGCAGTGATAGCAGCCTAGAGGAGGAGGAAGCTGATGTTGGGGCTGGTAAGTTAGAAAGTGAGAGCAACGATGCAAGGAGAGCAAATCGGAGAGGATGGGGACCATGGGGGGGAGGATGAGGAGGAGCTAGAAGAGAGCGCGCAGTCAGGTGCGAAGCAGTGGTTTGCATGTGTGGAAGGTTTGCCATCATTTTGCTAGTGTGTTCTGCGGCACCGCCTTCTGATGGTGTCAGTCTGGGCAGGGCCTCTCCATATTGGTTACGTACACCTATAAATGATGGTTGAGTGATGATCCTTCAGACAGGTCACAGTATGTGCCATGAATTCGTTGTCAGGAATGCCACTATCAGGAACCCCAATATCAGGAATGCCATCAATGAGAACTTGGGCGATGTTGTGCATGCGTAGACATGTGTTGCTATTAGAAACTGCAATCCTTGCATACGAAGGCTGACTCTAATATTGACTGCACATGAATACCACGAATGACTCCTAGCTTGCAGTGTACAAGCGCATTGTCCTTTTCTGCAAATGCAGATCCCCCTACTTAGCCGTATCCCGCAAATTCCGCTCAACGTCAAGAAGGCCAAGACCAAGCAACTCTTGGACAGTCTTTAACATAATGTCAAGAAAGCACAAGTGGATTTGTCAGATTCTGTTGGTGAGACTGAAGGATTTCAGAAGAAGATGCCCGTCACAGTGGGTGATGGTGAATTGGAGGTGCTGTGGGAGGTGGAGCTGAAGCGGAGCAGGCGGGTAAGTGCTTATAGATCGGTACATCCTTGTCTGTATCTGCTCAAAAAAGATGCTCCTGCCATACATTGCACAGCTGAGCCTGCTCTAGCCGCTTGTGAAAGTGTGTTGTTTCTGCCTGGTACTTTGCACATGCTCTTACCATGCAATACCTTGAGTACTAGGCCCTGGGCTGGTTGATCTGTATGGTACTGGTAGCTTTTGATTAAAACACTCTCTCTGCATGAATAGCGACCCAGCCTGCAGTCATCCTTTACCATATCAGACAGGCAGGCATTTAAGTCACCTTTGAAATTGTGGTGTGCAGGTGGACAAGTTCTGCAAGACTGTCCCCGGAGCCAGTGCCTTTGCCATTGCCATGGTACCCATCACCTATCCCAGCGCAGCCACCACCTCGGCAAGTGCAGGACCTGAGGTGACCAACCTCATGTTTGACATCGGGCCTCTTGCTCTTAGCCCTGCTGCTGATATGCTGGCCAGGGAGTATGCAGGTGTGTGTATTCAGTGGTCAGTCTAAACATGAAGCAGCTTTGCCCACTGCAGTCATTTATATGTGTGTTTGCAGTGTGGAATGGCCTGCTGTAGCATTTGCTTAGCTGCATGAATGGGGTAGGATTGTCTTTGTCCTTTCTTCATTGCATATATGTAAGGTGATATGATGCCATAAATCATCCCATCCTTATCTAAGAGGTCCGCTTGTTTGGCCATGCTTTACAGTGTGCCCGACTTTGAATGTTGCTCTTACTAGCCCGCTTTATACTTTGTTGGTTTTGTCTGATGCCTGTGACTGCTATCATGAAAAAGCTCGTGGGTTTTTTCCTGTCAGGCTCTCAGGGGTTTAGGCTCTTCAAAATGCTTCTAAAATGGTTATTACCCCCTAAGCGTTTGTAAGCAATTATTGGAGGCGAACAGGGGTTCAGGTGAACTGCAGTGCTATTGCCTTGCAAAGGATAACCAATGGAAAAGTGCATGCTGTTTGTCCAGAAGCATCTTTGCCAATTTATAGGGGTGCCGGCGGCTCTACATGGTTCAGGATCATTATGTTGCAGCAAGTATGGTACTCAACAGGACAAGGATGCCTTATGCTTCTTGTTGCGTGATTCTTCAGATGAGGCCTGCTTATCATGTGTTCCTTGATGATGGAGGCAACCGTATAACATCTGCATCTAGCTGAAGCCATATGCTTTGGTGGTGCCTTCCAAGGGCTTAAGATCCTGGTGATGCGGCATGCCTCCGACGGGTGTGCACTTAGCAGCTGTAGCCATCCGCCAGATAAAGGCAGCAGTTCATGGCATGAAGGAACAAAATCACAAACTAGGTGCGACCACCTGAAATGCTGTTTTTAACACCGTAGTTTTGTTCCTTCCAGCAGCTGAAGCTGGTGTGGTATAGCTAGAAGGGATGTGAACAGCCGTTCTCCTGCTGCTTGCACACGGTTGTTTGCGCCCCTTTTTGCAGGCAATGGCAGGGCCATCCTCCTCCGTCATGATGCCCTAAACATCTCGAGGGCTCGAGGGTTTCCCCATGGAATGTGCCTGGTCATGGCGCAGGTGAGCACCAGGGACCAGGCGGTTAGTGGTCTTTGAGACTGGTGTGGAAAACCACCCATGGGAGAGGTCTGGCCATAAGCAGGCAGCTCAATCATGGCGACTTTCAACAGCTGGTTAAAGAAGCAGGTGCACCGTCGGGATCATGTGGGTGACCTGGCAGACGAAATAGTGAATGATGTCAGCCTGCCAGCTAGCAAAGAAGGCTGGTTGGAGTACCTTGAAGCCAACAATGCTTGTAAAGCAGCAATCTGTGCTTTTCACCGAGTCTGGTCTGAGTATGAGGCATTGAAGGCAAGGCATGGAAGGAGGACAAGCACAGCCAAATGTGCCACTGATGAAGTAAGTATGCTTTCTAGATGTTTACTGCAAACGTTTTCACGCCTCACCCATCCACTCTTTTCCCTCTCGCAGGACCCTGAGATCACGGGCATGCGTGCTGCTCTAGCAGAGGCCCACTTTACTCTGATCCCTGTAAGCAGCAGGAGCACATGGCAAGCCAAGGTGTGTGTTCCGCTTGCCAGGCTGCTCAACGACAGAACCAACAAAGGGGCCCCGAGGCAGGCAACAAGGAGCAGGATCACAGAAGATGCCACCTCTCCAGCTTCAGCGCGTATGGCGCTCTACAGGCTGGCAGCCCTGGACTTGTCGCAGCGCCTACAGGATCAGGACAAGTCTGTGTGTGACGCTGTGCTGAAGGCGGTAACAGCAGTTAAGGACATCATGCCGCCGGGTCATCCCCATAGGAGAGAGCTGCAAGAGGCTCTGCACATGAGGACTAAGTGTAGCCTTGGGTGAAAATGGTCCCCAGTATTGTTTCATTTGGCAATGATTTGACTGTGTGTGTGGGCATGGAAACTTGACTAGAATAGTGCTGGTGGTTTGATTGCCTTTGGGGTGGCCGTCCAACAGGAACCACTGTGTTTTGATTGTTTTACTGATGCAGCAGAAAGGGCATTGGGACATACCATTACGACCTTGGCTCCTGCCGATGGCATGGGCCGTTACCAACCTCGACAGACGGTTTACGTTGAGATGACCAGGCAGTCGATGCATAATGCTTGGCGTTAATGCTCCCAGCCCCCAAAGCGCGCTCCACTCTGGCCAGGCGCGGGAGCATCGTGATGCGCGGTCATTGCGCTATGAGGGCGAGGCTCCCCCGGGGGCGCGCGGGAGCGCTTGCCACTCTCTCAACAGCCACCTATGCAACCTATATATATAGCCATATGGCAACGCATCTGATCATAAGAAGTAGCAGCTGAGCCTGCGTGGAAGGATCGTACTGAACGGAAACTCGATGCAGATGAGGTAGCCTACCGAGGCCCGAAACCAGCAGTCGCTTCAGCAATCCACTTCACTAAAGATATCGAGCAGGGTCATATTACCTACTCAGTATCATTGGGTCAAATCAGCTGCATAAACCTTGTTTGTGGTCTGAGTAGCAATAGGCACACTTACCGGCAAGACTGAGAGTGCCATGGAGCTGGGACAGAAAACAGTCGGGAGCGCCCTGCAGCAAGTTGGGAATATCAAGAACGACTCTCAATGACTTCTATATGACGTGTACCGATTGGCTTATGGCCCTGAGGGAGCTGCGCTGCTTCAAGGCACAGTGCCCAACCGGCTTGGAGAAATGTTGGTCAGAGTGAAGCCCAATGATCCAGGTGTCCCTTTCCTCACCCTGCTGCCCAGTGGATGGCCCAACCCCAGCACAACGCCTCAGCAATTGCTCAACCTGCTAGCCATGCCTCGCCCAAACAAGCCCATGGACATGATCTGGCTGCTGCTGCCCCTGCTAGCCGGGCACCTGGATAACGCAGACAGCAGGGCACGCCTGTACAGCAGGTGGTGCAAGCAGACACAGAGCATCAGGGCCCTGTACTCGGCCCAGCTGCACCAGCCTTTGGCAGAGTTGGGAAGGCGTGACACAGTTCCTGCTGCGTGGCTCGAGGAGATATGCAACTGCTTGAGCGGCAGTGACGGCCTGGCGGCTGATGAAGCAGGAGATTGGCCACTGCTCAGACAGTTGGTGCAGGCGTTCAAGGACGGAAACGACCACACCACAAAGGGTTGGAAGAAGGCGTGGCAGCAGGTAGGGAGGTTGCATATGGGATGCGGGAATGCTTCAACATCCAAAAACCGTGCTGAGTTCCCATGTATCTTCTTGCAGAACCAAGATGGCAGCAAGCAACAGCAAGGAGGCAGCAAGGATGGCAGCAACCCCAGCAAGGATGGCAGCAACCCCAGCAAGGATGGCAGCAAGGATGGCAGCAACCCTAGCAAGAAGCAGCCCTCCCACACCTCCCCAAGTGCTGGCAGCAGCTCAGCAGTTCCAGATGAGGAGGCAGAAGTGAAGGCCAATGCCGAGAAGACATTGGCGGAAATGAGAAAGTTCTGGCCGGACCTGTGGACTGAAAAAGCAGCTCTGACTGGGGCAGCTACAGCAACTAATTCCAGCAACTACACTGCACAAATCATGTCTCTGCAAGGCGGCATCAACTTTGAAATTTTTGCAATTAACAACCTGATAGGTTCCTTGTCCAAGCAGTTGGAGGAACAAAACTGGCCAGTGCTGGACCAGCAGCTTGAGAAATACCAGCAGCAGCTCCAGCAGGCCAAGGACAAGGTCTGTGATGCTCAGTCAGTGCTGGCAGCTGTGGAGCGGAACAACATTGCCAAGGTGAGCATAACTGGAGTAGCAGCTGCACTCGCACATTGGTAGCTCAACAAGTCTACAGCATGCATTCACTAGCGGCGTATCAGTGACACCATTATGAAGTCACCACAACAGCAAAGCCATTGAACCATGCCTACTGTGCCTGTACCCAGGTGACACACACCCCCGACCCCTCCAGCAGCAGAAAGCACCATCAGGCCGCTGAGGAGCCGCCATGCAAAAAGCAGCGGCAGAGCCAAGAGTCAGGAGAATGCACAGATGCCAATGCTGCGGAGCCCTCGACAAAGCAACCTGGTGTGTCACAAGTCGCAGCCTCAAGCAAAGCTCCTACCTCTCCTCTGCTTGGTACCCCCGCTGCTGCTACTGGCAATGAGGGCTCCAGTGGGGAGATTGTGTCAGGAGGCAGATCCAGCCCAGGCCCTAGTGCTGCTAGTGTTGGGAGCAGGGCAATCCAGCGTCAGCAACACCACCCCGGCAAGGCAGCATCAGCAGTGGAGGTTGCAGAGATGCAGGCGCACGAGCTACATACCAAGCTGGTGGAGGTCAAGGTTAGCCTGGAAAATGGTGCCCCTAACGATGCATCAGCTGCATACCAGCAGGCCCAGCAGCAGCTGGAGAAGCTCCAGAAAGCCATGGAAGAGATAAAGAGGCAACTGATAGATAATGCCACGAGCTAAGCACTTCAATTTATTTGGCATAAGGGATAGACGTTCTGCAAAGGCATTTCATCCTTGCTTGATCAGGTTGTGCAAGGATGTGCTTGCTCAGTGACACAAGATGTTGTTTAAAAAGAGCGTGAACACTATGGCTGAATTAAAATATAAGGTTTATTCCGACAAATGCCCAAATACGGAAGTTCAACAGGCTCCTGACAACGCAACAGGTCAGTTTTTATTGAGATATTCAGACAGTTGTCAAAAGCAGTCATTCAATGCTGTCGCCCTATCGCCCCTTACCATGCTCGCTTGCTTCCAATCCAGCAGCAGTCGATTCATGCTGTTGCGTCGTCACGAAAAAGCTCCCCAGGCTGCGTGGTGCCTAACGAAGAGTTCGCCACCAGCTAGCTCGGAGATTGTCTTATAGCTAATGTGTTGCAGCTTGAGCGAGCAATTTGGTTGCAGGCACCTACGTAGATTAGGCGAAGCAAGCATGCAACCGGAAACAGAGACTCAAACGGCGCAGCCTCCATGCCACGGACCCAACGACCTGCCACTAAGAAAGAGCTCATTTAACCATGAACGAACGTCCAGCTTTGGTCATTGTCCAGCCTTGTTAGGTGCAAAAGCTAGTTCATATGCATCGATTGAGGCGGCCGAGGCAACCGAGTGTCCTCTCGAGTGCGAATGGTAACGTTCCTAGACCACCGGAACACTGCCGCCGAACCCGCCGGAAATCATATCAAAGATGATCAATAAGACCCTGCAGGACCCCAATCCTCGTTACAGGTAATGGCAGTTACCTCGAGCACGCATTTCACTCATGTCTGATTCGGCCAAGAGCGTTGTCTAACCACAGGAGCAGCTTGTGGTCACCCTGGCAGCCAGGACTTTGCTTAGCATTAGACATAGGGCAGGAATTGGTCTGCCTACTCGCTGGCACTGGCACCCGTTCCCCTTAGTTATAGCAGTTAGATCACTAGTGCTATATGGAGGTTAGCAGGCCGCCTGTCTTTTACATTGCTCCTTATACTACATGCCCTAGAGAAGGAGCTGCAACAGAAGTGTCTCCTTGGCATCACTTCCTTAGTGCCATAAACATACAATCAGTCATCAGCTGCTACAGTTTTGGTTAATCTGTCTAACATGTAGGAGATAGAACTATGCCATGTAAAGTAGAGGGAATTGTGCTACAGCACTGCAACATGCATGTATGTAGTTCCCCATCCATCCCTCAGGCCACAGCAGTCCGTAATAGATACAACCCCACACTTGCACGGTACACTGGGACTACAAAGCAGATTACCTCTGACAGATACCAAACTGAAGCAGCGGCTGGGTGAGCCATGAGTAACTTGCAGCACACTCCAGTCAAGGGCCAAGCAACCTCACTATGATGTGACCTGAGGCTGTGCAACACAAACAGTTACATGAAAACCTCCCTGGGAAACGGTTCCTCTGCTCGGATGGCTGTCACACATGCACATGACTGTATGGTATGCAAGTACTTGTACTATGCCCCATGCCAGCCCCACCTGCCAAGCTATGGTATCTGAAAAAAAGTCAAGACATACCATTGTACTGTCTGCATTCTCAACACAGAACTAGCTGAAAGAATGACAACATGAGTGTCGACTGAAATCCAATATGGTCATTGACTTTGTTACCATAGCAACACCAGCTGCAGATTAAGGCAGCATGGCAGCACGCAGACCCTGCCAAAACCTGCTCCTTCCCCATAATACTTCAATCCGGATCTATCAAGAGGTTGTCTTCTCCCACTTTGGAACTAAGCCAAGCTGGGATCTCCATCTTTCTCCAGCCATCCCCACAACCGAGGTGCTGCATTGGTGTGGCAAGGAGGGGACAGAGACACTTTGAAGAACTAGCTGAAAGAATGACAACATGAGTGTCGACTGAAATCCAATATGGTCATTGACTTTGTTACCATAGCAACACCAGCTGCAGATTAAGGCAGCATGGCAGCACGCAGACCCTACCAAAACCTGCTCCTTCCCCATAATGCTTCAATCCGGATCTATCAAGAGGTTGTCTTCTCCCACTTTGGAACTAAGCCAAGCTGGGATCTCCATCTTTCTCCAGCCATCCCCACAACCGAGGTGCTGCATTGGTGTGGCAAGGAGGGGACAGAGACACTTTGAAGGTTGACAGCATATGCCGTATGCGGTCGTATGCTACCAACAGACCCTGCGCTGCATGTGCAGAGATGCTTTTTGGACCCCACCACTAAGACAGGCTGCTGTGCCATCAGTGGACTCCTATTTCCAAAACCCGGTCCAGAAGCCACCTTGGCGCAAAGCTGCTTGTCATGCATGTCAAAGCAGGAAAACCACTATGAAGAGCTTCCCAGATTTACTACAAAACTAGGCAAAGATGCCCCCGTGGATGCTATCCATGCCTTTATTTGAAATCAGCAGAGCATAAGTAGTTCCCATCTTGGCACCTAGTTACAGATGCCCCCTGGCAGTATAGTAGTAGCCTCACATTCATGAACCATATATGAAATAACACCCGGTGGGCCCCACTTTGTCGATCAGCCCTGAACGGTTTTACAGGCTTCAATGTCCCATAAACCCTTGAACAAGACCCTCAGGCAACATTTGATCAGTGCTGTGTATTCCTCTCAGCCGGCCAACCCCGCCTGTGACCCACAGACCACCACCCGCTCAGTCACTTGGCTTAGCATGCACCACCTCTGCAGAAGCTACATGCTATCTTAAAACACGACTGACCCATGGCCCATGCTTCTGCATGACCCCCAGCTGCCACCGCTGACTGCATTCAATCCAAGTGCACAACCCTGGTCCAGCCGTATTCAAGGTCGCTTCAGCCAAGAGCTGAAAACAGGATGCAAATAACTTAATCACTCCTATTCTGCCACTCCTACAGACAAGGGCCAGCTGTAACCTTGCTTAAATGTCAACATTGAAACACAAACATTTGGAAGGTCCTGGTGACAGCGACATGATTGACTAACTGCCCATTCGGTTGCTCCCGTTAGGGCCCACAAACAACAGCCCTGCTTGTTTACTATAAAAAAGCCACAGCACACAAGCACAATACAATGCACATGCACGGGAACATAACCGTATGTGTGTATACCCCTTCCCCTCCCACCATGCCCAGCCCCACCCGCAAAACTCCCATACCCTACCCCGCTCCCTCTCCCCCCCGTCCCCGTTCGGTGGCAACTCCTTTCTAAACCCTATCAGGCACCTAATACAGTCAGGATATGGTAAAGGGAGAAAAGTAAGCACAGGGAGGTGCCACTGCCTGCATTTCCAACACAGCAGCTGGGTGGATTGCAGCATGTGTACCTGACTCTCCCAATCTCCCAATCCGATGTGGCCAGTGTGACCTTCTGACCACACCGAGTGGCAAACCTGGCTGCACCAAGATACTGGGTGAAGGAAAGGCAAACCCTGGTACACCCTGCTGGACCCACCCCTTGCCTTTGTCAGTTACCATGCAATATCACAGGGTGTCCGCTCAAGCAAAAGAGTGATCTTTAGTCACTGACGTCTGCCCATGTGCAAGGAGAGTATCACATTGAACACGTCTAATGTGAAGCCAGCTCCACATGCAGCTACTTATTATTACTTATTATTACTTAGCGTATGCCCTATGTATAAGGTGCCATACCCCCTGCCATACGCCCTGCAGCACCACAACTGATTCCTGTGCTGACATAGCTTTGGTGCTGCCAACTATGCCGCTCATAATAGCATAATCACTGGTGAGACCACCTCAGCAGCATCAAACCAGTTAAAATGCTGACTCTGCCGGCGTCAATCCTTCTCTGTGAAGAGAATGGGCAGCACAACAGCGGTGCCTGCTTGGCAAAACACACTTGCAAAACAAAAACTTAGTAGTTGCAAGCACCAAAACATTTGGAGATTCCCCTCCCCAGGAACACAGCAGTACATCTTGATAGGCACCACCATACTACCCCCAAACCATCAATGCTGTTCTGTAGTTAGGCCCATAACCCTAATGCCAGAACCCGACAATGAAGCACAAGCTCAGAGAACCAGATGCAGCTGCTAGGTGAGCCGCGAATCAGAGCATCAGCAGAGCATAGCCTTACTGCAGAGGGGCAGGCAACGATTACTATCATGAGGTCACAGCATCTAGCTGTACCTGTAGTCCACTGGGTGGATTGGCAACAACAAATTCTGCACATACTATATGAAGATAGATAATTGCAAAAGGTATTATGCGACATGGCAAGACAAAAGCACATAGAGACACATCAAACCAGCCTGGTATCCAGCCACATGGCTGTTTATCATAACATATAAGACCCCTCAACTGGGTCACACTGTTGGTCAGTAAGCCCGAGATGCTGCTCACATGGCGCCATGGAATACATGCTTGCCACTCGGCAATCACAGGACAGTGCAAGACATGACTAACGTGAATAAAAACCTACTGACATCCATGTACATCCTTCCAGTGTACTACTTCCAGAGCTCAAGTTTGTGCCACCTCATTGTATACCACCTGGCATAAGCTGCTGCAACACATCCTAGGCAGACTTTCCACCCGAAGCAGCATTTCAACCCTGCCAACCAAGCACCGAACCACCTGACTGTTGTCATGTGACGTGGAGCAGCGAGCTGCTTTTTCCACAGTTGCTCTGCCAATTGCAAGTGCTGTGGGCTGCTACTGTTGAAACCTTCGAATGGTGGCCGGGTTATAGCAACACAATGGGTGGAGACAGTTCACTGTGTGAACCCCTTGAGGGTTTCAGTGAATACAAATCAGCAACAGCACATGGTGGTATAAATCCATTCACATAGTGATGTAGAACAATTTCTGACAGACAACTGCGTTCTAGCCCTGATCAGGTTCTGAAATATGAATGGTAGACAGCTATAAAACTGAGTGCCACCTGGGTGGTACCACAACCTAAACAGAAGCACAGTCAACGTAGTATTCCTAGCGAGCAGATAGACACTGCGCAATGCAATGCACAATGCAATGCATAGATAGCAGCAACTGCATTACATGACCCCATGCTACCTGTAGCTTCAACCTCACTGTGACAGTACAAGAGCGTTAGTCCATTCTATCCCGCTCCGTGGCAACATGAGCTGCACTCAGAAACATGCACTGACGCCGCCGACCAAGTTTGAAGTCCAGCTACTGACATCATTGGCCTCTCTGTCATGCCCCTCCCAAACATACTCCACAAAAGAGTACAACCAGTGCCCATCAAACCTGCGACAACTGCACTGACCTTCGCCATACACCTCGCTTCTCAATCATCTGCTGATAATGTATTAACGGCTGTGGCTATTCTTATTATGGAACACTCTGGTGACCACCATTCATGCAAACACATCATTTGACTGCAACTACATCTTGCAAGCTTAAGAGCTTGGAGATTGCACATCAAGCAAACCTCATTGGAGCAGAGTCATGCAATAAGACTGGGGATCAGGTGACAGCAGAGCATGACTTCAGCAGCACTCAAGTCACATGGCCGCATCTTACTTGCTCTACAGCAGCTTGTTGATGGCCTCAAAATCGGCATTTCTTAAACCTGCCTTGGCGTTAAGTGCATATGCCAGGGAGCCTGCCTCAAAAAAGCACGGGAGAGAAGAGGAGGCTTCAGTAGGCTTCCTTGAACCTGGTGGTGCGTCAACATATGAGCGCTTCCGAGTGTACAAGTAGAAGAGTACTAGCACGGTGGCGCTGCAGATTAGAGCGATGCCAAGCGCTACCCCTCCAGAAACCTTCCAACCAATCACCTTCACAGCTGCCACAATGCTTGCAGCCAAAGCAAAGCAAAGCGACAAGAGGAACGACACCCACGACAAGCTAGCCACGAAGGTGATATTCTTGTTGCCCCTGGTATTTAATCGTGGGTTGCGGAGCAAGAACCTCACTTCCGCCTGCAGGTTTTCTGGGCACTGCGATGGAAGGTCGAACATCTCAACGAACTGCAGGAGGAGTATGCCGGCTGTGCAGCTGAACACACACAGCAACGACAGGACAAAGGAGATGCCGTTCAAGGCCCGAAACCACCATTCCAGGTTCTCATCATCGACAATCGGAGTGCCAGTCTCCACAACTGAGGACTTGTAGATGTTGGAGGTGAATGCAGGGTAGCTCGAAGTTGTTAGCAAGCCACTAACAATGATGAGGGTGGTCAAGATCTTCATCAGGCGCTTCGCCACAGGGGACACCTGATACTGCTCGATCAGAGCACTCTGCTGCTCTGTAAACTCATACTGCTCCACAGCAAATGCCCTGGAGTCCAGCAGCGGAGAAACCTTCTTCCAGAGAGGGTGGCGAGGGGAGTCGGGAGAGAGGGTGGCCCCTTGGTCCTGCTCAGTATTAGGCTCCTCCTGAGTAGCCGGCTGCTTGCTTGGCTGCCGCTCGTGGAGTGGCTGCTTCTCTGGCTCCCCCTTACTAGACGGCTGCTTCTCTACCTCCCCCTTGCTGGACGGCTGCTTCTTTGGCGCCGCCTCAATAGGTGGCTGCGCATTGGGCTCCAACTCGGGGGATAGCTGCCCCTCCCGGGGTGGCTGTTTAAGGACCGGCTGCATCTCTGGCTCCAGCTTAAGGACCGGCTGCTTCCCTGGCTGCGGCAGCTTAAGGACCGGCTGCTTCTCTGAGTCTAGCTCAAGGACTTGCTTGTCTACCTCCCCCTTAGACAGCTGCTTCTCTACCTGCCCCTTGCTGGACGGCTGCTTCTTTGGCGCCGCCTCAATAGGTGGTTGCGCATTGGGCTTAAACTCGGGGGATAGCTGTCCCTCCGGGGGTGGCTGTTTAAGGACCGGCTGCATCTCTGGCTCCAGCTTAAGGACCGGCTGCATCTCTGGCTGCGGCAGCTTAAGGACCGGCTGCTTCTCTGGGTCCAGCTCGACTGCAAGGACCGGCTGCTTCTCTGGCTCCAGCTTAAGGACCGGCTGGTCTTCTGGCTCCGCCTTGGGGGTGATCTGCTCCTCGGGCTCCATCCTGATATTCTCCTTGGGCTGGACAGAGGGAGGCCACTGCTTTCCGTAACGACACTCCGTTCCAAACTACTGGCGCGGGTATACCCAAGGCTGGGCTCCAATTGCTACTTGTACTTACTCCCCAGGCTAATTTTTGCTGAGTACGCTCTGTGACTTCCGTAAGGGCTACCACACCACACAACTACAAACTGCTGGATGTTTCGCAGGAGGCCGTGCCCTGGGAAGCTCGAGAATGCCCCTTGCTGCGGTACTTGAAGAGGCGGCTGGCTGGATCGGAGGTGTCTACGTTGCTGGTGGGCGAGCTAGCCACGTGGTCTCTGCTTCGCTGTTTCAATCTCCCGTTTACACCGATTGAGGGTTTTCTTCACCGGGGATGTACGGGCGCTGACGTTATCTTCGAAAGCTTTGTCGAGAGGCCGAGCAATGGCAGACAGGAGAAACTTCTTACACTGCAGCCAAGCAAGTTCATCCATCAGGATCAACCAATACTAGACGCACTTTCTCGATTGCGACATCCCTGGCACGAGTAGGGATGCGGCAGGAAATAGAGCGATGAACGGTGTTGCATGCAAAAACAAGAACAATGGCGAAGCTGTGTGGGAAAAAGCGATAGATCTTGAAAGAGGGGACGTCTATCATGTCGCATCGCGCGTCCTCACCCACTCTCACAGCTCTCGCCCGCCAGCCCGCGGACTGCGGCGCTTTCGCACCACCAGCGGCACACTCGGATAGGTAGATCCGGTAGATGCTGTTAGGGGGAGATGTCTTCAGAGGCCCCGGAGTACATGCAGTATCACATGCCACTCCTCCCTACGCCTGCTGCAGCAACTTTTTCTGGACCTTGCTGTGGCTTATCACATGCCATTTGTTGAGTGCTCACTTTAGCCAAGTTGAGCTGTGCGGTATCAAGTGCCTCTCACAACCAAGTCGTTCTATGCAGCATATAACTAACCACAATACCATTCTCTGGACCCTTTAAGGCCCACCCTCTCATGGGAGTGAGGTACGAGGTGCAGCAGCAGGAGGCAGTGGCAGCAGCAGCGGGGGGGCTGCAGCAAAGCGGCCGCCAACACCGCCAGCAGCAGCGACCCCACCGAGGGCGGCATCACCAGCAGCAGCAGTAGCCAGCGAAGGGCTTTGGCCTACATTGGGCGGGGGCACTAGCAGCAGTAGCACTAGCGGGCCTGTGGCTGCAGCTGCACCGGTACAAGCAGCACCAGCAGCAGCTAGCAGCAGTGGCAGTGGCAGCAGCACGGGAGGAGGGAAGGGGAAGAAGAAGGGGGCGGCGAAGAAGTCGCTGCAGGAGCTGTTGTCAGAGGGTAGCACACATCCTCAAAATGCATGGTCGCAACAGCAGCGTAAAATCCGCAGTGGTGGCAGCTCCAGCTGGACCCGGGGGGATGGGACAGTGGGGGAAGGGAGGGGGAGCCAAGCTGGCCAAATCGGTGTCAGCTGTAGAGGATGCTTGGGCAAAGCCCTCTGGTGGCAGGTGATAGATAGAGGGCTGTGGTGCGTGCAGCTGGTGGTATCGGTATATTGCTCTTGCCCAGTGGTTTGTGTGGTACCGACAATGACTACTGGGTTATTGTTACATTGTTACATCTACGCACATTGCGATGGTGGCGTACAATTAAGGAAGTAGCCCTTACTAGTGAGGACACCACCTCCAAGAGCACGACCAAAGTCCTGGCTCCACACACATTCCACCTCCATCCCTACCCACTCACACTTCAACAGCTACACCATGGCCTTGGTCCGACTGGGCATGCATACACTGAAGTTGAATGACACCATGCACACATGATATACATATACGCACTATGCACATGCTACTGCAGCGCACACCAGGATATACAGGCATACCCGCGCCCCTTCAAAGATGTCCATGCATGGAATGGCACATTTCACATGATGAACAATGCCCCCCCTGGGCTAGGGTCAGAGATTTTGGTAGTGCAGCTCTCTCGACCAAACTGCAGATCGGCTGTTAATGGACGTCAGCTCTGCCCACCAATGCATGTTGCTACCTGCAGCTAAGGGTTTAAAGGCCCCCTAGATGGCCTGGCAGTACTTGACAGCTAGGGTTTAGCACCCCCTAGAAGGTACTGCAACATGCCGCAATGCCTTGATGCATGTCCACCTGTATGACTGCACCTATGCAACCTCACCATGACTGGGTCCACGGTAAACACAAGCACTTCGCAAACGGTTGTCCACTAGCCAATACAAGATGTCCACACATGAAATGCCTAATGTTTCCCATAGTTGTAATCCACACAGTTATACCATGTGCCTGAAATGCCAAAGTGGTGCGCATTGACTAAACTCCATCAATGCCACCATAGCCAAAAGTGAACATGTTCGAGAGACGAGTGACTGGCCTGAGTCCCTCCGTTTCCTACCCCGGACGAACCCTCCATGCCCACCCGCTCACATGCCTCACTGCAATCCATAACATTGCAAAAACTCCCTAAAATCAATGTGATAGCCATTATCCTGCATGGCCTGCCGCACGTAACCACATACCCACATGGGAGAAAAGGTACATGATTAGGAATACCATGGTGCTTTACTGATAGCGTTTGTACTTCGTACCATATTCTGCTGACTGCTTTAGGACCTACTGCTTGCATGCTCACTTCCGAGCCAACTTGGGCTCCTCAAAGCCGAGGTAGATACCACCCCTAGAGGAGAGCACCAACCCCTGCTCCACCAGCTTCTTCACCCACTGCTTTGAGGGCACGGACACGAGAAGGTGAGCTACTGTGCCTGTTGACGGCTTAAGTGGCACCACCTGCACAGCCGGCTGTGGCAGCGGCTGCTTGATGTGGGCCGCTAAGTCGGCCTGTAATGCCTGCTGCTCCTGAACAGAGGGAATCCTACTGCCCAGGTTCCTATACACGCTCTTGCCCCTGAGTGCTGCTAAGTACACCCCCAGGTAGTGCGCCTTCATAACCACCTGCCAGCCAGCCACCTGCACACCCTGCACTTTTGTAAAGCGCAAGAGCACACGCTCAGAGAACATGGGCAGATCTGCCTGCAGGTAGCCTTCCCCGAACTGGCCAGCTGCTGCCCCCCACTTGGTAGTGGGCATGAAGCTGGCACTGAACGGGTTGACTGCTGCGATGACTGCTGAACTTGACTCCATAGCTTTGCTGGTAAGGCCAGGCTGGAACTGCAGACCACTGACTGCTGTTGCTCCCTCCTTCTCAGCCAGCTGCTTGCCTACTGAGATGATGATGTAGTTCACTTGGTTGGCGTCCAAGCCCCGAAACACATCTCTGTGCACCTCCACCCTGCACGCCTTTCTGTCTGCTTTTGCTACTGTGGAGTCCCCCGGGTACTTCAGCATCAGGGGGATCCCCTGAATTGTTTCCCTGCTGTCCTTACCCACTACAGGAAGGATGGGTTGGTACTCCCCTGCCAATAGCTTAGAAGGAATTTCCGAGTTGCTGAACTGTAAAAGAGCGCACGAGCCTGCTTGCTTTGCGCCCTTCCCTGGCTGCCTAGTGATGTAGAGGTCGAGAGGAAGGCTAGAAGTGGGGATGCCCACTTTACGTAGGGCAGCCTGCACCCTCCTGCCTGCCACCTCCACTGTTGTCCCGGCTGGAAAGCTGAGGCCCGACATAGAGATCTTGGAGTCTATCAACCCCTGCTGATCGCATCGGTATGCTGCCATCGTGTACACCCCGGACGTGAACTGCGTGTGCAGCCCAGGTCCAGATGTGTACTGAAGCTGCGGGTATCCATAGGCTGTGGTGACTTCTTCGAGGTCCATACTATCCCCTGAGGCTGCTAAGTCGTCACTATGTGGCCGCTTAGAGCCAGAAGCCGCCTGAGCTGTAAGGTTCGAAGCCATGATCGGCTGGTGATAGGCTTCGTGCTGAATGAGAGCGAAATTGACAGCAGCCTCTACACCAAACAATAGGTCTGGCTTAGGGTAGGCAACTGCAGTATACCAACAGCTGTTTGAGTCCGAACTGTTGAAGACACCCGAACCGAAGGGGATGCGCAACAACGTGATGCAGACAACTAGAGTTTAACGCCTTCTAGAAGGCAGACTACTGGGCATCTTCTGTCACTTTGTGGTTAAAGCTGTTTCGTGGTGGTGTCCTGTAGAGCGGTGCATAGGCATGTGGCACGCTATCGTGTGCGTGCCCGGTCGGTGTTCCGAGTTTGTGATAAGCCGAGGTCCTTGCTGCACAGCATACATTTTCTGTCAATATGGGAGAAGAATGAGAGGCTGCGATCTACAACAGTAGTACGGCAACTCAGCGAGTTAATCGGGACTGCGGGCCGGAGGGGGCCGATACTGGCCACCTTGCGGACATGTGCCAGGCCGTGCGGCCGACACGAGGTTTCGGGAAAGATACGGCAATCCCGTCAACGACCACCCCTCGTACAATGTGGCGGTACGTGCAAGACTCGACAACTACACAAAGTTGAGTAACTAAGGACTAGCGGCCTCACTGGCTGGACCGGATGCGCCAATGGGCTGGTACAGTAATTCAACAGCCAACAACCTGAGCTGGATCAAACAAACAAACAAAACATTTAAGGTGCGGCTGCGCAAGGGCAGCTAGGTCGGGACGACCAAACACACCATCGGATGGAGCGCAGAATGGAGACCAACACACTTCCAACACAGAGATAGAGCACTGGTCCATCAGGTGAGGCAAGGCACCAAAGCAGGCCCCAAGGCAGGCGGGATCAGTAGCGAACTACACCATTGAGCTATCATATTTCACAGCAGGATGAATCCTGCAATGGGCAAACACTCATATGGATGTAGTGTAGTCAGGTTGGCCGCAGTTTGGACGGCCTAGTGCTGAGTGTCGTGTATTCGGGCGGGTGCTGTCAGGGTATATGCGCGCGTTGACACAGTTGCGCTGTTATGACTGTCAGGGTTTACCGTTAGTTTGAATAGAGCTTGTGGTGACAAGGGGTGAGCGTGCATGTATTGGGTGGCATCGCATCTGTATGAGTTGGCGTGTCACGTGTATACGTGTGAAGCGGGGTACAGTGCATATGTTATGTGGCAGTTAATTGGGACGTACGATTAGCGTGGAGCGTAAGGTGGGAAACGGCAGTGTCCATGGGATCACTATGAAGTCTGATCCCTTGGAGAGTTGGCCAGTTACCAATTGATCCAAAGTGATTGTGCAAGCGATTAGGTGAGTAATATGATTGTAGTAACGATTAGTGTTGTGCACGTGCTAATTATCAGGAGCGTCTTTGTGCACGTTGTCAGAGCATAGTGCAACTGGTACTTAGGTGTTGATTCTGACCCTGAGCCGTAGGCTCACGGTCACCTTCCTTTTGGTGGTGGACATTGCAAGGTCTTGTAAGTGTGGTATACATGCATACTGCAATATAACGATACCAGACTGAGCTACGCTAAGTCCACCGAAGGCGACAAGAGCCCATTTTCGTGCAATGGCCTGGTAGCAGATAACTGGAATACCTCAGCGATTGAATTACCAATCTCGCGTGTTTGACCGTGAGCCTACCAAGGTATCACGTGTATAGAGCCTCAATGACGTCTGCCAGTGGCATGCGTCAGTTAGCTTAGAAGTCTTAGGAGCTCAGGGGGGCGACTTAAGCCGAGCGCAGCAGTGAAGTCCAAGTAGTCAAGTCATGCCGACGCCCCAGTTACTACCCAATGGCTATCATCCATGGGTTATGGAGCGAGGCGCGACCTACTACTATGACCGAAGCGAAACGGTATTAGAGTGAGTATTTCCTTGCTAGACGCAGCCAACCTTACACCGGTTGGTACTCAGGCGCTTATGCGCGTCCTCACTGAGTTGGCGACAGTCAGCGATACCTACTTTTATACCTACTCAGCGCAGCTTATGCTTGCGATGCCAGCACCTTACTTACCCCTACAGCATAGCTGTTTCTGAAGCTTGACTAGCCTGAAATCAGCCTACTGTATGCCTATTACACGCAGCCTTATACTATTCTGTCTAGTCAACAGGGTAGAATAGGGGTGGGGTGGGGGGGTCTTGGCATCGCATCCTTGTAAGGTTGCACGCGCTTGCTTCTTAACCGCAGCGCTATACCAACGGCTTTCGCCGCCCCCTTGAGCTCCCCTTTATGTTATGTTAAGTCCTTTACAGGTCTGATTTTACAGCAGCTGCTACTACTACAAGGATATTACCCAGCCACTGCAGCTGCTACTACTACAAAGATATTACCCAGCTACTGCAGCTGCTACTACTACAAAGCTATTACCCAGCCCCTGCAGCTGCTGCTATACAAAGATACTACTAGGCGTACGGCAGCTGTGTAGCATAGCCTACAGCAGCTGCCGTCAATTACACAGATAACTACCTGATACCTACAAAGATATTACTTCAGCTTACTGAGCCAGCTCATCAGCAGCCTGGAGGACTATTATCAACCACGAGACCCACGGCGTGGTACCCTCTTTGGTGATAGTCTTCCAGCCTATATACCTGAGTGTCCTGCTTCTCCAGCCACCCAGCAATCAGCGTGGGGAGGGCCGACACCTTGCCAGGGGTTTTACACTCCAGCGGGAGTCTTCGATTCAGCTGCAAGGGATCCTCGACTTACGGATTTGCCTTTGCAGCTGTTCGATACAGGGGGTAGTTATACCACTCCTTTGGTGGCAAGCTATCACCCAGGGGCTACAGCTACCTCAGCTGCTCCTTTCACTGCTGCTGATTCTCAGCAGTGGTTTAAGCCTGCAGCAGCAGATTTATTGTACCAAGGATACTACTTAGACGACCCCGGGGAACAGCAGGACAGCATGGCAGCGGCGGTTACTACCCGTCGTAAGTTTAACAGCCAGCAGGGGGAATCCGTCCTTCTCGTTATGGAGGAATGTGATCGGCTCATGGCAGCAGCTGTGGCTCGGGGTGATGGGGATGTGGCGCCGGGAACTCTGCTGAACATCCTCCTAGAGGCTTCTAATCCGTTCTCAGGAGAACGGGAGCTGCTTTTACTGATGAAGCAGCTACTAAGGGACGACATTGAGGTAGCAGCTCAGGGTCAGTTCTCCACCACGGGGCGCTGGCCAGAGGGATATCCTGCAGCTGTGCTGCAGCAGTACAGGGCAGAGCCTCACAGGCTGGTCCATCTGCTAGCACGGCTGGAGTATTATATACCGTTGGACAGGAAGGTAGTGAGCTACTCCAAGGGCAAGACACGGGGTCAGCTGACTCTGTGCACGGAGTCTCCTAGCTCCCCCGCATCCATCACGCTTATGGCCGGGACTACAGACATGGTCGAGCATGGCCTACGCAGGGCACAAGCTCAAGTAGAGGCTCTCTATGCGAGTGAGCCTCCACCAATTATGCGTCCTATCGTGCAGCGCCCTACCGCTCAGGAGCTCACCGATACGGTGCATGGGGATCAGGTGGCTATAGGTCAGCTGCGTGCATGGATGGAGCAACATCAGCGATGGGCGGGGGTACGGGAAGCTCTGGGGGGATTCTACGATTTGATACAGCCGCCGCCTGCCGGGTTCGGACCTCCAGACCCTGATGCAGACCCCTTACCTCGCTTACCTGATGAGCTAGTAGAGGAGCTGCAAGAATGCATCGGCCCGGCCAGGATGGCTTCCGAGGTCGCTAGGGCAGCACGGGACGCAGAGCAAGAATGGGTACGGTACGATGAGGGTATGCGGGTCTGCACTGATCATGAGAGCAGGTTGGGGCTGGCCGAGACTAAATTGGCCAGTCTAGCCAATGCTTTCCGCACCTTGCAGCTGCCAGCTGCCGGGGGTTCTGCAGGTCGGGTGCATGGGTATATGCTGGGTACAGAAGGGTTGGTGGTGACTCCCAGCATCGGCATCTACTTCATTGCCAGGCGACCTTAGAGGCAGCCTATCAGCTGGGAGGGAAGCTGGACGAGGTAGCATACCGCCAGCTTACCCGCGGACCCAACCAGAGTCTTGCTAGCTGGGGGGGGGGCAGTTGCGTTCCATGTCTCGGAGCTTTCCCAAGCTCTCAGAGGAAGTGCACAGGGGTATCTACTTGGCGGGGGTTAAAGACCATCAGCTGATCGACTCCCTGGATGTACAGCGAAAGCAGATGGATGGAGCCATGGATCTTGATGAGCTTATAGCTGCTACTCAGCGGCTGGCAGAGCGGGAAGCCTCTCTACTCTCTGAGAGGTTAGAAGGACCATCTGCTAATGTGGATGGTCGCAGGCCTCACGATCAGCAGCGGTTGGCAGCTTTGCAGAAGTTGCTGGCCCACTCGTCAGCACCACCTCAGGCGAGCCGTGCTCTCAGGACTCCAGCAGCAGCCGAGCCATATGTCAAGACACAGCAGCCGCAGACGCAGTTTAAAACTGCACGGGAACTAAATACCTACGCTAAGGCTCCCTGCGTCCTGCATCCCAAGGCGCTGAAACCTCACTCCAATGGGGAATGCTTGAAGCAGCAGCAGCAGTTAGGCAGGCTTCCTCATGGAGCTACAGCCACAGCTCTCATGGCTTCGGCCAGGCCTCCTACTACGCCACATCAGCCTCAGCAGTACTCCACATCTTTCCAGAGGTCCTCGTCGTCAGGGTACTCCCCCTACCCAGCTTATCCTCCTCAGCCAGCTTATTCGGAGTACGGTGCAGCAAGTGCTGTGGCCCCATCTCGCTACTCCGGGTCAGAGTATGGGTTTGTTGCCTCCACAGTACGGCAGCAGAGGCAGCAGGCTAACCTGCAGCATCAGGGGGTGAAGTTACAACAGCCGCCGGGCCTACAGGCAGCTCAGCCGAGGTCAGAGTTCCCAGCACCGTCAGCACCTCCTTTACCGCAAGGGGACCAGCGTCAGCCGGGACCTATGTACAAGGTGGGTGGGTTGGAGCTTCCGCCGCCTGTGAAGGGTCACAATGCATGTGAATACTGCCACTGGAGGGACAACCATTTCCCTTACCCATGTGGATACCAGTACCCATGGGTTGCTGGGCCCGGGTTTAGCGCTCCCGGAGACAACCATTCTCCGCAGCTGCACCAGCTGTTTCAGGCCAGCAGTCGCCGTATGCCACCAGGTATGCAGCTGGGGGGGTTATTGCCGGACTGGTATGAGCGCTATAAGGACCAGCTCAGCAAAAACACAGCTATCCCGCAGCAGCATGGGGCTATGGGGATACCGGGGTATCAGTCAGAGTATCCTGCGATGGTAGGATATGGGAATTTAGATCCAGCATTAGTTGCTTACGAGAATGCTCGCAACAGCCTGGGTATCAGGGAGCCGCTGTTCATTAATCAGCAGCCGATTGTGGTGCAGGTGACTGCGCCACCCAGCAGCAGCAGTCTTGGGGAAATCACAACAGCAGCTTCCGCTTTGGCAGTAGCCCAGGCACCTGCTCAGAACCTTGAGTATGGAGCTGCCTTCCCTCGCAGCTTCCTGCAGCTGCCAGATCAGTCTTCAGCAGTAGCACCAGCTGCTGCTCCTCCCGTCGTACCGCTTGCTGCTCGAGCTGCTGCGCCAGTAGCAGCTCCAGCAGCAACACCTCACACTGGTGCTGGTACTAAGGCAGCGTCTTTGCGTAAGTTGATCCGGCTGACCACACAGATGCAGCGCTTGGTCACTCAGGCAGATATGTTGATAGCAGGGGCCCAGCAGGGTGATATTACAGCAGCAGCCTCAGCTACCTTGGTAGCTTCAGCAGATCTGGAGCATACACAAGCTCTCAGTCAGCAACTACAGCAGGTAATGAGGGAGAATGGGGTGACACCGGGAGGGAATGATCCTACTGGGTTATATAAGATTCAGCTGCAAAACAGGGGGGGTCGCAAGTACATACTAGATACTCTGCTTAACAGCAGCCCAGCTGAGGGTGTGAGCATCTTACTAACGGATGGCTCCTTGCACCAGCCACACACCATTGTGGACAGCGGTTGCAGCACAGCGCTGGGGGATAAAGGGTGGATGGATGTAGTGAAGTGGGCTTATCGGCCCACTGATATCAAGTTAGTGCTTGCCAACGGCACTACCTCTAGGGTTTTGGGGATTGGGGAACCAGCATATTTACTAGTAGCAGCTTGCACTACTCAGGAGGCAAAAGTGATGGTGCAGCCTCTAGTGGTGGAGAATGCTCGCCCCACCTTCTCCTTTGCTCTCTCTAAGGATATTATGCACGCTTTAGACGCGTATGTGGTGCCCTCAGAGCAGACATTCAGCTACACAGCAAGTGCAGGTCATCGCGCTGCTATACCAGTCAGCAGTTATCAGCAGTTGGTCATGGAGACTGCCAGCGGCGGTTGGTTGGCTCAAGACCTTGCATATGATTGCACAGCTACAGCTATGGTGGCTGTGGCTGCTTCTGCAGAGCACAGTGCTTATGACCCTCAGGCCAGCTGCCGCCATCATCCCCATGACTCTCATAGCAACAGTGAGTGCAAGCTGCAGCAGGGTCAGCAGGGCAGGTGTAAAGAAGCTCAGCATGCTGCAGCCTTTGCAGCTGCTGGGGTATTAGCTAGTGTGGAGGACAAGTTCTGCACCTACAGCTCTTCCTTCCAGCCAGACCGTCGTGCTACCTCACTGGCTCACACGCTGCCAGGCTCGCATCTTACAAAGATTCCTACCAGGGTGAGTGGGGTTACACCAGTTACTACTGGGGTTACACAGATCACTACTGGGGTTACACATATCACTACTGGGGTTACAGGGGGCCCTGGTGACACCAAGGTCACTAGTGACCCTCGAGTTACTACTCTACCAGGGGTATCAGCAGAGCCTACGGAACCAGGGGAACGGGATTATGGGGGCGGGGAGTGACACGGCAGCTGAGCAGCTCTCTCCCTGCCCCCCAGCAGCAGTAGCAGCAACTGGGCCTGCTGCCCTTCTTGCTGCTGCCGCTGCACCAACAGTTACAGACGCAGCTCCGGTGGCACCGTTAACAGCTGCCGCTAACATTACGGCAGGAAAGGCTTTGGCTTCTGTGGGCTACACTGCACCTCATGCTTACTACCGGGGTGTGGCTTATATGGGCTCTTGGATCAGGTTTTGGGGTTGGTTCTGGGTGCGATTCCTGCTTGGGGTTCCGGAGGCCTTTCTGCCCATTTATCTGACGGGACAGTTCATCGCCGCCACGTATCAAGCGGTGTTGAACAGATGGGAACAGCTACTGCAGCCTGTCCCTGCTTACCAAGAGGCTGCTTCTCCTCGGTTGCGCCGACCGCAGACTCACCGGAAGCGGTTCCTCACCTGGGCTGCAGAGCTGGTGGATAGGGCGTCTCGCCGTAAGCCGTTGACAGCTTCCATCCGCCGTCACCTTCAGCGATACATCTCGTCCATCGACAAACATCAGTCTGCTACTGCCAAATACCATGCCGTTACAGTCGCTACTCGGATCAGTCTCGGGTCGGCCTACTCGCTGGTGGCCTTGCTGCTCGTAGGCATGGTGGCTCACACTCTGGCCACACCAGATATGCTACGGGGGGTGGGGGTACTTACAGGGAATTTAGCAGCCTGGGAGTTCGCGCAGCTGGGGCGGTGGCGCTTTGCCGATGCAGCCTTATACAACGACCTCAGCCCGCTACCTTCTACACAAGTGCAGCCGCAGCAGTGGCAGCAGCTGCTCCAGCAGCATGCTGGTGCTGCTGATGCTGTCCCTACTTACCCTGGAGCAGTAGATCCATTACAGCTGGATGATCTCTTGCCAGGGGGTCCCCAGTTTCCTACACTTAAAGCAGCCTATACCAAGGACGAGGAGCACAAGTGGTGTTACGGTAATCATCCTGACATGTCAGCCGAGCAGCAGCAGCAATTGAAGGAGATGTTGGTGCGTACCAAGAGTGCCTTCGTTTACAGCATGAAGGAACTGCCTGGTTACACCGGTGACCCAGTCGATCTGCAGCTAGTACATGATCGGCCTATCATCAGCAAGCCCCGCAAATACAGCCAGCTGGAATTGGCCATCATGCAGGAGAAATATGATGAGCTTCAGGAAGCCGGGTTTATCGCTCCGGGAGATCCACATTGCAAATATACGTCCTGCCCCACCATGCCAGCCAAGAAAAACGAACTCGGCGAATGGGTAGAACGTAGGTTTCGCAATAGATTATCGTGCAATCAATGCAGCTACCATCACGCTGCGTTATGCGCTCGAGCTGCCTGAGCGGCTGTTTCAGAAGGTAGCCGGCAAGCCGTATCTGAGCTCTATCGATATGCGTGCAGGCTTCAATCAGCTGTGGTTAACACCACTCGCTTCCGCCGCCAGCTCCTACTGGCATACTTCAAAGACCGGGGGTACTTCTCTCGTGCGTTTCCTTAGGCTGCCTTATGGGTATAAAAACTCGGTATACGACTTCCAGCGCGTCATGGATAAAGTGCTGGCAGAGGCCGGACTCTCCAATTGTGCTTGGGCATATGTCGACGACGTGCTGATCGCAAGCAACACAGCAGAGCAGTACATCAAAGACGTTGAGGCAGTCCTGTTAGCGTTACATGCAGTGGGGTTACGGGTACATCCAGGGAAAAGTGTTTTCTGTTCGGATCGTATGGAGTATTTGGGGCATGTCATCACACCGCACGGATTGGAGCCGCAGGCAGCCAAGGTTGCAGCTATGGCTAACCTGCCGATTCCTACCTCAGTGCCGTTGATCCAGAGTTTCATGGGGCTACTTAATTACTATCGTCACTTCGTTCCTGGCTTCTCTTCTGCAGCGAAGCCCCTCAATAAATTACTGCAGAAGGGGGTGCCTTTTGAATGGGGGGAGGAGCAGCAACGGGCCTTTGACAGCCTGAAGCTACAGCTCTGTACTGAGGGATTAGCCCTCCGGCATCCTGACCCTAGCCGGACTTTCATTCTTCATACCGATTGGTCTCAGCACGGTCTTGCGGCAGTCTTAGCTCAGCTGGACGCCGATGGTAACGAGTACATGGTCGCCTGCGCCAGCCGCAGCCTCAACGTTCATGAGCGAAACTACACTCCATGGAAGGGGGAAATGTTAGCAGTAGTATGGGGTATCAAGACGTTTCGGGTATATTTACATGGGGTGCATTTCGAGGTGTGTACTGACCACAATCCGCTTCTATGGCTGTTACACCAGCCTGCGCCTACAGGGCAACATGCTCGCTGGGTGCTGTCTCTCATGGAATACGATTTCCATGTGCGGCACAGGGCAGGGGTTGAGCATGTCAACGCCGATGTGCTCAGTCGCCACCCTTACTTAGACTGTGAAGACGGTTCGGGAGCTCAGCTGGACTCTTCTACTGACCCTCTTACTTCCATCGCACCTAAAGTCGTCTTTGGGCCAGTCGGCACGGGCACTCCCGCCACTATCCCTCCTGAGCAGAGTCCTCTCGAGCCACCACCATCACCTATCTTACCTATCTTACCGAGGCAGCCTAAACCTCCTCCTCAACCACCACCACAGCACCAGCTCGAGGCCGGCCCCTCTCGGTCTCGGCGGCAAACTAAGGCAGCGTACCGTAAGATACATCAGTCACCCTACGCCGTCTTGGCACAGGCCGACGATTCTGCTTATGCAGCCTTTCTTCCCGCCGTTTCTCTCATGGCCTTATCAGTATCAGCAGCGCAGGGCAGAGCTGCATTCTTGATGCGCCATCTGACTGCTGCCTCTGCTGATTCCTACCCAGATAACTACACGTGCAGCCAGTGGGATCCATGGGATTTACCGCACTCTTCTCTCGCGGACCCTCTCGCCGCCGATGCTATGGAACCCGCAGCAGCCGAGCAGCTGCAGCAGCTACACCGCACCGCCACAGCTTGGGTGCAAGCTGCTGCTCAGCCACACCCCAGCCAGCCTGCCGCCCGCAGTCCAAGCAGCTTATCTACTACCTCCGTCGCAGCTACTTTCTTTCCTGCAGCAGCTGCTGGCTTGGTGGTTTATGAACCTTTTGGGGGTCTCTGTTCTGGGTTGGAAGCTGTTCTTCGCAATGGCTTCCTCGTTTCAGCCTACTTCTACTCCGATATTGACCCTGCAGCTACAGCTATCGCCCAGCATCGTTTGCAGCTCCTGCAGTCTCGTTATCCTGGCTTACTACCAGCCACAGCCTTGGAGCACACTTTCACAGCCCTCCCCCAGGATGTGTGGTCCATCCAGCCCGCCCAACTGCAATCCCTCGCCGCCGTACACCAGCGCCAGTGGCTACTAGTGGGGGGGTGGGAATGCCAGGACCTCTCACCTGTAGGTCATAGTCGGGGGTTAACAGGGGCAAAAAGCAGCACCTTAGCTCCATTGATACAGATATTAGCAATACTACAGCAGCACCAGCAGGATTTACCTCCAGGATACATCGTGGAGAATACTGCCATGCAGCACAACTTCAGATCAGCCAAGGTCAGAGGGCCTCAGTTTGATATTATCAGTGAAGCTCTGGGTCAGCCCATCTGCCTGGATTCTACCCAGTTCGACAGCTTGGCTCACCGAGTGCGTAATTACTGGACCAACCTCTGCAACCCTCAGCAGCTGCAGGCAGCAACAGCACAGGTTCAGCGCACGCCTGGGCTAAAGGTGAAGTCAGTTATAGACCCTGCTTCAGGCCGGGTACCTGTAGCAGTAGCCAGCAGTGACACCAGCTGGGGGGGGCGCTATCCTGCCAACCAGGTTGGCAAGCCTAGGTCAGCATGGCCTACCTTCGTGGCCTATCCTATGTCGAGGGCTTTTCGACAAGGTGAGCCCGGCTCCATGTGGGATCCAAGGGAAGGGTTTACTGAGCCGAATGCAGAAGAGCGGGAGCAGTCGATGGGTTACAGGGCAGGGGATACTGGGGCAGTGGGGGTGACGGAGCAGTTACGCCGATCAGTATTGGGGAAATGCATTGATATGAATACACTGCAAAGCATTGTGGCCATAGCAGTGGCCTGGGATCACCGGCAGCGTTGGGTTCGGGGACAGCCAGAAATGTTAGCAGCTGCGTTCATGGGGGTACAGCAGTTACGTGCAGTGGGGGAATGTCATCACGCGGCTGCAGCAGCCATCAGCTTCATGCCGATAGCTGCTGACATTGCAGCTATATCTGGACCTGGGTTGGAGCAGTACTTGGCGCTTGTGGCAGTAGCAGCCGTCGCAGAAGCCCAGGAGCCTAATCTCCAAGACATCTGGGCAGATACAGAGGCCGTGTATTACCTGCAGCATCAGCAGTACAAGCCAGAATGGTCTCAGCCTCAGCGGGATAGGGTGCGCAAGCGAGCAGCCAAGTACGCCTACTCAGGGGGGGGACACATTCGCCGGGTGTTTCCCGATGGATCCACTAGGCTGGTACCTAAGCCAGCTGAGCGGAAAGACTTGATACTGCAGTTCCATCAGCGTACAGGCCATTATGGGGTGCGGAGAACAAGGGCGTTATTGGGGAACAGTTACTGGTGGGTGGGGCTGTGGACCGATGTGGCAGCAGAGCTCAGCAAATGCAGCCTGTGTGCTAGGGTCCGCAGCACTTTCAACAGCGAGCAGCCAGAGCTTCACCCCCTACCTATCAGTGGGATCATGTATCGGTGGGGTGTAGACTTATGCGGTCCTTTCCCGGAGACGGATCGCAAGCACCAATACGTTATGGTTGCTGTTGAGCATTACAGCAAGCATCTAGAGCTGGTGCCCATTTCCAATAAGGAGCCTTCCACCACAGCGGCAGCCTTTGCAGCTGCTGTGTTGGGACGGTACGGCAGCCCGGCAGAAGTACTTACCGACAGGGGAGGGGAATGGCATAAGGAGTTTGAGCAGCTGTTACTAGACTGTATGATCGACCACCGCCACACCTCAGCTTCTCATCCAGCAGCCAATGGCCTTACGGAACGGTGTGTAGCGACAACTAAACGGGCACTCAGCAAGCTCTGTGCTGAGGAGGGCAGCCACATTACATGGGATTTACAACTGCCCTGGGTAATGCTGGGGTATAATGCCAGCCCTCAGAAGTCGACTGGCTTCTCTCCCTACCAGCTCATGCACGCAGTTACACCGACCGTACCGCCAGCAGTACGGGAGAGGTTGGAGCAGCCCATAGACTTCGAAGACCCTGAACTGGCAGCAGCCGACTTCCTGTTCAGAGCTCGTCTAGTCAAGGAACGCAGCGTTATGGCAGGGGAGAATTTGAAGGTAGCTCAGCACCGCGACACGCTGAGGTATGCCAAGCTACGCAGCGGCAGCTATACTCCGCAGCTACGAAGATACCTACCAGGGGATTACGTGTATGTCAAGAGAAAGGATAAGGAGGGGTTAGACATCTCAGCGCGGCCTTTAATCCTGCGGGTGCGGGAAGTGCGGCTGTCTGGGGTACTGATATTGCAGGGCATTGCAGGGCAGATGCGGGACATGCAGGGCAATACACCACAGCCAGTGTGCCCCCTGTCATTTACCTAATGTTGACCCAGCTATCGACTGGAGTCTGGGTAAACCCTCAGCGTCAGCTCTGTGTGAAGAGTGTGGGGAGGATGACTCAGCAGAGAGGGGACAGCAGGTTTTTTGTGACAATTGCAATGGTGGCTGGCACTTAGGCTGCCACCACCCAGCCCTGACTAAGAAGCCAGCTGGCTCGTGGGTATGCCAGCCTTGTCTCGATCAGGGCATTACTTTAGAGTCGGTACGGGCCCTGCAGTTTATTACCGATAAACTAGCAGTACAGCAGCAACAGCCGGAGAAGCTCTCTCCGGCTGAGCTTCGCTCCAAGGCTCTGGATGGACGGCTGTTACAGCGCCTGTTCACCAAGCCTGGGCAGCAGCGTCAGACGCAGTGGTACTGGGGTAAGGTTATTTACAGGGGAAGAGGGGCAGGTGGGGACCTTCTCGTCGTTTATGAGGATGGCGACGCAGAAGTAACTACCTTGCGCAAGCTCAGCAATGCTCGGGTAAGGTGGTTACCAGAAGGTACAGCAGAACCAGGGGGACTTACATTCAAAACAGCAGACACAGCACTGTCAGAGATAGCAGCAAGGGCACAGTCCCCTGCTGCTCAGCTACCGTTACTAACACAGCTACAGTTACCGCTACCGCCAGCACCGACACAGCTTCGGCGGAGCCTCCGACGCCCGTCAGTAATAGCAGGAACCGCAGCCATAGCAAGTCGGACGGAGAGGCCTGCCCTCTTCTCTGCGGCCAGTTCTTTAATAGCTGGTGTCATTCCAGCAGGGACGCCTGCAACCACAAGCACTAGGGACATCTGCCTAGTCCCTAGCCACCAGCAGCAGCCGGTATTACCCCGCTACTGGGATTTAGCAAGCCCTGTTGAACTACATACAGCTATGCAGGCCCTTATGCCCGGTCACCTGACCGCTAAGGACGTTACTCGACTCAGCAATACTGTGAGGCAGATGCAGCACAGTTACAGCAGTGCTCAGCTCAGGCCATGCTTGGGTTTCGTGCCCATGACTGCCGAGGAAGTACAGCCACTGTTCAGCACTATGGACTTCAGCAGCTGCAGCAGTCTCTATGATCCCTTTGCGGGGTCCGGTACCATCAGCGTCGCTTTCAAGCAGCAGGGATACAGTGTCCGTAATAATG
The DNA here is from genome assembly GCA_963556185.1 of Pseudopediastrum boryanum. Taxonomy (NCBI): domain Eukaryota; kingdom Viridiplantae; phylum Chlorophyta; class Chlorophyceae; order Sphaeropleales; family Hydrodictyaceae; genus Pseudopediastrum; species Pseudopediastrum boryanum. The sequence continues at coordinate 887,335 of OY744497.1, forward strand.
ACCTCATCCCGTTTTGGGGTCATGCTACAGCAGTAGATGCTCTACAGCCTGGCAGCTACCTGCTGCCCTACCAGATCCTAGTTACCTCGCCACCCTTTGAGCTGCTAGATGTGGCTGTACCACTCTTAGCTGCCAAAGCGGCAGTAGCAGCCTGCGTCCATGTCCCTGGGCACTGGATCAGCAACCCAAGAGCAGCTAGGCAACACTGGCTCGAGCAGCTGTCCGCTCAGGATCGCCTTCATGTGGTGATGGGACTCCCCAGGGGTCCTAGTCATCGCCGCTGTGCTTGGGTGATCATCTTCGCCTCAGCAGCTCGGAAGGCGGAGCTATTACTACACTCAGCCTCTACACTGACTTTTACTTACGCTGGTTACTAACCCGTTTCTACTTTACACTCAGTTTCTCCTTTTACCCAGCGATATATACCACAGCATGGGAGGAAGGGGGGTTAGCTGATATTACAATTGACTAACCGCAGTTCCCCGCATGCTGTACTGTTTCTGTGCTGTGTCGTTGCAGGCACGCCGCGCAGTTTGGAGCCTGGCAGCAGTACCGGGACGGTTCCCTTGTCCGGCCTCAGCTAAACCCGGCACACCCCATTCATTTTGTCAGTTACGGCCACTTGCCGCAGAACATCGCGCGCCTACAGGGGGGGGACCCGGCAGTCATAGACCGTTTGACTGACCTGGATGAGTTCCGCCGAATGGGGGGGGTGTATTTGATGTCGTTTGCAGCCCGGCTAGTTCGCTGGAACCTGCCCGTGCCTGCAGACCTGCTGGCCTTTGTCAGCACTGACATCCAGCCATACCTGACGGTGTTAGGTCCCAACGAGCGGTACCAGCACCTGTTCTACTGCGACCAGCTGGCCCACTACACCGATTCGGTGAAGGTCGCAGCCTTCCATGAGGATCTGCTAGTGGGTCAGGCGACATCCACGCAGCAGGCGCAGCCCACCGACGAGCGGCTGCAGGACCAGCTTCTCGCCGCTGAAGAAGACGTCACTCAGCTGCAAGACCGGCTGCAACAGGTGAAGCAGGAGTTAGCTGAGCAGCAGAGGACCGCCAAGGAGGAATTAGAGGCCAGAGACCAGCGTATAGGTGAGCGGGATCAGCGTGTTAAGGAGCTGGATACTGCTGAGCAGCAGTTACGAGATAAGTATAGGGGACGGAAGCAAAGGGCTAAGGATTTGGAGGAAGATCTCCGCATCACTAAGGGAAAGTTGGATACGCTTCAGGACAGGCTAGCCAACCTAAGGGAGCAGAGACGGGTGCATCAGCGAGACGCTCTCGTCGCTGAGACCGTTGTCGAGCGACTATCCCGTCGGTTTGGCATTGAGAATCCCCTGCTCGAAATAGCTCGGAACCGAGCTGATAAGGCAGCGGCAGCGGAGACGGCAGCGGCAGCAGCAGCGGTGGCGCAAGGGGGTGCGGATGAAGCAGCCCCCGGACCGAGCATACATAAGCGCCGCAGGACATCAACGCAACAAGCCAGCCAACCACAGTAGTGCTTGTGCTCTTTTCTTTCCTGGTCGTGGTTGTAGTTATTGAGTATGGGTGTATGTTGGTCGTGGTTTGAGCGCTACCTGGCCTTTTCAAGAGCCAGGAGGGGGGTATAGAGCGCTACTGGGTGATACTCATTACTCAGTCATTCTGTCGACTCATGTAGTACATATCAGGATTGACTTGTGTTATAGTGGTATATTGAAAGCGTATAGTTACAGACACTTATGTGTTGCAATTGTTGTTACTAGACCAGACCGATATCTGCAAGAGCGTATCTGGTACGACAACTGTCAGGGTATATGCGCGCGTTGACACAGTTGCGCTGTTATGACTGTCAGGGTTTACCGTTAGTTTGAATAGAGCTTGTGGTGACAAGGGGTGAGTGTGCATGTATTGGGTGGCATCGCATCTGTATGAGTTGGCGTGTCACGTGTATACGTGTGAAGCGGGGTACAGTGCATATGTTATGTGGCAGTTAATTGGGACGTACGATTAGCGTGGAGCGTAAGGTGGGAAACGGCAGTGTCCATGGGATCACTATGAAGTCTGATCCCTTGGAGAGTTGGCCAGTTACCAATTGATCCAAAGTGATTGTGCAAGCGATTAGGTGAGTAATATGATTGTAGTAACGATTAGTGTTGTGCACGTGCTAAAATTTTATCAGGAGCGTCTTTGTGCACGTTGTCAGAGCATAGTGCAACTGGTACTTAGGTGTTGATTCTGACCCTGAGCCGTAGGCTCACGGTCACCTTCCTTTTGGTGGTGGACATTGCAAGGTCTTGTACGTGTGGTATACATGCATACTGCAATATAACGATACCAGACTGAGCTACGCTAAGTCCACCGAAGGCGACAAGAGCCCATTTTCGTGCAATGGCCTGGTAGCAGATAACTGGAATACCTCGGCGATTGAATTACCAATTATAGAGCGCTACTGGGTGATACTCATTACTCAGTCATTCTGTCGACTCATGTAGTACATATCAGGATTGACTTGTGTTATAGTGGTATATTGAAAGCGTATAGTTACAGACACTTATGTGTTGCAATTGTTGTTACTAGACCAGACCGATATCTGCAGGAGCGTATCTGGTACGACATTGCCCCTTGCCAAGTCCAGATATATCCCTCTTTCCCAACAAAACTAAGCACGCGCGCTATGTATGACCCTGCTAGGGCACGGCTTCAGGATTAAGAAGATGCAACCCGCTGCTCAAAGTGTCATTCGAGAACCTTTATAGACTAGACGAAGACTTTACTCTGGCTCCTCTTTGCAGACTCGGCATCAGTGGAAAACATCTCAAAACACAAAATTGAGAACATGGCAGTTAGCGCCGTTCAACACATGCATTGAAGGATGCAAAGGATCTGGCAATACTGGCAGAGGCCAAAACAGCAGCGCACATCCTCCCCCGAGCAGCAACATGAACTAACAGGTATCGGCTAGCGGCCTCCCAGAAGCACCAACACAGCCTATTTGTGGCCGATGGGAGGACAAGGTAGGCGGGGAGCGCACCACGTGTGCTATTACCGCTGTAGTAACCCATTGAAACGTGTTACATTGACTATCTAACACCAACGACGGCCGGTCAGTATTACGACAAGTGTAACTGCCATTACCTGTAACGAGGATTGGGGTTCTGCAGGGTCTTATTGATCATCTTTGATATGATTTCCGGCGGGTTCGGCGGCAGTGTTCCGGTGGTCTAGGAACGTTACCATTCGCACTCGAGAGGACACTCGGTTGCCTCGGCCGCCTCAATCGATGCATATGAACTAGCTTTTGCACCTAACAAGGCTGGACAATGACTAAAGCTGGACGTTCGTTCATGGTTAAATGAGCTCTTTCTTAGTGGCAGATCGTTGGGTCCGTGGCATGGAGGCTGCGCCGTTTGAGTCTCTGTTTCCGGTTGCATGCTTGCTTCGCCTAATCTACGTAGGTGCCTGCAACCAAATTGCTCGCTCAAGCTGCAACACATTAGCTATAAGACAATCTCCGAGCTAGCTGGTGGCGAACTCTTCGTTAGGCACCACGCAGCCTGGGGAGCCTTTTCGTGACGACGCAACAGCATGAATCGACTGCTGCTGGATTGGAAGCAAGCGAGCATGGTAAGGGGCGATAGGGCGACAGCATTGAATGACTGCTTTTGACAACTGTCTGAATATCTCAATAAAAACTGACATGTTCCGTTGTCAGGAGCCTGTTGAACTTCCGTATTTGGGCATTTGTCGGAATAAACCTTATACTTTAATTCAGCCATAGTGTTCACGCTCTTTTTAAACAACATCTTGTGTCACTGAGCAAGCACATCCTTGCACAACCTGATCAAGCAAGGATGAAACGCCTTTGCAGAACGTCTATCCCTTATGCCAAATAAATTGAAGTGCTTAGCTCGTGGCATTATCTATCAGTTGCCTCTTTATCTCTTCCATGGCTTTCTGGAGCTTCTCCAGCTGCTGCTGGGCCTGCTGGTATGCAGCTGATGCATCGATAGGGGCACCATTTTCCAGGCTAACCTTGACCTCCACCAGCTTGGTATGTAGCTCGTGCGCCTGCATCTCTGCAACCTCCACTGCTGATGCTGCCTTGCCGGGGTGGTGTTGCTGACGCTGGAGTGCCCTGCTCCCAACACTAGCAGCACTAGGGCCTGGGCTGGATCTGCCTCCTGACACACTCTCCCCACTGGAGCCCTCATTGCCAGTAGCAGCAGCGGGGGTACCAAGCAGAGGAGAGGTAGGAGCTTTGCTTGAAGCTGCGACTTGTGACACACCAGGTTGCTTTGTCGAGGGCTCCGCAGCATTGGCATCTGTGCATTCTCCTGACTCCTGGCTCTGCCGCTGCTTTTTGCATGGCGGCTCCTCAGCGGCCTGATGGTGCTTTCTGCTGCTGGAGGGGTCGGGGGTGTGTGTCACCTGGGTACAGGCACAGTAGGCATGGTTCAATGGCTTTGCTGTTGTGGTGACTTCATAATGGTGTCACTGATACGCCGCTAGTGAATGCATGCTGTAGACTTGTTGAGCTACCAATGTGCGAGTGCAGCTGCTACTCCAGTTATGCTCACCTTGGCAATGTTGTTCCGCTCCACAGCTGCCAGCACTGACTGAGCATCACAGACCTTGTCCTTGGCCTGCTGGAGCTGCTGCTGGTATTTCTCAAGCTGCTGGTCCAGCACTGGCCAGTTTTGTTCCTCCAACTGCTTGGACAAGGAACCTATCAGGTTGTTAATTGCAAAAATTTCAAAGTTGATGCCGCCTTGCAGAGACATGATTTGTGCAGTGTAGTTGCTGGAATTAGTTGCTGTAGCTGCCCCAGTCAGAGCTGCTTTTACAGTCCACAGGTCCGGCCAGAACTTTCTCATTTCCGCCAATGTCTTCTCGGCATTGGCCTTCACTTCTGCCTCCTCATCTGGAACTGCTGAGCTGCTGCCAGCACTTGGGGAGGTGTGGGAGGGCTGCTTCTTGCTAGGGTTGCTGCCATCCTTGCTGGGGTTGCTGCCATCCTTGCTGGGGTTGCTGCCATCCTTGCTGCCTCATTGCTGCTGCTTGCTGCCATCTTGGTTCTGCAAGAAGATACATGGGAACTCAGCACGGTTTTTGGATGTTGAAGCATTCCCGCATCCCATATGCAACCTCCCTACCTGCTGCCACGCCTTCTTCCAACCCTTTGTGGTGTGGTCGTTTCCGTCCTTGAACGCCTGCACCAACTGTCTGAGCAGTGGCCAATCTCCTGCTTCATCAGCCGCCAGGCCGTCACTGCAGCTCAAGCAGTTGCATATCTCCTCGAGCCACGCAGCAGGAACTGTGTCACGCCTTCCCAACTCTGCCAAAGGCTGGTGCAGCTGGGCCGAGTACAGGGCCCTGATGCTCTGTGTCTGCTTGCACCACCTGCTGTACAGGCGTGCCCTGCTGTCTGCGTTATCCAGGTGCCCGGCTAGCAGGGGCAGCAGCAGCCAGATCATGTCCATGGGCTTGTTTGGGCGAGGCATGGCTAGCAGGTTGAGCAATTGCTGAGGCGTTGTGCTGGGGTTGGGCCATCCACTGGGCAGCAGGGTGAGGAAAGGGACACCTGGATCATTGGGCTTCACTCTGACCAACATTTCTCCAAGCCGGTTGGGCACTGTGCCTTGAAGCAGCGCAGCTCCCTCAGGGCCATAAGCCAATCGGTACACGTCATATAGAAGTCCTTGAGAGGCGTTCTTGATGTTCCCAACTTGCTGCAGGGCGCTCCCGACTGTTTTCTGTCCCAGCTCCATGGCACTCTCAGTCTTGCCGGTAAGTGTGCCTATTACTACTCAGACCACAAACAAGGTTTATGCAGCTGATTTGACCCAATGATACTGAGTAGGTAATATGACCCTGCTCGATATCTTTAGTGAAGTGGATTGCTAAAGCGACTGCTGGTTTCGGGCCTCGGTAGGCTACCTCATCTGCATCGAGTTTTCGTTCAGTACGATCCTTCCACGCAGGCTCAGCTGCTACTTCTTATGATCAGATGCGTTGCCATATGGCTATATATATAGGTTGCATAGGTGGCTGTTGAGAGAGTGGCAAGCGCTCCCGCGCGCCCCCGGGGGAGCCTCGCCCTCATAGCGCAATGACCGCGCATCACGATGCTCCCGCGCCTGGCCAGAGTGGAGCGCGCTTTGGGGGCTGGGAGCATTAACGCCAAGCATTATGCATCGACTGCCTGGCCATCTCAACGTAAACCGTCTGTCGAGGTTGGTAACGGCCCATGCCATCGGCAGGAGCCAAGGTCGTAATGGTATGTCCCAATGCCCTTTCTGCTGCATCAGTAAAACAATCAAAACACAGTGGTTCCTGTTGGACGGCCACCCCAAAGGCAATCAAACCACCAGCACTATTCTAGTCAAGTTTCCATGCCCACACACACAGTCAAATCATTGCCAAATGAAACAATACTGGGGACCATTTTCACCCAAGGCTACACTTAGTCCTCATGTGCAGAGCCTCTTGCAGCTCTCTCCTATGGGGATGACCCGGCGGCATGATGTCCTTAACTGCTGTTACCGCCTTCAGCACAGCGTCACACACAGACTTGTCCTGATCCTGTAGGCGCTGCGACAAGTCCAGGGCTGCCAGCCTGTAGAGCGCCATACGCGCTGAAGCTGGAGAGGTGGCATCTTCTGTGATCCTGCTCCTTGTTGCCTGCCTCGGGGCCCCTTTGTTGGTCCTGTCGTTGAGCAGCCTGGCAAGCGGAACACACACCTTGGCTTGCCATGTGCTCCTGCTGCTTACAGGGATCAGAGTAAAGTGGGCTTCTGCTAGAGCAGCACGCATGCCCGTGATCTCAGGGTCCTGCGAGAGGCAAAAGAGTGGATGGGTGAGGCGTGAAAACGTTTGCAGTAAACATCTAGAAAGCATACTTACTTCATCAGTGGCACATTTGGTTGTGCTTGTCCTCCTTCCATGCCTTGCCTTCAATGCCTCATACTCAGACCAGACTCGGTGAAAAGCACAGATTGCTGATCTACAAGCATTGTTGGCTTCAAGGTACTGCAACCAGCCTTCTTTGCTAGCTGGCAGGCTGACATCATTCACTATATCGTCTGCCAGGTCACCCACATGATCCCGACGGTCCACCTGCTTCTTTAACCAGCTGTTGAAAGTCGCCATGATTGAGCTGCCTGCTTATGGCCAGACCTCTCCCATGGGTGGTTTTCCACACCAGTCTCAAAGACCACTAACCGCCTAGTCCCTGGTGCTCACCTGCGCCATGACCAGGCACATTCCATGGGGAAACCCTCGAGCCCTCGAGATGTTTAGGGCATCATGACGGAGGAGGATGGCCCTGCCATTGCCTGCAAAAAGGGGCGCAAACAACCGTGTGCAAGCAGCAGGAGAACGGCTGTTCACGTCCCTTCTAGCTATACCACACCAGCTTCAGCTGCTGGAAGGAACAAAACTACGGTGTTAAAAACAGCGTTTCAGGTGGTCGCACCTAGTTTGTGATTTTGTTCCTTCATGCCATGAACTGCTGCCTTTATCTGGCGGATGGCTACATCTGCTAAGTGCACACCCGTCGGAGGCATGCCGCATCACCAGAATCTTAAGCCCTTGGAAGGCACCACCAAAGCATATGGCTTCAGCTAGATGCAGATGTTATACGGTTGCCTCCATCATCAAGGAACACATGATAAGCAGGCCTCATCTGAAGAATCACGCAACAAGAAGCATAAGGCATCCTTGTCCTGTTGAGTACCATACTTGCTGCAACATAATGATCCTGAACCATGTAGAGCCGCCGGCACCCCTATTAATTGGCAAAGATGCTTCTGGACAAACAGCATGCACTTTTCCATTGGTTATCCTTTGCAAGGCAATAGCACTGCAGTTCACCTGAACCCCTCTTTGCCTCCAATAATTGCTTACAAACGCTTAGGGGGTAATAACCATTTTAGAAGCATTTTGAAGAGCCTAAACCCCTGAGAGCCTGACAGGAAAAAACCCACGAGCTTTTTCATGATAGCAGTCACAGGCATCAGACAAAACCAACAAAGTATAAAGCGGGCTAGTAAGAGCAACATTCAAAGTCGGGCACACTGTAAAGCATGGCCAAACAAGCGGACCTCTTAGATAAGGATGGGATGATTTATGGCATCATATCACCTTACATATATGCAATGAAGAAAGGACAAAGACAATCCTACCCCATTCATGCAGCTAAGCAAATGCTACAGCAGGCCATTCCACACTGCAAACACACATATAAATGACTGCAGTGGGCAAAGCTGCTTCATGTTTAGACTGACCACTGAATACACACACCTGCATACTCCCTGGCCAGCATATCAGCAGCAGGGCTAAGAGCAAGAGGCCGGATCTCAAACATGAGGTTGGTCACCTCAGGTCCTGCACTTGCCGAGGTGGTGGCTGCGCTGGGATAGGTGATGGGTACCATGGCAATGGCAAAGGCACTGGCTCCGGGGACAGTCTTGCAGAACTTGTCCACCTGCACACCACAATTTCAAAGGTGACTTAATTGCCTGCCTGTCTTATATGGTAAAGGATGACTGCAGGCTGGGTCGCTATTCATGCAGAGAGAGTGTTTTAATCAAAAGCTACCAGTACCATACAGATCAACCAGCCCAGGGCCTAGTACTCAAGGTATTGCATGGTAAGAGCATGTGCAAAGTACCAGGCAGAAACAACACACTTTCACAAGCGGCTAGAGCAGGCTCAGCTGTGCAATGTATGGCAGGAGCATCTTTTTTGAGCAGATACAGACAAGGATGTACCGATCTATAAGCACTTACCCGCCTGCTCCGCTTCAGCTCCACCTCCCACAGCACCTCCAATTCACCATCACCCACTGTGACGGGCATCTTCTTCTGAAATCCTTCAGTCTCACCAACAAAATCTGACAAATCCACTTGTGCTTTCTTGACATTATGTTAAAGACTGTCCAAGAGTTGCTTGGTCTTGGCCTTCTTGACGTTGAGCGGAATTTGCGGGATACGGCTAAGTAGGGGGATCTGCATTTGCAGAAGGACAATGCGCTTGTACACTGCAAGCTAGGAGTCATTCGTGGTATTCATGTGCAGTCAATATTAGAGTCAGCCTTCGTATGCAAGGATTGCAGTTTCTAATAGCAACACATGTCTACGCATGCGCAACATCGCCCAAGTTCTCATTGATGGCATTCCTGATATTGGGGTTCCTGATAGTGGCATTCCTGACAACGAATTCATGGCACATACTGTGACCTGTCTGAAGGATCATCACTCAACCATCATTTATAGGTGTACGTAACCAATATGGAGAGGCCCTGCCCAGACTGACACCATCAAACGGCGGTGCCGCAGAACACACTAGCAAAATGATGGCAAACCTTCCACACATGCAAACCACTGCTTCGCACCTGACTGCGCGCTCTCTTCTAGCTCCTCCTCATCCTCCCCCCCATGGTCCCCATCCTCTCCGATTTGCTCTCCTTGCATCGTTGCTCTCACTTTCTAACTTACCAGCCCCAACATCAGCTTCCTCCTCCTCTAGGCTGCTATCACTGCTCTGCCTGGTGGCCCCCTCCTGCTCCAGCCCCCCTGCCCGTGCTGTAGCCCCCCTATGCTGTCCCACTATCGCTTCAATAGGGTCCTGCAGCTGTGCTGAATGGTCCATCCTGCTGCCTCATGTCCCGCAATGAAGCCACCGTCTTCTGCCCTTTGGGGTACTGACCATTGCTTCTCCCTGATTTTGGACTGCTTGGCCATGCATCTGCAGCAAGGCAGCATATATGGTCCTCAGCAGCTTCAGGACAGCATTGCAGCTATTAGTAGGTGCAGGTGCTGGCTGCTCCTACAGCTGTGCTAGGGGGTGCTGATGGCAAGCAGCTGTTCCAAAGCAGGGAGGAGGTGGTGAAGTGCTTTGCTGAGCACTTTGCTGATGTCCTCAACTGCCCTGCCAAGCTCGACCAGCAAATGCAGCAGACCATTGAGGAGTTAGTGCAGAAGATGGAGGCAGGGCAAGGTGCAAATCAGCAGAGTGAAGCAGCAGCTCAGCCACCTACTGTGCAGGAGGTTGAAGAAGCTGTCTTTGCCTGTCGTAATGGGGCAGCTCCTGGGGTTGATGGTGTCGCAGCGCCTATGCTAAAGCTCAGTGGGACCATGCTGAAATGGTTGCACAGGGTCATTGTGGCGGTGTGGGAGTCAGGGAAAGCGCCAGTGGAGTGGAAACGTGCACTGTTGGTGGCAATGTATAAAGGCAAAGGAGAGCGCAAAGTGAGAGATAGCTATAGGGGGATAAGCTTGCTAAGTATACTGGGGAAGGTGTATGTCTTGGTCATTTTGGCTAAGATCAGTTCTCATATCGATGCACAACTGCTTGATAACCAGTCTGCTTTTAGGAAGGGGAGGGGCCTCACTGATGCTTTGTTCACCATACGCCAGGTCATCTCTAAGTCTGTAGCATTCGATCAGCCTCTATTCATGGCTTTTGTGGATTTGCGTAAGGCATATGATTCTGTACCGCGAGACACGCTATGGCGCATCCTGCATGTGTACGGGGTACACACAAAGCTGATAGAGTTGCTGATGGACTTGCATACTGGCACACAGGCTGCTGTTAGGATGGGTGGTGTGGTGTCTGAGTGGTTTGATGTGCATGGCGGGGTGCGGCAGGGATGTGTCATTGCTCCCTTGCTGTTCAACATCTACATGGACTTTGTGGTTCGGCAGGCAATGGCTCAGATGCCGGAGGGATGTGGGGTGAAGCTAGCCTATCATGCAGATGGGAAACTTGAGCGTGATGGGTGTGGTAGTGGTGGGTGTGTGGAGCTGTTGTCTGTTCTGCTGTATGCAGATGATATGGTGTTGCTAAGTCCCAGCAGGGAGGAGTTGGTGGTCATGCTGCAGGTGATGGACAAGGTTGCTGCTAGTCTTGGGTTGCGCATCAATGCAAGCAAGACTGAGATCCTGTCCATTGACAAGGATTGGAAGGAGGGGGATGTGCCAGTGCAGCAAGGACCAGAGGTGGTTATCAGTGAGGGTGTGGTAAAAGAGGTGTCACAGTTCAAGTACTTGGGAAGTGTGCTTGTGACTGATGGCAGGTTGGATGTGGAGTTGAATATCAGGAGGGGTAAGGCTGTGGGGAGGTTTAAGCAGTTTGAAAAGATGTGGGGTACCAAGCATCTGTCATTGGCTACGAAGGTGAAGTGTTACAAGGCATATGTGTTGCCAATTCTGCTGTTCGGGAGTGAGTGTTGGTCCCTGACCAAAGTGCAATCGCAAAAGCTTGAGCGGGTGCACTCTAGCTGCCTTAGGAGCATCCTGGGGGTCAGGCTGTCAGATCGGCACACCAATGAGCATATCAGGAAATCATGTGGGGTAGCCACCTTGTCAGCATACATCACAGCAAATAGGCTGAGGTGGCTGGGGCATGTGGGCCGCATGGAGGAGGGCAGGTTGCCGCATATTGCGTTGTTCTCTTCATTACATGGTGACATGACGAGGCCAGTGGGTAGGCCTCGCCATACCTGGGAGAAATGCGTGTGTGCAGATCTGAAGGTGCTTGGTCAAGATGAGGGGAGCTGGGAGGCTTCATGTCAGATTAAGAGTGCTTGGAGGAAGAGGTTGTGGGATCTTACGCACCCTTGGGAAAGCCAACGGTTAGTGAGGTGTAGAAGGCGCACTAAGCAAGCTATTGATAAGCATGTGGAGCGCTATGTGGTGCCTTTCAGTGGCTGGGAGGATGGTGGTTCACCAGTACCTAGGTGGTGGGAGCCACCTCCAGCCCCTACTAGGGTGGTGCTTGATCCTGCTGCCTCCCCGCCACCCATGTGAATTGGAAGTGGAGCAGGTTTTGGGTTTTAGTGGTGGTGTTTGTTTCCCCTTGGTGTGCACGCCGTTGCATCTAGCCTCAGCTTGTGTGTGGCAAATCCACCATCGGTTGTGTGGCTTCGTGATTGTGATCAGGAGCCTTGTGTTTGTGGCCTAGGTTTGTTTGGCCATTGGCATTGCTGGTCTTGCGTTTTGATTGATTGATTGATTGATTGAGGTGCTGGCAATCCCATTGAGATCAGACCTCCTTCAAAGCTAGCCGTGTGTCCCTTGAAAGCAGAAGCTGTTCCGGTGCCATTCAATCCCAACTACCTTGGTGCAAACATGGCTTGTCCGCCAGTCCGGATGTCAGGATTTCATACGTGGCGATGGCCCCAGGCTGGCCCTATCATCTGGCGAGCTGAGCTATCTACAGGGAGATTATCAGCTAGCAAAGTCCTCTGATGAACACTTTAGTGTAGAAAGTATTGTTTACGGCGTTAGACTGCACAGGTTCCGCAGGATGCGTCCCCAGAGGAAGCGGTGTTCACATGTATCCGCTCTCAGCACAACGACCGCTAGCACGGCAAGGTAGCTTCTGCACTCGCGCTCACTAATGGGAAACCTGCTCGGAGAGCAAACAGGTCAAACCAACCTTCTTGCGTCTTCACTTTCTTGCACAACAGCTGCAGGCGACGGTCGAAAACGAGGGTCGAAGTAGGAACTAGTATCTCCTAATCACTCGACACACTTCGTGGTATAGGGTGTACCACAACCAACATTCGTTACTGCCCAGGCTGCGGCCCCCGGAGGTTCGGGGCCCAGGGCCCAGGTGCACTGCAGGGGCACCAAAGATTTATGCAATTATAGCTGTGCTGAGCGCCTGCAGCGTTTAGGCCAAAGGATCAAACTGCTGCGAAAGAGAAGCAAGCCTGTATAGATGTCTCCTTCTGCACTTTGGTGTGCTTCATAGCGGCTCAGTGCCACCCATTCCTTGCATCGCCTCGAGGACAGTGCATCGTTGGCTGGCCGCCAATTAAGTTCAGCGCTGTTGTACACATCGTGCCGAGGAAAAGGCGGCTTTTGCAGGCGGCCTAGACTAGCTTGGTTGGGACCATCCCCAACCATGGCAGCTCCCGCAGCTGGAGCGGCCGTGGACAGAATCCTTGCCAGTTGCAAGAAGAAGCTGGGTGGCGATGACTACGCGTTCGCCGCGGTAACACGAGCGAAGGAGGTGCTGGTGGCAAAGGAACTTGTCAGCCCGGACATCATTGCCTCGCTGACAGTGGAGCAGCTCACGGGGGCCGGCATGAGCCTGGGCGCAGCTGCAGCTCTCAAAAAGGCTTTCCCTTCAGCAGGTGCGTTGCAGGCTAACGGGCTGCGGGGCTAGGTGGCGATTGCGAGCATGTTGTGGGGAGGAAGGGGCACGCACGACGAGGCCAGGTGTGGGGTACACTGAAGCTTAGCACTTTGCTGGCAATGAATTCAGCCCAGCAGGCAAATGCAAGGCGCGCCCCGCCCGTCTGATGGGGAAGCAGCAGTGCTGTAGGACACCACCGGCAGTCTTGAACACGAGCAAGGATGTCAGCAGCAGGCTGGCGGAGCTGCGTGTGCCCTGCCTGTGCAGCCTGCAGCAGCAGTAATGTGAAATTCTGTGCAGCACTTAGGTATTTTGTGTGCATGGGGAGACAGCAGCTGCAACTTGCTTGGCTGCTTGGTGACCCAACCCTCCCCCATCCTTCGTCCCCTCCCCTCCCCTCCTCCCCCCCCCCCCCATGCCCCTTCGCCCTGTGCTCTTCAACACCCTACAGCAGACCCAGCAGGTGGGCGCTACTTAAGGCAGCAGGGCTCGCTGTGATCCTTGGGCGGGCAGTTGCACACCTGACGGGAAAGCTGACCAGCCAGCATCACGCAAGGCAGTGCTGGGGACCTTGATGGTGCATGAGCAGCCACCTGGCCCAGTGCATCGGTTTGCTGCATGCTTGCGTGGTACCAGCAAAGCCTTATGGTCCCTGCTACCTGCTTGGGCATGTCCTTATGGACATGAAGCATCGCATGCATGGAGTGCTGCTTGGCCAACGACCATCTGATCTTGTGCTTCCCCCTTCTGCCCTGCCCCTTCCCCTGATGCTCACTGCTGTGATGTTCGGGAGGTTACCTCCAGGGCCCGGACGGCTGGAACGAGCTGTTCTGTGGGGAGGTACTGGAAGCGTGCGATGGCCTGGCTGGTGTGCCTGGGAGACTGCTGCAGGCAGACTACATGAACCCCCAGCAGGTGGCAGCTGCAGAGCTGAAAGACCTTACGGCCATCTTTGACGAGGTCTCCATCGCCAATGTGGTGCGCAACCTCTGTTGCAAGTATTCGGGAGGTAGGTGTAGCGTGCCCCTAGGTCCTGAGACTAAGATGAAGCATGGATCCTTACATTCGCCCAATTCACACGCTCATGTACTTTCCAAGCACATCGATCCTCCTGTACCAGACTCTCTGACCGTAACTCAATAGTCACTCCTGTGTCACCAGGTGTAACCCACATCCAGCAACACTCCTGAAACTATGAAATACACACAAGAAAGCCTTGAACAGGCTCAAACATGTCTTGTAGCCCAAACCTACGCTACAGTAGGGAGGAGGATGAAGGGAGGGATGGGGCCCGTCATCTCCACGTTCTTTTGCTAACAAACATGCTTGTCCCTGCTGCAGTGCTGAGCACGAGGGCAGAGGTGCTTGCAACCTCTCTGCAGGATGTCCTTGCGAGCACCAACTCCTCAAGCAGCAGCCAGACTGACCCCGACAAGGGCGGGCACCCCGCGGAGGTCATTGCATGGGGCGACCTGAACCAGCTTGTCCTGAGGCATGCTGCCAGCTTGCCGGACACCCCAGCCATGTTCCCTGCCGTCAGCATGCCGGCATCCAAGGTATGCAACAGTGGGGCCTGGAGCACCTGGTAGCTGCGGCTGTGGTCAGGGCTGACTGCCATCTTCCGTGCTGCAGGGCAGCGCCTCTGAGGCCACGCCTGACAGGGCCTTTTTCCAGAGTGTTGCAGAGCCACTGAACAGACTGCTGCGCTACCGTGCCAAGAAGGAGAAGGAGGAGGCAGAAGTGTTCCAGTGGCAGCAGCAGAGCACGGAGACCCCCACTGACAGCCAGGTAGGCCTTGCTTGCTGGTGCTCGCACATCTCACATCCTGGCCTCTGCATGCAAGTCCAAAACTCTAACACATGCCCCTGATGCTCTGACACATGCATGCTCTGCGGATCTGCGCAGGAACCTCAAGTGCAGCAAGCCCAGGCAGCTGAGGTAGCCCAGCGTGTCGTGGACAGAGGCATCAAGGATGCAGCGCTGAAGGGGAGCAGCAGCGCCAGACCGACAGTCATGGTGTACGAGATGAAGCGCTTGTGAGTGAGCGCTATATGGCACGAGCTTCTGCTCTGTGCGTTTCTTGCAACGGCTGACATACCTCTGTGTTCCCCTGCAGGGAGCGCTTGGAGGTTGTGGGCTCCTCATCAAAACTGGATGTGTTGGCCATATGGAATGGAGGCCCTGCCTCTTCTGCGGCAGTGCGTGCCAATGTGCTGGGAGCCATTGCCCAGGTAAGCAGCCCCCAGATGGTGGCTATGCTATTATTGGCTGCTTGGAAGAGTAGTGCCTGGTGGGAAAGAGCACACCTTGGACGATCATGCAGGGCATCACTAGGTGTGTTTCATGCTTCGTTCAGATGATTGCAGTGGACCTGACTGCAGTGGGACTCGATGGATCCTTGCTGAGCTTGTGGGGTGCAGCTAACATCTGGGAATGCCCTTCTTGCTGTGCAGGTCAACCGGTATGCCTCCCTGCATGGGTGCAGGTTTGGTGCTTTTGGCACTTACCGGTACAACTCGTTTGTGGCCTTTCATGGAGACAACACCCTCAAAATCGCAGGGCCCTACAAGCACGACTGCTCTAACCCAACCATTTTTCAGGTAGGCATTGTGCCCGACTTGGTTGCTGCGTGTTTTCCTCAGGCCTGGTGATGCCTCTTGCTTTGCCCAAGGCTGGACTGGACTGGCCCAAGGCTGGAGCTGTTAGCGTATGTCAAGGTCTTGACTTTTTCCTAACCTAAGGGCCTCATGACCTGAACAGCTCCTGACCTCAGTGTTGCTTTCTCATCTGCTTCATGTCCGCTCAGGTGATGCACTTCCTGAGCTGCCAGGCCATTGAGGAACCAGCATTGCCGAGCTGGACACACCTGGAGCACCACCCCTATGGCCAGGGAGGCAGCAGACCCAGCAGTAGGCCCAGTAGCAGGCGGGGAAGCAGGTCTGAGGCGGACCGGCCCATGCCTGATGCTCAAAGTGGCGGCAGCAGTGGGCCGGGACAGCCATTCAAGCGCCAACGGGGTGACGGCGGCAGCGGGGGGAAGGCCGCCACCACATGTGCAAGCAATGATCACCAGGCAGACCAGCTGCACGAGCGTGACCAGGTGCCAGATAGCCAGGGGCCTGCTTATGAGCAGCATGCAGCAGCTTATGTGCTCTCAGGTGCAGCAGCTGGGCTGTGCCACCGGGCTGTTGAGAAGGTCATTGGGCGCGGCATTTCCGGGCCAGTGTTCCTTCACAGGTGAGTCAATGGAGGCTCCTGGATGCTGTTGCGGTGAACTGGACGCGAGTGACAGGGGCGCTATGGTTTTTTGCATGTGTTTCTTGCATGTGATGCTGCTGAGCAGTGTTGGCATGTCAGCCTTCCAGTCCCACTCAGATAGATGTGCTTGCACTTGAAGTTGGCACCAACATGCTTTTCGTTGCTTGTTGGGCCGAGGAAAGGGCAGGGCAAGTAGACCACAAGGCCTTCAGTGGAATTGTGCTGCATCACTGTAATTGTAGGGTTGCATGACCTGCCATCTTCCTCTTTTAATGAGCAGCATATGTTCAGGTGTACCAGGTTTGACCAGACCATTGTCTTGTCTTCACCCATTGTAGGCTGGGCAGCACCGGAGGCGGCACGACCGCTGTGGCGCTGAAGCTGGCACCGTGGCCGTCACAGCAGGCGCAGGCGCTCGCACGTGAAGGCTCTGTGCTGCTGGCCATCATGCCGTTGTGGGGCAGGTATGTCCCCCCCCTGCTGGCGCTTGGCAGGGGCCAGGGCGGCCGCAGCTTCATGCTGGCGACGCGCTACCTGCAGGGACGGCACCTGGACCCCGCCCGTGATGAGCACTTGACCCCACAGCTGGCACTGGCCGTGGAGAAGCTGCATCGCCTGGGCGTGGCACACTGTGATTTGCGGCCTGAGAATGTCATGGTGGTGCAGGAGGAGGGGCAGGAGCGGGTGTGGCTGATTGATTTTGGGCACGCCAGGCAGGGGGCACGGGAGGACGAGTTCCAGAGGGACATTGCTGCCCTCGCAGAGCTGTTTCAGGGCTGATGCTCTTGGCACATGCATGGAGCAGGTTGCATGCCTGCTAGCTCTCCAGCTTTTGAAGCCGCATGATGGAAGTGTGGGGGCGCAGCATAAACTAAGCATGTACAGCTCTCTGCCGGTTAGGGTAACCCCGGGGGGGGGGGGCTGCCACTTGATCGCCCGCTTTTGCCTTTGGAAGATTTTAAACAAGATATGGATAGCATGGTTTGCTTGCTTAAGGCCCCCAGCTGGTGTGGTGGGCTCAAGAGGGCTCAGGCATCCCCAGTGCACCAATGCCAAACGCGATTCTGAGATGGTTTTAGGTGCAGCATGAGCAATCTGCCTTCTGTAGAGAAGCCGTGCTGGACCGCTGGACAAAGGTCAACACTTTGACCTCCAGGCTTTAAGTGCCTCTAATGGGCAGTGTGCGGTCTTTGCAGGGCGATTGGCGGCGGCCCCTTCTGCTCCCAAGCTGTATGGTGGCTTACAGGTCCAGCGGGAAGGCGCTTCCAAGCTGCATGACCGCAGAACAAGGTCAATGCTTGAGCCTCCACCTTTAAGTGCCGGTGGACGCTTTGGGAGCATACGGCCTTTGCATCAATGCATCTGGTCGTAATCTTGTTGATTTGTGCATGGCTACTGGCACCATCTTGTGCACAGGAAGGTCAGCAGGTGGGCGTCAGGCAGTCCCTGTTCTGCCTTCTTTTATTGCCCGTGGAGCTAGCACCCGCCCTGATCATTGCTTACTATCTGTTTCAGCTGTGTCTCGGGTTTTGGCGCATACAGTGCTTGGGGATGTCCATGGTAGTGACCATCTGCCCTTGTCAGTGCGGTTTGATATTTGCCCAGTGGTGGCACGTGCTCCTGCCTCTCGCTCTGCCCCTCCTGAGCCCATGTTGCGTTTATGCTGGGACCCAGAGAAGCGCATGGCATTTCACTGGATTTGTTGGCCCAAGCTCAGGCAGTTACAGATTCTGTGGACACTTTGGATCACGCCGTGCAGCTGCTTACCCAAGCTCTGTCTCAAGCTTCGGCGGTGGTTGGTATGGGGACCCGGGTGGTTTCTGGCAGCTCTAGGCGGAAGAGAGTGCCTTGGTTTGATGAAGAGTGCAAAGCAGCCACACGTGCCCTTCGTGGTGTGGTTGCTTCCCTGCAGCAGACCCGTCAGCTTCGAAGTTTGTTTCAGAGGAAGAAACGTCAATTTGCAGCCCAACAATACAGCCAATTCCAACAGCAGTGGCGTTCGGATCCAAAATACTTCTAGAAGGCCCTGCGCCGTGGCTTGACTCACTCCAGCCCTGTGGTGCCTACAGCTGATGATTTTGCAGAGCATTTTGCTAATGTCTTCAAGGGTCCAGATAGGGTGGCACCTCTGCCGTCAATGTCAGCCCCCTCTGAGGAGGAGCTCAATGAATTGTTTGGGGAGGAAGCCATGCAAACTGCTTTCAAGAGGTTAAAGCTACGGGCTTCCCCGGGTAAGGCAGGCCTTCATGTGCCAGCTTTGCCGCACCTTAAATTTTTGTTCGTTTCTTTGGCCTCACCCCCTCTTCGGGCTATTCTCCAATCCATACTACGGGTTGTCCATTTGGCTGGGCGGGAACCTCCTTTGATGAGTCTGGCTTTGCTGTGCCCAATTTATAAGCATGGGGAGCATTCCCATCGGGCTAATTACCGTCTTGTGGTGGTCTCCTCGATCTTGCATAAGTTGTATGCTAATTGCTTAGCCGCTGGTGTGCAGGCTGCACACACCTCTTTCAATGTGCAACATGGAGAGCTTTTCCCCCGGCAGGCATGCTTCCTTCTTGATCGTAGTACTCTGCATAACATGTTTTGTTGTGTATCCACAGATCATGTAGAGATGGCTACCACTCTTCTTTCACTAGAATTTCCGGAGCATCTCGTGCGTGGTATTGCTGGGATGTATCATGGTTTGCAGTACCAGGTGGTCACCAATGGTGTTGTGGCCACACCCTTTCCAGTGGGGGTCGGTGTTAAGCAGGGTTGCCCTTTAAGTCCAGTGTTTGTACAACCTCTATGTTCAACCACTGAGCGGTGAACTATCAGCCCTTGGCAAGGGGCCTCAATTTCCTGGTGTGGCGGGGACTCAGCCAGACTTCCACTATGCTGATGATATTGCCCTTGTAGTTGTGACCCTCTCAGACCTCAAGGCTCTCCTCAATAGAACAGCAGAGGTCCTAGCAGCCAGGCGCCTCTTGTTAGGGGTGCCCAAGTGTGTTGGTCTGGTGTTGGGCGTCCTTCCAACTTCTAGGGAGCCCCCCCCCTGATTGTTCCTTGTCTATTGGTGATCAACGGGTCCCTGTGGCTTCTCTGCTAGAGGGCTCTCGGTGCCTGGGGCTTATCTAGTGCGTTTGGTCGTTTCGACTTAGCAGCCCTTTGCGGTTGCCGCACCTTAAATTTTTGTTTGTTTGTTTGTTATCTACCTCCTAGGCCGAGGTAAAAGGGCTACTGGAGTTGACGGCTTTCTGAAGAATGGTCTCGACCGTTCCATGATCGTCCTGAGACGAAGGGTACAATTACAGTTCAAAGTATCCCCCATGACTCCGTAAGGATCGCAGGGCTAGTGCCTGGGGTGGGTTTCAGTCCCATAGAATGTATTGTATTGTATCTACGATTCTGTAGCGTCTGCACGTACTATGGCAGATCACCGGGCATCCTGCTTTGCATCCTCCTTTCACGCTGCCACTGCTCAGATGCGCGCTGCGCCAGACTTCCCATGTACCATTCCCACATTTTTGCAGCTCCTCCGCACTCGTGCCAGGTCGGGGCTTCAGGCTTGGACTCAGGTATTGGGCCCCCGGAACGGTGACACGGAACGCTGTCCTCACTCTGTATCATCGGTAACACCGTAACTGGCATTATCTGTAACGAGGATTGGGGTTCTGCAGGGTCTACTTGATCATCTTTGATATGATTATCGGCGGACTCGGCGGCAGTGTTCCGGTGGCCTTGGAACGTTACCAGCAGTCGCACTCGACAGAGGCACTCGGTTGCTGCCTCAAATCCTGAATCGATGCATATGAACTAGCTTTGGCACCTAACAAGGCTGTACATGGCCCAAAGCTGGACGTTCGTTTGTGGCTAAATGAGTTCTTCCTTGTGGCAGATCGTTGGGTGCGTGGAAGTGGTGGCTGTGCCGTTTGATTCTCTGTTTCCGCTTGCATGCTTGCTTTGCCTAATCTGCGTATGTGCTCGTTCAAGCTGCCAAGCTAGTTATAAGCCCTTTGCGGTTGCCGCACCTTAAATTTTTGTTTGTTTGTTTGTATAAGACAATCTCCGAGATAGCTGTAGCTGGTGGCGAACTCTAGGCACCATGCAGCCTGGGGAGCTTTTTCTGACGAGGCAACAGCATGAATCGACTGCTGCCGGATTGAAAGCAAGCGAGCATGGTAAGGGACGATAGGGCGACAGCATTGAATGACTGCTTTTGACAACTGTCTGAATATCTCAATAAAAAAATGACCTGCTCCGTTGTCAGGAGCCTGCTCAACTTCCGTATCTGGGCATTTGCCTGAATAAACCTTAATATTTAATTCAGTCTGGTTGTTCTGGCTAATGTGCACAGCATCTTGTGGCAGTAAGCAAAGACAACTCTGCACAACCAGATTGAAACTGTGAATGGAAGGGCTCTGATACAGAACATTTATGATGCCAAGCAAGCTGCTTAACTCGTGGCATGATCTACTAGTTGCTTCTTTAGATCTTCCATGGCTTTCTGAAGCTTCTCCAGCTGCTGCTGGGCCTGCCAGTATGCAGCTGATGCATCCTCAGGGGATCCATTCTCCATACTCATCTTGACCTCCACTAGCTTGGTGTGTAGCTCATGCGCCTGCATCCCTGCAATCTCCGCTGCTGCTGCCATGTTGGGCTGGTGCTGCTGACGTTGGATGGCCCTGCTCCCAGGCCTAACAGCACTAGGGCATGGCCGGCCAGATCTGCTTGCTGACATGCTCTCCCCACATGAGCCTTCATTGCCCGCAGAAGCTGTAGTGGTACTTGGCGTTGCAGGGGTAGGAGCTGCTCCTGTGCCTGTTGTCAGTCCTGATACACCAGGTTGCTGTGCTGAGGGCTCAGCAGTGGCATGTGTACCGCCTTGTGATTGCTGGAGGCTGTGGCATGTGCGCTGCTTTTTGCTTGGCGGCTCCTCGGTGGCCTCGCTGCTGGAATGGTCAGGGATTTGCACCTGCAGTGCAGGCACAACAAGTCTGGCTCAACATTTTCTTCGTGGTGTGCCACTTCAGCTGTTAATAAGCAGTGCGATGCAGTTTGCCGCTGTCAGGCTATTGCAGTAAGTTGCTGTTGCACCGAAGCTCACCTTGGCAGTGTCGTTGCACTTCGCAGCTGCCAGTGCCGACGGAGCATCACCGACCTTGTCCTTGGCCTGCTGGAGCTGCCGCTGGTAACCCTCAAGCTGCTGGCCAAGCACTGCCCAGGTTTGTTCCTGCAACTGCTTGGACAAGGAGCCTATCAAGTTGTCAATTGCAAATATCTCGAAGTTGATGCCGCTTTGCAGTGACTTGATTAGTGTGGTGTAGTTGCTGGAAGTTGCCTCGTTGAGAGCTGCTTTTATGGCGCACAAGTCTGGCCTGAACGTTCTCATCTCCTCCAATGTCTTCTCGGCAGCGGCCTTTACTTCTGCATCCTGATCTGCAACTGCTGAGCTGCTGCCAGCATTTCGGGAGGTGTGGGAGGGCTGCTCGTTGCTGGGGTTCAGACTCTGCTTGCTGCTGCTGCCATCTTGGTTCTGCAAGAAGATACATGAAAAGTCAGCACGGTGTTTGGATGTTGAAGCATTCTCGTATCCCATGAGCACCCCCCTACCTTTTGCAACGCCTTCCTCCAACCCTTTGTGGTGTGGTCGTCTCCGTCCATGAAAGCCTGCACCAACTTTCTGAGCAATGGCCAATCTATTGCTTCATCAGCCGCCCGGCCTCCACTGCCACTCAAGCAGTTGCATATCTCCTCGAGCCATGCAGCAGGGACTGTGTCATGGCCTGCCAACTCTGCCAACGGCTGGTGCAGCTAGACCGAGTACAGGGCCCTGATGCTCTGTGTGTGCTTGCACCACCTGTTATGGAGGCGTGCCCTGCTGTCTGCCTTGTCCAGGTGGCCGGCTAACAGCGGCAGCAGCAACCAGATCATGTCCATAGGCTTGTCTTGATGAGGCCTGGCTAGAAGGTGTAGCAATTGCTGAGGTGTGGTGCTGGGAGAGGCCAGCCGCTGGGCAGCAGGGTGAGGAAAGGGACACCTGGGTCATGGGGCTTCACTTTGACCAACATCTCTCCAAGCCGGTTGGGCTCTGTGCCTTGCAGCAGGGCTGCTCCCTCAGGGCCATAAGCCAATCGGTAGACGTCATACAAAAGTCCTTGAGAGGCGTTTTTGATATTTCCAACTTGCTGCAAGGCGCTCCCCACTGTTTTCTGTGCCAGCTCCATCAGGCTCGGCTACTGTGCTACTCATTCACTCAGGTCAAAACCGATGCTTATGCAGCTGGATTGACCCAATGATACTGAGTAGGTAATATCGCGTTGCTCGATTTCTTTAGTGAAGTGGATTGCTGAAGCGACTGCTGGTTTCGGCCTACACTAGGAGGAGTACAGTCTCAACTGCATCGGAGTCCCGTTCAGTTTGATCCTTCCAGGCATGCTAGCGTGTAGGCAGCTGCCATGTTTTACGGCGTTACCATGTGTCTTTATATTAGTTGCACAGGTGGTTGTTGAGCGGATGACAAGCGGCCGGAGTGAAGCCTCCCAGCGCGCGCGGTCAGGCCGAGCCTCGCCCTCAGAGCGCAATGACCGCGCATCACGATGCTCCCGCGCCTGACCAAAGTGGATAGCGCTCTGGGGCTGGGAACCGATTATGCGAAGCATTAGGCATCGACTGCCCAGCCATCTCAGCGTAAATCGTCTGTCGAGGTTGGTAACGGCCCATGACATCGGCAGGAGCCAATGTCATGGGCCGTTATCTATCCCAATGCCCTCCTGCTGCATGGATACAACATTTAAGACCACAAGATACCGAATCATTCATCGATCTGCTGTAAAAGTAACACACCGTGGGTTTTTCCTGTTGGCACAGCCACCCAAAGGCACTTAAACCACCACAACCACTATAGTCAAGTTTCCATGCCCTTACTGTCAAGCTCGCACACACATGAAACGCTTGCCAGATGAATAACTAGTCGCAACCATTTTCACCCAAGGCCACAGTCCTCATGTGCAGAGCCTCTTGCAGCTCTCTCCTATGGGGATGGCCAGGCGGCATGATGTCCTTAATTGCTGTTACCGCCTTAAACACAGCATCACATACAGACTTGTCCTGATCCTGTAAGCGCTGCGACAAGTCCAGGGCTGCCAGCTTGTAGAGGGCCATTCTTGCTGAAGCTGGAGAGTTGGCATCTCCTGTGATCCCACTCCTTGATGCCTGCCTCGGGGCCCCTTGGTTAGTTCTGTCATTGAGCAGCCTGGCAAGCGGGACACACACCTTGGCTTGCCATGTGCTCCTGCTGCTTATAGGAATGAGAGTGATGTGGGCCTCTGCCAGAGCAGCACGCATGCCCGTGATCTCAGGGTCCTGCAACAGGCAAAAGAAGGGATAGGTGAGGAGGGTGAAACGTATGCAGTAAACATCTAGAAAGCAGTACTTACTTCATCAGTGGCACATTTTGTTGTGCTTGTCCTCCTTCCATGCCTGGCCTTCAATGCCTCATACTCGGACCATGCTCGGTGAAAGGCACAGCGTGCTTCCTCACAAGCACTGTTGGCTGCAAGGTACTCCAACCATCCTTTTTTATTAGCTGGCAGGCTCGCATCATCCTCTATATCATATGCAAGGTCACCCACATGATCCTTACGATCCACCTGCTTCCTTAGCCAGCTGTTGAAAGTCGCCATGATTGAGATGCTACTTCTTGGTCAGACATCTGCATGGGCGGTTTTCCACATCAGTCTCACAGACCTGCAAACCCCTTGTGCTCACCTGCGCCATGACCAGGCACATTCCATGGGGGAACCCTCGAGGTGAGTAGGGCATCGTGACAAAGGGGGATCGCCCTGCTATTACCTGCAAAAAAGGGCGCAAACAACCTTGTGCAAGTGTGATCAGCATCGAGCCGCAGGAGAACGGCTATTCACACATAGTTAGCTACCAATACCACACCAGCTTCAGCTGCTGGAAGGAATAAAACTACGATGTTAAAGACAGCATTTCAGGTGATCGCACCTAGTTTGTGGTTTTGTTCCTTCATGCCATGCTGTTTTTATCTGGCGGATGGTTACAGCTGCTGGTGCACAGGTGAAACAAGTGCAGACCCTGGCCAGCGGTGCTGTGCTGTTGCCTTGTTCATCTAACAGCTCTGGCAGCAGCAGCAACAAGCAAAGCATTCAGCAGCTTCTACACATAAAGGAACAGAAGCACGGGGCCGTCAATAACAGCCAAGGTGATAAGCACAGGGCATGTTTGAAAACCTGACGTGTTCAAGAGAACCACTTGGACGACAGATAAAGCATGGGGCCACCTGTAGCAGCTTTACACCTAACTCCTTGCACAGCACGACATCGGCTCAACAGCATCTGGACCCACCGAGCACCTTTGAAGCAGTTAAAAAGCAGCTTTGAAGCAACTTTGACGCAACCAAAAGCATCCTTGAAGCAGCTTCGAAGCAACTTTGAAGCAGCTTTGGAAGCAGCGTTTGAAGCAGCTTTATTGCAGCTTTAAAGCAGCTTTGAAGCCAAAAACACCTTTGAAGCAACTTTGAAGCAGCTAGAAACCAGCTTTAGAAGCAGCTTTGAAGCAACCAAAAGCACAAGCGCACAAGCGGCACTGACTCAGGGCCAAGGCATTTTCCTTCTGTAGCTAAGCAAGCAGTGCCTATTGGAAACCGGTCAAATCCAGGTGATCAGGACCAATTAGGGCTGGGGTGGGTAACACAATCAGCAGTACCATTGGTGTGTAACAATTAAGCTATGGATATGCCATCATGGCCGGTGCTGGATTGCCTTCAGTCCCAGGTGATGTTAGCCCCAAATTAGTCAGAACCGCACAGCAAACCATGTGAGTGTTCATATGTTCAGTTTGTCAGCGCCGGCCTGATGGGGATCCCTTGAACCCCGGGCTTTGCAAGGCAGTAAGAGTTGGGTGATGGCTGGCAGTAAGGGTTGCCTACCTTGTATATGGTATGGACGCTTGGTTGACACATCTTATGCTGTCACTACGGGATGTAAGAAGCAGCCACTGTCTCTGTTCACCTGCAGCAGCTCCACACCCCCACACCTTTTGCAGCAGGGCATTTTCTCCCTGCAGCAAAAACATCAGGAGTTGCAGTTCAATAACGGTTAAACCAGGTGATCAGCACAGGGGCAATAGCTGCCTGATCACTCCTGCTCTACTGCACAGCGTTTTCTTTCACGCCAAGGCATACCTTTCCTGCGACACGAGAAAGGAGGTGCTATCTGAAAACCGTTAAACCAGGTGATCAGCACAGGGGCAAATGTCTGCCTGATCACTCGTGCTCTACTGCACAGTGTTTTCTCTTCACGCCAAGGCATACCTTTTCTGCAACACAAGGAAGTGGGAATCAGTATCTGAGAACGGTTAAACCAGGTGATCAGCACAGGGGCAAATATCCGCCTGATTACCGTACTGCTCTTTAATATTTGCGTCCGAAGAGCTTGCAGACATCTAGCTACTTCAACAACACTTGTGTCGTCTCGCGCAAAAAATAAGGAGCATTACGGTACTCCTGCTCTGCTGCACAGTGTTTCCTTTTCACGCCAAGGCATACCTTTTCTGCGACACGAGAAAGGAGGTGCTATCTGAAAACCGTTAAACCAGGTGATCAGCACAGGGGCAAATAGCTGCCTGATCACTCCTGCTCTACTGCACAGTGTTTTCTCTTCATGCCAAGGCATACCTTTTCTGCAACACAAGGAAGTGGGAATCAATATCTGAGAACGGCTAAACCAGGTGGTCAGCACAGGGGCAAATATCTGCCTGATCACTCCTGCTCTACTGCACAGCGTATTCTTTCACGCCAAGGCATACCTTTCCTGCAACGCAAGGAAGTGGGAATCAATATCTGAGAACGGTTAAACCAGGTGATTAGCACAGGGCCATTAGTCTGCCTGATCCCTCAAAGTTGTATCCCGTATAACTGCTCAGCCCCCAACCAACAATAGTCCTTCCACGTACACACATCTGCAATCGGTCAGGAAGGAGCAGACACAACTACTCCCACTCAGGTGGTCAACAGACAGGCATGCAACAATATGGGAGCAGCTAAGACTGCTGGTGATTTCATCCCCCATGGTTCACTCACTTCTGCTCTGCTCTGCCAAAAGCCCCATCAATTCCCTGGCAGGAGGAATAAACCCACGGCACAATTGACAGCTTTTGAGGCTGTGTACATGCCACTTTCTGCCATAAGCTGTTAGGTGTAAAGGACAGGCATGCAACCATACTCTGCTGGGAGCGCATCGCATGCGGTTTGCCTGTGCTCTGTCAGCAGCTGGATTGATTTCCCACAACATTCCTGACAGCAAGCTACATAATTGCAGTGCTTGATACGGCAAACGAGGTGATCACGGAGGGCATGCGGTTCACCTGGGCTGGATTGATCTCCCACAAACGGCCCATAAAGTTCATGGCTTTCAGTAACAAAATCACGGTGCCTGATACGGCGACCTAGGTGAACACAGAGGGCATGCAGTTCAACAATGCTCTGTCGGCAGCTGGATTGATCTCCCACAACACCCATTACTTTCCTGGCGCAGAAACAAACGGTGCCTGGAACAGCAACCCCAGATGATTGCGGAGACGTGCTGTTCAGCTATGACCTTTCAACAGCTGAATTACCTCCCACTACTTTCCTCGCGTCAAGGAACAACAGCATGGTCCTTGGTACGGCAAACCAGGGTTATCACACAGATATGCTGTTCAGCAACTGTATCAGTAAGGCAGTCCAAGCCCTCTTGTCGTCTGAAACAGCAATGCCGAGGTGTGCTCCACACACCAGCAGCAGCACAAAAACAAGGGGTCCCCAAGCAGCAAAGGGTTAATCACCTACTTGGTGGCCACTACAGTGTACCAGCACAATTTAACAGACTTTGTGTTTGCAGTATGGATGCCACCAGGGCAACGGCAGGCTGGGCAGTCACGAGTGAACCCCACAACATACTGCTTTTTGGCGGCACTTAATGCATGTGTGCTTTTTGCACTGCTTACACTCAACCACCAGCCGCCCATGCATGCTCAGCTGGTCTTCTTGGCAGACCACACAAGGATCATCAGGGGACTCACGGTCAAAGGTGGTGAAGCACATCAAGCAAACCCCCTCATCGCATAATCCTGCCCCAGAAAAGCGCTCCTGGCAGGTTGGACAGAACCCTCGGTGCCACAGAGTCATGAGCCTGGCTGCATCCGCAAGGATGAGGCCCTTCTTGATTGGCACATAAATGCCCATTTCTTTCAAGGTGTCAGGGTGGCAGGGCAGGCTGGCAGAGTAGCCAAGATCATGCCAGTCCTCATCATCCAGCAAATCATGTTCAACTCTCTCATGGCCTCTGGTGTTATCATGGCCACCTCATACCGACCAGCTGAGTTGAGCCTAACGCAGGGCACCACATCTTCTGCCTGCTTACTGTCAAAGACAAGCCATCCCATCTTGGGTGTCAGCTGCTCCAGCGCCGCCTCCAAGTGCTTCTGTTGGTTGTGGGCCATGTTGTTGTGTCTCGGTCATTTAGACACTGCACACACACAGGTGGATTTCAGTGAGCAGTTTGATCTGGCACCAAGGACTTTGCACTTGGTGCAGCGGGCGCAGCACAGTGATCACCAGGGACCATGTTTTTGCATGTGTACCCCCCCGGTCACTTCCAGCAGCTGTTGCTGTTTGTGGCGGCATATTGCATATGCAGCAAAATGCGTCAGCTGATCAGTTCCTGCTGCTTTTCACCAGGGCCAATTTCTTAGAGCAGCAGAAGGGTCAGGAGCTGCGAATCTTAGTCCCACTGCCAGGTGCTCAGAGTCCAGGCTGTTGCAATGCACCCGCAAGGATGCAAGGGCACCAGTTCTGGCGGTCCTGGCAGGTCTGGACGGCTACTACTCTGCAGCAGAACGGTTGAGAGTTGAGATTCATAGGAGGGCTTATGGGTAACCATGGCCAGCATGCGGGTCTTGTGCGGGATTGAGATTGCAGATGCATACGGAAGTATGAAACCCACCTGATCACCTCCAGCAGCTCAGTGCAGCAGCTGCTGCTTCGCCAACAGCCATCAGCTCTGCAGCAGAAAGCATCAGGAGCTGAGCTTGCCTAGGTGATAAAAAAGGTAGTCTGCAATGGCCTCTGCAAGGAAATTAGCAGCTGCCCCCACAAAATGCTGCAGCACTGCACAACCAACTGCATGGGCAATTTTGCAAATGTGTGCCAGGTGACTAGGCCAGAGGCGATCTGAGAGGCATGCTCTTCACCTATGTCACAGACCTATGCACTGTCAGTCTCAGTTGAGTTGATCTCCAGTAATTCCTGGCAGCGAGGAACAAAATCACGGTGCTTGAAATGGCAAACTATCACCTAATCACAGAGGGCCAGGGGTGCTCTTCGCTTGCCTTGTTCACCTATAAAGCTCTGGCAGCAGCGGCATCTATCTGCCACGTGACACAGCAGTTTCACGATTTCCATAGCAGTTCTTCTTCATATCAAGGCATATATGCTGCAACAAAAGACGCAGGCGCAATTTCAGAGGAGTCAAACTACTGCTGCACTGCAGGGTCGGTTCCTTGTACAGCAAAATGTTCAGGAGTAGCGGGTTTAAAACAGTTATATTAGGTGATCAGAACAGGACTGGGTGTTCTAAACCCCTATCTGTGTTCATCCGTGGGAGCTCCACAACCATTCTATTTGGGCATCCATCGGGTCTCACCTGTGCTGGTTTCTTAACGCTCAACGGCAATTTTTCAAGGAGGGCATGCGTTTTACAGTAGAGGCACCAACATATAGGGTTTCAACCGGTCAAAGGAGGTGACCAGGAACTGGTTGTGCATACCTGCAGTGCCAGGGGAAAACAAGTTAGAAGACATGGCATTGACTGTATTTAAGCCGCGCGTGCATCCTGTGCTCCCTAATTTATCCCCCTAGCTGTGGAAAACCTCCGCATGCAAAGAACACCACAACCAACACGTCGCTTGTCTGCTAGTCAGTGGTACAAGGACAAATATCACAATGACGCCAGTTTTCGGGAAAGGGAGTTGCAGCGCAGCAGGGCAAAGGTGGAGGCAAACAAGGACCGCTACAAGCAGCTATGGGCTGAGGCATACCAGAGGCGCAAGCAGAGAGCACTAGCAGCCCAGCAGCCAGCCATAGTTGGTTGCTTCACTGCGTCCAGGGTAGGACCAATAATTCCTCCCCTAGATGTGTCAACACTCCCCACCCATGGATAGCACTTGGTTTGGTTTCCCTCGGTTTCCCCGCAAGGAGCCTATGCAAGCCTATGCTGCTCAACACGGCGCCTCCATTCAACTGCAGGTTACCCTCCCAACCAAAAAGTGGATAGCCGGCCCCGCTCCCTACCATGCCCGCAACTTTGTCCCCGTCAATGACCCCCAAAAGCTGTTGCAGATCCTGAAGGTCATTAAGCCCCGCCGTAACCACACATTTGAAATCATCCAAAAGCGCAAGCCCTGCAAAATATGCATGGACTTTGATAACTCCGCAGGCTTCCCTGGAGACCTATTCAGGGACAGGGCTGACTTTACTGACAGGATTCAAGCAACCCTAGCCAAGATCATGCAGACCGATTTTGGCATCCAGATGAACCCTGCAGATTATGTGTGGGTGTTCACGGACTACACCACCAAGCCCAAGTTTTCTGCCCACCTGGTGATTCACAAGGTCATGACGGATGGCAAGTTGCTGTGCATTCCCCACCATGAAAAGGGGGACACCCATGATGGCTCCAAATACTTCTTCACAAGGATGCTGCAGGAGATGCCTGAACTTGCAGGAGGATTGCTGGACGACCGCATCTACTCCAAAGACAGGGAGTTTAGGTTGCCGGGGGCCACAAAGGCGCCCAATGGCAACCCCAGGCAGCCTCCCCTTGATCAATACGACACCTGGAGGCCCGGCACCGCCTACATAGCAACAGGGCACAGCATGGAGGAGGGCATGGTGGGTTACTTGGGAAATTATGAGCCCCATGTG
Source organism: Pseudopediastrum boryanum (assembly GCA_963556185.1). Lineage (NCBI taxonomy): Eukaryota > Viridiplantae > Chlorophyta > Chlorophyceae > Sphaeropleales > Hydrodictyaceae > Pseudopediastrum > Pseudopediastrum boryanum. The sequence goes on from OY744497.1 coordinate 917,698, forward strand.
CTGGCCCTGCCAACGGCTGACAGGTCTCAAGCTGCTGCTCCCAGGGCCGCCTCTGCCCGGTCCAAGGGCCCCCCGCCTGGCTTGTCACTGGATGATGGGGAAGCCAGGATGCTGGAGCTGATCAGCAAGCGGCATCCCACGGTTTACAGGATGCATCTAGCAGACACAAATGTGTTTGACAGAGACAAGGCCGCCCGCTTCAACCACTCTGACCGCAGTGAACAATGCTGGTGTGGCAAGGCACACCACAGTAACAACTACAAGGCCTGGTTCTCTGGCAATGGCGCGTGGGTCTACTGCTTTGCATGCAAGCAGCAGTTTGCAATCGGCTGCCTGGAAGACAACTTTGCTGCGCCAGATGACATCGAGGTCAACTGCAGGTGGCTCACCAGGCTGCAGGAGTGTGAGAGCACTGAGGATCCTGATCTCACCAAGCTCAATGAGCAGCTGACCGCACTGCTGACAGCCTCTATCAAGGTGTTGTGCCTCCAATCTGTGATGGGCAGCGGCAAGACCACGCTGCTCAAGAGCCTAATCACGGAGCTGGCCAAGCGGCTGGACGTCCAGCGGGTCCTCATCATCACTTACAGGCAGAGCTTGTCCCTCAATATGCTGGCAGAGCTTGGGGAGCTGGGCTTTATCAACTACCTGCAGGCACAGCAGGACAAGGTTGACCTCACAACCCAGGACAGGGCCATTGTGCAGCTAGACAGCATCGCAAAGGTCTGCAAGGGTGGCAGGATCATTCCCAAGTTTGACCTGGTGGTGCTGGACGAGAACAAGAGCACTCTGCACCATGCTACAGCCAAAACACATGGGGCCAAGCAGAGGCATACCTTCCAGACATTTTGCTCCATAATCAAGGCAGCAGACCGGGTGCTGGTCATGGATGCCTTCCTGGGTGCTGAGACCAGGGCTTTCCTTAGAAGCCTGGGGCTGACCTACAGGTTTGTGAGGAACACCTGGCGCCCAGAGCCCCGGACCTTCAAGCTGACCAACAACGAAGCCATGTGGACCGACAAGGTGTGTGAGGCCCTGCTGGGGGGCCGCAACGTAGCACTGCCCTGCATGAGCAGCAGGTTCATGCACAGAATGAGAGCCTACCTGGTGGACAACGGCATTCTCAAGCCCGATGAGATCCTGTTGTATGATGCTGAGACGGATGACGAGATCAAGCGGCAGGTGCAAAATGTGAATGAACTGTGGGTCAGGTACAGGCTGGTGATGTGGTCTCCCAGCGTTGAGAGCGGGGTCAACTTTGATGTGAAGGCCCACTTTCACTGCATGTTTCTGGTCATGTGCTCCGGCGCCAACACGCCCCTGGGGGTGATGCAAATGACTGGCAGGGTCAGGCACCTGGGCTGCCAGATAATCCTCACCTTCTGCGGCCATCTCAGCATGAACGGGCAGGTGCAGCCTTGGACCCCTGCGGATGCAGCACAGTTCTTCAGATGGGCAGATGACTTGCAGTATCCCGAGGGGTTCAATGCTCAGTTCAACGTGGGAGAGGAACAACTGGACTCAGGAGCCACAGCGCTGTTGCCCACCCATGACACAGCCCTGGTAGTGGCTGCCCACAACTATGCCCGCATCATGACCTCCAAGAGCAATTTCCTGATGGAGTGGGTGCAGCTGGTGGAACATGCAGGGCACAGGTATGACACAGAACTCTGGAACTGGGGCAAGCAAAAGCGATATGAGGAGTCCCTGCTCCTAGAGTATGACAGAAACATGGTGCTGCTGGCGGCTAGGCCCGTGAGCTCAGAAGAAGCCAACCAGTTGCTGGTGCTGCAGCTGTCAGGACAGGCCACCAGGGAGCAAAAAGAGTCCTTAGCCCGATATTTTTACTGCAAATCATGGGGTATTGCAACTGAGGCTCTAGATGAGAGCTTCCTGGAGCACCACCCAGCCTATGACGACGAAGCAACACCCTTGCGGGTGCTGCATGCGACGCTGGCGGCCCCTCGGAAGGGCTCCAACCGCCTGTGTGAGGATGGGCGGGAGATGGTATGCCCTCTAGTTCACCGTGCCAAGGTGCTGGCAGAATTGCTGCAGGCCTTGCAGATCACAAACGTGCTAGACTCTGCTGCCAACAGCTGCACACTCACCCCTGGTATCTGGGAGGCAGTGAAGGAATGCACGGCATTCAGCAGCCCTGACAATATTCGGCAAACCGAGCAGCTGTTTGGGCTGGACCACAGCAACAGCGGGTTCAAGGACCTGGGTCACACCGCCCACCGCATTGCGCTGCTCTTCCGGTGTGCTGGCCTGAAGGCAGAGGTGGAGAAGGGGAAACGCAAGCAGGTGAACAAGGTTAGGGTTGTGCCATACACACTCCACTTTGGCACCCCAGTGACCGTACAGACGGCAGAGCTGTTCAAGCTCAAATACATGTGGCAGATTGCCTGCAACAGGGAGAGCCAGTGGGCAAATGCAGCCATGCAGCAGTTCTTGCTGGGGCTCAAGGTGGTGGCAACCGAGCGGTACATGCTGCCCAAGCAGAAGCATGAGGGCTACTTGGAATGGCTGCAGCCGGACGATAGCCTCTGATGGCAGGGATGCCCACGGCACCAGCTGATGAGAGTTGTCCGTCAATCTGGAGCCCAGCACAGTGTGAACTGAGCCTGGAGAAGAGTACTTGGGACTCCTTAAGCTATCTGTTCAGACACAGGGCCCCCTGGAAAATGGCTGGTTTCCCTTGGCTTCCGGATTCCTCAGTCCACCCTGAGCAAGCAGCAGCATGAGGAATCTCCAACCCAAGGGTGGTGGGTTGTTGCCGGTATTATATATAACAAACCTGTGTCTGGGGGCAAAGTAGCCACTTTTGACAAAGGCTCTGGGTCTCCCAAGATACATGTGCCACTTTTGTTCCAGAATTCAGAAAATGACCACTTGCATTTGATCCAGGGTTCCTCAGTGCACGGGGGGATTATCATGAAGGTGAAGCATAGGTGACTGGCAGTGGCTGCTGCATGTACCCGCCACGCACCTCCCAGAGAGAAGCTGAGACGTGAACGAGACACTACTCATCAATGGCATCTGCTGCAACATTACAAAGACTGCAATATGGGCATCGTTATGAACCATTGGGTGCTGTTTGTGCCCACACAAATAACACTACATACACCCAGGTGACAATTCCCACCAGTGGGAAATAAGCAGCAGTCAACTCTGGACCATTTGCAGGTCTTTTAGCCATCAGCCGTGCTAGTGAGCAAGTGGGGCATGCCCTTTGCAGTGATGAAAGCCCAGGGCACAAGTGTCGGCAGATCCTGCCCCTAAACAATCCCCCTGAGCCCACCAATATCACCACACACCCGGGTGACAATTCCCACCGGTGGGAATTCAGCAGCAGTCAAGTCTGAACCATTTTCATGTCTCCTAGCCATCACCTGCCATCAGCTGCCTGGTAGAAAGGGAAGCATGCATTAGCAAAGGAGGTAGGGGCCAGGCAGCACCACAGGCACCATGCAACTAAGACATGTGCCCTGGTGCAGCTGGTGATCATCGCAGCCGCTCCCCACCAGTGGCAGAAAGGACAAGGGCAGCAATTCAGATGACGCAAGCAGCAACAACACTGCTAGAATATGGACCAGCAAGCACTTATGGGGACAACAGCATTGATTGGCAAGAACAACACAATGGCCCCCAGCTTTGTCCCCCAGTGTGTGCAGTTTGCAGCAAGTCAGGGACTGACTATAAAGGAGGTGTCCATGCCCGAGCTGCAGGAAGGCAAGAAATTCCTCACCTCCAACGAGTGGGGCTTAATTGTGGATGGTATCCTCAAGCGCTGGGAGGTGGCCAGCAAGTGTTCTCTCAAGAATGCAAACTGCATGCTGTACACCAGTGGTGCTCTGGCCTCCAAGCTTCTGGTATGTGTGATTGAAGGGCATGCCAACCCCTACTCGCTTCAGGGCGCCGCCTTCTGCACAGGCAATCAAACTGATTGTATTTTGGCAAAGAAGTGTGTTTTTGCTTTCCGTGGATGTGACATTATCATACATGGACCAGCAGGTTTTGAGCAGTGGCTAAAGCGGCGAATGAGAGAAGATCCCAGGGAGAAGTCCACTTGCTGTGTGTGCTGGGAACCGAAAAGGGGCATGGCGGCATGTGGTGTTTGCTCAAAATGGCTATGCCTTGAGTGCCATGAGCAGCTGGCTAAGGTGCACGAATGCCCTCATTGCAGAAGCCTGCACAGCATGCCTCCACGTCATTGATAGTGGGTCGTGATATCATGCCATGAATGTGATTGCATGAGACTGTGGCCAACCGCCATGCTGCCACAGTGCAGTTTTGTGGAGATTGTAAACTATGGCTTGGATCACAAGGGCATCTTGGAGTTGGCTGCTGACGCACTAAGCAGCAGCATACCTGAGACTGGTTGATCACCTGAGCAGGATCCCAAGTACTTGATTCTCCACAATTGGCCTTGTAGATACCATATGATTTGTGATTGCAAAGCAAAAGCAGCCTTCCCTGCTTACCCACATGGGTGCCGACAGCCACAGCGTGGATCAGCATAGAGGCTTGCCAAAGCACTTGGGGTCAGGTACATGAAGGCCCCTGCTTGTCCTCACAGGGCATTCAACTGCGTGGCAAGAAAAGGCAAGGGCAGCGGTTGGTGATTTGCATATGATCGCAGGCAAGGTGGGGAACCGTTCATGCTTGCCCTAAGTAGCCTTGGACCACTGAACCATGCATTTTGAGCAGGGGTAGCTGAGGATACAGGGTTGTGTTGCTTGCATACACAGGCTAGGTGATTGGCATGCAGCCCTTGCTTGCACCGGCCTGTCTGCTGCCTGCTGCCACATGGGATTCCCACTGTTAGACTTTGAGCCCAAGCATCGCTTGGATTTGCTCGTGGGCCTATGACTGCATGAGAAGAGCGTCTTGAAGAGTATCACAGGTGGCTGGCAGGTGCTTTCACAAGGCAGCAGCTGCTTGCACCTGTGGGTACAGCAGACGAGACAGGGTGTGAACCTACAATGGAGAAGATCCAGCTTATGCTAGACTGGCACCACGACATGGTGCGTAGCGGCAAGAAGGTCGGTCAGACGTTCAACATGGACATGGTCGACGCCTACTACCGGCAGGTGGCCGACAGGGGCAGCCCTTTGCTGCCGTTTCAGGAGCGCAAGCTAGACAAGATCATCAGGAGCTTTCATGTGGATGTGTGGGCTGAGGAAAACTACCCGAGGTTGAAGGGCACAGGGCCCGCCCCTCCCATGGAGGACCACTCCTTCCCCTTCGTGGAATGCTGAGGAGGCATCATAAACAACTCTAGATGTTGCGTGCGTTTCTGAATAGGAGTCTGGCGTCCGGGAGAGTAATCTCTGAAAATGTCGGAACCCGAGGCGTGTGTAACTTAGAAACGGGCGGTGGCCCACTCCATCTCCAGAGATTGCGAACTGAATGCCGAGCATTCTCGAACAACCGTAGAATAGATCAAAAGGAACGCATGTACTCGCATGTTGAGATAGTGATCCGTACGTACCTCACAAGCGTCGATCACATGCCCTCAGTCTGCTGGAGCCCAGAAGCAGATGTACGCAAACGTAGCTCGGAAGCAATGCAAGACTTCTTAGTGATTCCGATAAAGAGTGTGGCAGCGAGAGGATGGCAACCCGTGAAAACATCCCGGTTCACCTGCCTGCTTGGCCCGCACCAGGTGTAAGTGCTTGGGTGTAAATGCCTCGGGTGTAAGTGCTTGCGTGTAAATGCCTGGGTGTAAGCGCTTGGGTGTAAACGCCGCCTAGGTGTAAGTGCCTGGGTGTAACTGCCTGGGTGTAGGTGCTTGGGTGTAAGTGCTTGGGTGTAAGTCCCTGGGTGTAACTGCCTTGATGTAAGTGCCTGGGTGTAAGCGCCTGGGTGTAACTGCGTGGGTGTAAGTGCTTGGGTGTAAGTGCTTGGGTGTAAGTGCCTGGTGTAAGTGCTTGGGTGTAAGTACTTGGGTGTAAGTGACTGGGTGTAACTGCCTGGGTGTAGGTGCTTGGGTGTAAGTCCCTGGGTGTAACTGCCTTGATGTAAGCGCCTGGGTTTAAGCGCCTGGGTGTAAGTGATTGGGTGTAAGTGCTTGGGTGTAAGTGCCTGGTGTAAGTGCTTGGGTGTAAGTACTTGGGTGTAAGTGACTGGGTGTAACTGCCTGGGTGTAGGTGCTTGGGTGTAAGTGGTTGGGTGTAAGTCCCTGGGTGTAACTGCCTTGATGTAAGTGCCTGGGTGTAAGCGCCTGGGTGTAAGTGATTGGGTGTAAGTGCTTGGGTGTAAGTGCCTGGTGTAAGTGCTTGGGTGTAACTGCCTGGGTGTAAATGCTTGGGTGTAAGTACTTGGGTGTAAGTGGTTGGGTGTAAGTCCCTGGGCGTAACTGCCTAGATGTAAGTGCCTGGGTGTAAGCGCCTGAGGGTAAGTGCCAGGTTGTGAATGCCTGGGTGTACTAGTGCTTGGGTGTAAGTACTTGGGTGTAAGTGGTTGGGTGTAAGTCCCTGGGCGTAACTGCCTAGATGTAAGTGCTTGGGTGTACTAGTGCTTGGGTGTATATGCCTGGGTGTACTAGTGCTTGGGTGTATATGCCTGGGTGTACTAGTGCTTGGGTGTATATGCCTGGGTGTACTAGTGCTTGGGTGTATATGCCTGGGTGTACTAGTGCTTGGGTGTATATGCCTGGGTGTACTAGTGCTTGGGTGTATATGCCTGGGTGTACTAGTGCTTGGGTGTATATGCCTGGGTGTACTAGTGCTTGGGTGTATATGCCTGGGTGTACTAGTGCTTGGGTGTATATGCATGGGTGTACTAGTGCTTGGGTGTATATGCATGGGTGTACTAGTGCTTGGGTGTATATGCCTGGGTGTACTAGTGCTTGGGTGTATATGCCTGGGTGTACTAGTGCTTGGGTGTATATGCCTGGGTGTACTAGTGCTTGGGTGTATATGCCTGGGTGTGCAAACATTAACCTCCTCGAAAACCACCCATGTATACCCCTAGCCTGCATGCATCTTGAGCTTGGCACATCGACCCATTCCATGCCCTAGCGACTCCTTCAAAACCCCTTAAATCCCTCAAACCTCTGTATCCTTGCCCAGCTTGTTCAGGGATGCTTATCTAGCCCTCTCCTTACAACCCGTGCCTCCATCAAATGAGCACCGGCCAGGAGGCAGCACGCATCACCAACGGTTAACAAGCAGCAGCCTGGCACCGCCCAAGGTGCAGCTGAAGGAATTGCCTGTGGGTAATCACCCCCTGCTTGCTGAAGGTATCTGCCTTCATGTGCACCTCCAAGGCTCCTACCCCCTGCTCCACCATGTGCCTAAGTTCAGCCATGTCACGTTCGCTCTCTACCTTCATGCCTTCAACACTCTCGTTTATCACACCAATAGTGCAATCTCACATGGTTCATGGCCTTAGTCAACGAACTGCTGCTGTACATATCTGCCCAAACAAGTCAACATTGCAACATGCATATCACCCCTGCTCCAACAACACCCTGGTGACGTCACACAGTAATGCCACATTATCGCCCCTCCACAGCATCCAGCATCTGCTGCCGTGCCGGCATATCTAGTGGCAGCTCACCAGCAACGGCTCGTACCACGGCCACAATCTTGGCCTGCACCTCTGGCGACTTGTTTGCAAACTCCTTGAGGATTGCTGCCCCTTTGGTTGTGCTGTTCTCTGCCCCGAGAACCAGCCTCTGTAGTGCCATCCACATCCCAGCATGACCCCACCCGCATCCTGTCTTGTCCAAACGCCCCGTGGTGATACCATGCTCCTTGGCCCAATTCTTGGTTGAGAACCGAGCAACAAACACCCGGCCTGAAGCATCCCTATGGGTCTTAAAAACGGTAATCCCCACACGGTTGAGCCTTCTGCTGATGTCATTGAGCTCAGCATCACCCACCTCTTGAGGCTGAGCAGGGGGGGCTGCCGGGCCCGGACTCAAGGAGCCAGGCTGTTGCTGCTGGGGGCCCTGGGGAGCAGGTGGGCTGGGCGGCAAGGCTGGCGTACTCACTAAGACAGCAGCACCAGCGGTAGCAGCAAGTGCACCAGCACCACCAATAGCTGCTGCGGCGGGAACAGCGGCAGCAGTGGGAGGTGGAGGAGCACTTGAAGCAGCAGGAGCTGCAAGAGTGGCAGATGCACCACCACCACCCCCAGCAGCACGAGCAGCAACAGCAGCGGCTGCGGCAGGAGCCTGAGGTGTACCAGCACCGCCACCAGCAGAGCGAGGGGCAGCGGGGCCAGGTGCGGCCACACCCCCATCTGCATCAACCCCCTCATCAGCTGCATCACCCCCATCTTCATGTAACCCCTCATTAGCTGCAACACCCCCATCTGCATCAATCCCCTCATCAGCTGCAGCGCCCCCCCCCCCCCAGCAGCGGGGGCTGCCGGGTCCTGTCAGCACATCAGCAGGAGGAACGGGCAGCGGGAGGCATTACAGTAAGACTCCGGGCACCTCATCCAACACAATTGAAGTGTTGCATGCACTCGCTATTTCTACCAGAAACAAGCATGACCAGGCCATAAACCTGGCAACGTGGACAAGGTTTATTCCGTCGTGAGACAGGGTTCTTATGTGCATTAGCCATTTTTAGAAAGACCGCACGGCCCAGAAGAAGCACACAAAGCTATGTCAGACACAGCCCTAACCAGAGGAGCCCCGCCCCCCTCCCCCTGTCACAGTCCCTGAGTGACACCCCCATAGCCCAGCTGACAGTCTTACCTAGATGCGATCAGAGGGAAGCTCCCGAGAGGGTGCAGCTGTCAGCACTTGTGCAGGAGGAGCACATACTGAGAGCAAACACCCCCCCCCCCCATATTTTCAGCTGGCTGCATGGCCGTATCCCAATCAATGCTGAGTGCTGAGCTACTGCAACACAATCAATGAAGACTACCACAGCAGGCTAAACGGAGAAGGCCTGCTGCCCACATAGCAGTATTGCCCATGTATCCCGCCTATCACCTGGGGCCAGAAGCAGGCCATCAGATGAGCAACAGTTGCCCAGGCCAGCTCCACCTTGCTGTCCCTGTCCTCCAGCTCTCTCCTCTGGACTGCGTCCGCCCGCTGAGCCTGGTCATGCTGCCACTACCGCTCGTTGTCATGGCTCGCCTCCAGCTCCTGCACCTGCTGCCTGAGGTCTCGGACCTGCTGCTCTCTGTCCTTCAACAACTCCTTCATGGCCTCCACTTGCTGCTGCACCTGCCAAACATGCAGCCAGCAGAACCAGAAATCAGCAGCCGTCCTTGCACACGAGCCCGTCATTAGGGGTTATGCCGCTGGAGACATGTCTTCAAGGGAACCCACAACCGAAGAACCACCAGCCAAGGCAACTACAACTGCCATGCACATACAGGCAAGCGGCACATTAGCAAGCTGCCTGGATTGGGGGACGCAAAGTGCTAGGCCAAACGCTCCGACAGCGCCCGGTCATCTGCTGCATGCAGTCATCACACCTGCCCTTGAGCGTAGCCCGCCCCCCCCCCCCACCGCAGCCATCACCTAACCCACCTGCGTCAGCTTGTCGAGGTCAGCGGCACGGCCGTCTACTAGCTCCATGGCTCGCTCCATGAGGGGTCGCAGCTGCTGGTAGTCCTCTCTCAGCTGGCTCAGCTGGTCCAACTCCGCCTCCAGGCATTGGTTCCGCTGCAGCAGCTGGCCGTTCTCCGTCTCCAGGAGTTGATTCCGCTTTAGCAGCTGCTCCTGCAAAAGGTGGGAGCACCACTTTGTCACAGAGCAGCAGCCATTGCGGCACTGGATGTTGCTCTGTTCCAAAACATCTCTTCTCTCCCAGCTGCTATCGTAGCAGAACACAGTTCTAGATGCTAAAGAATCAACGCTACACGCAAAGCAGCCATCACCTAGCACCAGGCACCTGGGCCCTGGGCGGCAAAGAGAAAACCTCTGGCTGCAAAAAGACCTGCCTAAAGGCGTGTGCAAGTTTGCCGCCCCACCCCGTGCCTGCATGCACCCGCCCCCACCTGCATCCTGGCCCGTTCTGCGTCTGCTGCAGCTTCTCCGTCGGCCTTGTCCCGCTCCTGGTATGCAGCTGCGAGCGCCCTGTTTGTGGCCTTAAGCTCTTGTGTCTTCTCCCCCAGCTCCTGAGCCACCTTTATCCGCCCCCCCTGCAGCCGCCTCAGCTGCTCAGCCGCCTGATGCTGTTCCACCACTGCGCTACGCAGCCTGGCAAGCTGCCTCTGCCGCTTTGAGAGCTCTGCGGTGGCTATCCGCTGGTGTGCTGATAGCACCCCCAATGCCAAGTAGCTGCGCTGAGACAGCCGCTGGTACCTAGAGTCTGACAGAGCTAGCGCTGCTGCTCTCACTTGGCTGCTCAGTCCCCCCAGCAGCTCCTGCATCTCTGCAACAGCTCTGCCGTCCTGCTGCTCCCTCAGCTGCTCCTTTGGAACACCTGCCCCTCCCTCCTGCTGCTGATGCTGCTCTTTGGCAACAGTTTGCCACTTGTCTGCAGCTGCTGCACCCTCTCACCCAGCTGCCGCTGCCTTTTGGCAACAGCTCCCTCCCTCGCCTGCAGCTGCTGCTCCCTCTCACCAAGCTGCCGCTGCTTTTTGGCAACAGCTGCCTCCCTCGCCTGAAGGTGCTGTCCCTGCTCTGTGTGCAGATCGTCCTCTGCTGCAGCGTTCTCTACCACCTGCACAATGAACGCAGGAATGCAGCTCGTAAGAGCAGTGTGCGGCTGACAGCGGGGCCGAGGTTCCCTCACCTATAGGCTGTTGACCTCCGCCAACAATGGCCAAACACAAACATCACACCTCCCCACCTCCCCACCAACAGTAAACAGGGTGCGAGACTGAGATCCTATGCCCTGCTGTATGAGAGCCAGTGAGGGGCGACCCAGTACTGCCCCCACCCAGTGCTTGCCTGAGCACCACAAGGCCAGGCCTGCACGCTTCGACGACCGAGCCACCACTACGCAAATGACCCAAGTCCAACAATACCCCCATCTCACCGGGCAAAGCTGCCTGTGGGCCTTGAGGCATTCTGGGTGGCAGAACACGCTGTTGCAGAGGTGGCACTTGCGCGGCTGCTGTTGTTCCGGTTGGCAGCACTGCATGCCGGCGGAGCACGGCACCGGCTGTCTGACATGGAGCATGGGCCAGGGGCTGGGCCCAGCCGGCGGCGGTGTGCTGGATTCCTGGGGGAAAAGCATGACCCGCAACAGATGTCTCCGTTACAGCTCAAACACCCCACCTTACTTTTCAACACGACTCGTGGATTGCACAAGAGCCTTGAGACCAAGCTGCCCAAACCTGCCAGCTGTGGGTAGTACACATAGCCAATCTGCATCAGCTCCACCGGCAGCCATCAAACATGCCCATGCGAAGCAATGGCAGCAGAACCTCCATCCCTGGTGCAACCCTCGTACCTCCCCTCCAATCTCCCCGCACAAACCACCATCATCTACATCATCAGCTGGCCCCTGCAGCAGTGACAAGTAGCCCTCAGCAGCCATTGCAAAGCAGATAGTTTTTGCATTGTTTGTCTTGCTCACCCCTGACCAAGCACCACCAGAGCACCGGCTGCCAATCAGACTCCAGCTGCTGCTGCTGAGCTGCCCCAAAGCGCCAATGCTGCCGCATCCCCCGAGAAGACCCTCCCCCTGCAGGCCAGGCATAGCAAAAACTTGAAGGCGTAAGGACATGCTACAATTTAGCAGGGGTCCCTCCTACCAGTTGTATCCCTGGGAAGCTCTTCATTGTTGCCACATCACAAACATGCTTTTTTGAGCCCCTCAAGACTTACATACCTGCTGCTGATCAAACATATCAGCTGTTGACGGTGTGGCATGTTGTGCATTAGCTGCTGCAGCCGCAGGCGGCGAGGGTGGCAGAGCTGTAGCAGGTGGGGTTGGGAAGACTTCATATACAATCTCGCGAGGGGTTGGGGGGGCTCCAGCTGCAGTCTCAGGGTTGAAAGAGGCTTCGCCTGCTGACTTCTCTGCCACTACTCCCCTCTCTGGCTGCTGCTGCTGTTCAGCGGGAGATGCCGTTTTCTTCCTAGCGTCTACTTCATGCACGGCATTGCGAGAAGGGGCCACGGGAGTGCTTTGCCCACCAAAAGACGTCCCAGGCCGGGTTCCTTGTGAAAACAACACATGCAACACTTGTCAGCACGGTCATCAAAAGAAGACCTCAGGAGGGCAGCGGCACCAAAACAATGCTATTTTGTGCCCCATATGAACATGCCTAGTGCAAGCTTTGGTGCCGCCCTCTCTTGTTGAGTGCTATCATGTGGCTCCTTGTTATAATTCTTAGGTTACTCGGGTTCAAACCGCCTTGGCTGCACGCGTTACTGCCACTTACAAACACCCTTAGCCCCCTATGGTGCCAGGAACCAGTGCAGGCAATCACAGGGCAGGCTTTCTGTCCTTCGTCCTTACCTGTGCGTCATCACTGTGCTCATCTCCGTGATCCACATCACTGCCCGTCTGAAGCTTAAGCCCAATAGGTGTCTGACCCAGATCGCGTCTCCCAGCAACAGCTACGGCTGTCTCCTGCGCCTGCACCTGGCGACAGGTGTGAGACATGAGTGAGAGTGACACAATTGACAGCTAGCCTGGCTGTACTCATCCCGTTCCAGCAGCGGTGGGAATCCATGTCCAAAGTATGAAAAATGCAATGTGCTGAGTTCCTGGCGGATAGCATGACCAACATCAATCATTGAATAGGCTTCCATCCGAGGCCCCAACCCTGTTTTCATTCACTGCCCCTGATCTTACCTTCTTTTCATTCACAGCTGCTGAGGGTGTCTCGGCAGCACCCTTGCGGGGTTTCTTCTTGCTGGAACTGGTGAGGTTTGTGGTGGCCCGTTTGTTGCCTGCAGCAGGTGGTGTGTTAAGCAATCCCCACAAAATAGCACCTTGAAACAGTGCGATGGTTGGAAGATGCCTCCTAAATAAATTGGGGCAGCCAGCAGCAGCAGTCAACAAGCTCCTCAATAGACAAACTATCTCAGTGAGAAAGAGACTACAGCCTTGCTCTGATCCTTCTCGCTGACCTGCAGGAGCCAGAAAGTATGAGCACAAGCCAAGAAAAGGATTCTACTTGCTGGGGGCCCCGGAGCTCACCTGCTGGACGCCGCAAGCAGAAGCGCTTGGCCAGGGGCACATCATCCGAGCTGGTGGGGCTGGCAGCGTTGGGTGCCTGGAGGAAGCAAACATGGAGTTATCAGAGCACAGACAGCCATGCAAGCAAGCTGCTGGCCCAGAACCCATGCTCTGTCCGATTCATCTGCTCAGGAATGCTGCGGGGCTTGGGTCGCTGAGGTGGGCCCCCATCTGGCGGCAGGTACCATTTTGTGTCTCTTTGCCTGCGTGACTTTGACTTGGGTGTAGGCGGCGCAAGCAACATGACCCAGCCTTTGGGGAGTTCTGCTTGTTCATCATCTGTACCTCTTGTGTACCGTAAGTACACCTTTTTCTTTTCCAGCAAGTGATACCTTTGTTTGCGGTTCAGGGGCTCCAAGTGGGCCAGGCTGGCATCCTGCATGAGAGCATAGAGGGCTCCAGTGAGGAGCCTTCAAGAGTCATCAAAGCAAGGATGCTCAGCCTCGCAAGCTTACCCAGTCGGCCTCCTTGGGCTGATTGAGGATGATGAGAGGTGCCCTCAGGTTCTTGAATGATCTGAAAGTCTTGCCATCAGGGGTGCAGTACATTGTGTGGACTTCGCTGTCGTCGCTGTCGCTGCCGGACCATCTGAGTGTCACGCAGCCTTTTGGGCACCATGGGGCATTGATGCGCAGCAACCTTGCTGCAAAAGGTTTCAGGGTCTTCTCTTGTTTTGGCGTGAGGGGCCGCAAATGGGCCAGAATGTCCTGAGGTGATAAGTGTCAGTGGACGCGTGCTATTCTGCTTGTGTCGCTCCCGGAATAGTGCATGATACTCACCTGGTTGCTGCTGGTTGGCTCTGGCATGGCCTGTAACACGACATACAGATCAGACAGAGCGGCTGGGGTGGCCATCTAGGTATGCTTAACAGGTTTTCACCCCAGGCATAAATCTTTTGCAAAAGTCCGGGCACGTGCTGTACTCCTCCGTCTCATCTGCATCGCGGTAGGCCCTGAAATTCCAGAGGCGATCCTTATCCCAAGGCCGTTGCCTACACTCAACCGTCCAGCCTAGCTTCTGGGCGTGTTGGATGCACAGCCAGACTTTGTTGCGCCATTTGAAGCCTCCGTAGCCCTCAGGGTCGTCCAGGCTAGCTACCTCCCAAGCCTTCCACGGACCCGCCATGCCCTGATAACGTCCTGAAGCCGGTTCCACAACCTCCTCTGGAACCAGAACTAGACTTGAACAAGGCCTCTGGAACCAAACTTTTCTGGGGGAGACCATGCCATGTCGATGCGCAGCATGGACCCAAGCAGGAGGCGGGGGTCCAGGGGGGAGGAACAGCCCCCCTGGTGGGGTCTGGGGCGAAGCCCCAGAAGCCAGCGATGATTTGTACTTATTACAACCAATTGTACAATGGAAAATGCTATTCTTGCACTCAGTTGAGCACTCTACACTTTGTAATAAACTTGCTGGAACCAGCATGTGACATGTTGGCCAGAGGGTGGCCCAGGGCTGGAACAAGGAACTGACATGTTTGGCATCGCTGGAACCGCGGAACTGAGCACATTTTGCCCTGGAACCGGAACCTGGAACCGGCTTCAGGACGGTACCCTGAGTTACCGTGCTAATGTGCAACAAACCGGGCCTGCCTACGAGCGCGAGAAAGGGGTTTTACAAGCAATGAATACAAGAAGTCCCGATAGCTGTACGCGCCTATGCTGAGGTGTGGAAATACCTCGGACTCTCGAGAATCACTCGAGGCTGTCCAAGTAAGCCCGAGCGGTACTGCCCCGCCGGCCGGTACTGCCCCCTGGCCCAACTGTATCATAACAGAGTTGGGGGGAGACTAGTGGACAACCATGCGCAAACGGAGTCTTTACGGCACCGCAAACCCCTGGCCCTATTCTCCCTACCGACGCTTCACATGTCGATCTAGGGCTACGTCAAACAGGAACGGATCAGTTTTCGAACTCCTCCAGCATCTCCTTCCTGGCTAGCTCGCTGTGATGCAACGCACATGCCACGCGGAACTGCCTGCATCTACAATCGAAATGCTTTACGAGTAAGCGATTCAGCCTGGCCATGAAGCTGGCTCGACCTGCGTCGGAAGAATACGGTTTGGCGCAGTCCAGACTCACGGAATGCTTTTGATCCACTATCAGATACTTCTGGCTTGGGGGCATGGTTGCCAGGTAGGCTCGGATCTCCTGAGCTAACGCTGTAGGCACCCTCAGCTGCTGCATGGCAACAATCTCTTTATCAGGACCAAAGCCCAACACTAGATAGATCTGGTCCTTCCTTAAGTCCTTGTCCATCATCAGCCACCCCGCAGGGGAATCATCGTCTGCAGCCATACTGTGCATCTGTTGCAGAGTAGGAGCAGCATGTTTTTCTGATGGTCGGTAGACCCTAACATTGCCTGGGTTCAAAAATACAGCGTTAAGGCTGTATGGCTCCTTGAACTTGAGCTCTGAATAGAACCTCAGGATCAATCGATCGACATCCCCTGGCTGCATCCTGGTGATCACTTCTTGTATCTTGTCCCAGCTGGGCAGACTGTCAGGGCTCACATCGCCTCCATAGCCATTGCAAATCCTTTTTTGAGCCTCAAAGGCTGCCCGTGCTGACCTCAGCTGCGCCTGCCATGCTTTCTGCGCAGACTCTCTGTCGCCTTGATTCAACTCAGGAAATGCCCTGGCAACCAGGCTGGCACAAACGATGCAGCCCTTACGGCGGTCGCTCACCACTTTGAGCAGGTCACATAGCATCCGGGGGCCAGATGGCCTCAGCATTAACTCAGCTAAGCACGGTAGGTCTCTCCTTTGCCCCACAGACAGGGCTTTTAGAATTACGGTTCTGGAGATGCATTTGTACTCTGCAAGGGTCTGGGCTTTCAGAGGACCCCCGCTGGCATGGGGCACGGAGTAGGAGCTAACTTGATTAAAGAGCTTGTTCAGCAGAGCCTCGTCAGCCTGTGAACGGTATCGAGCAATGACCTGCTCCAAGGACAGCTGTTTTACCTGAGGAGCGCTGTTGCTAGAAGATGCCATACCAAACACAATTACACCAATCCAGCCAGAGTTTAATTGAGGCGAACCAAACGCATGTCAAGCTGGCAGAAGCTGCACGCTAATTGGTGTGTTACTTGCTGTCGCTGGCTTCTGGATCTTATTTCTGTCTACAGGAGCTGGAAGCCCACTTTCCAACATGGTGAACCTGTACCGCAGCATCTGGTTGGTGCTGTGCATCATCGCTCTTGCCACTGCTTGCAATCTCTGCCTGCAAAGGGCCTTGCTTTTTTCGTCTTTGCATTTGGTGACATCATAAATTTCTTGAGCATGGCTGCTATAAGCATGCCTCACAAGACTGACCGTGATGAATTTGTTATGGCACACTTTTTGCAGGGCGTAATTGGCCCACCTGGAGAAGCTGCCGTTTGTGTATGGTTTATTTGGCTCCTTGGCAAGGGTGAAGAGCCAGGCCCGTGGCTGGGCCTTCAAGCTCTGGTCTATGATACCAGCAAGGACAGCAGGTAAGCTAACTCGCACCTCACCCATTGCACGCCGAGTTTTGAAGCGCCTGTAGCAGATGTAGCTGGAGCCCTTGGGGCCACTGCCCAACAGTATGTAGTTGCCCTTGTAAACATCTTCATCAGCCGGGGCTGAGCGGTAGATGCGGCAGCAGGCAAGGTCATTCCGGCCTGGCGGAATAAATGTGAGGAAGCTAAGCAGCAGCCTCTCCCTGCTGGTTGCTGGCAAAGCATCTCGTATCTTGCAGAGCTCTGTGTAGCCGATATAACCTGCTCGCTGCCTGTCTGTTGCACAGTTTTGGAGAGCCGGCTGATCTGCTTTCAAGTGAACAGCTTTATGAGCTTGTTGTAGCTTTTCGGTCTGACTTTTAATCCTGGCCTTGACCTCACAAGGGAGTGCATGTCTGATCACTGCCAGCATACTGTTCAACAGGCTGGCATGGGTGTACATGCTGAGTCCAGTTTCCTGGACTGCGGCTGCCACCTTTGCGACCATTGCATCTACATTCTGCACCAGCAGTGCTACTTTGGCGCCCCCACAGATCTTTCTAACGGTTGACAAATTTCTGATGTAGGTGGTCCAACTTTTCCTGCTGCGAACTCCACAGCCCGTTTTTGAGAATTTATCAAAGACAGGATCATGCTGCAGGACGATATCCTTCCAAGGTTTCGGTTGCCGCGCTGCAATGCCGCTGGTGAGTGGCGTGGGTGTTTTGACCAGCTTGGGCCGTTTCTTAGCCGCTCCTTTGACCGACTCTTTGGCAGGTTTCTTCCGTCTAGGTGCCACAGGAGGTGTGGCTTTCATTGGGCTTGCATCAGGCAAGGTGATTAGCATGCCACCGTCCTCGGTAATGGTCACGCCGGTCCTCATTTTGTTTACATTACTTTACATTAAAATTATTCGACATGACTCTCCAACGCACTTGTAAAATCCACAATGGCCACAGGCTGCTTCCTGGCCTCCACGCTTAAGACGGGCAACTTGAGGGCAGTGAGCTTCTTATATTCCTCAGGATCTGGACCGGAATCCGTCTTGAAGCGATACTTGCCGTGCTCGCTCACGGAATGCACCATCAGGAAGGCAGCCTTTGACACCTGGTCTCTGGCAAACGCCTGAGCTTCCTCGCCCTCCTGCCCCAACAATGCAGGCGCATATGCCTGGTACATGCCAATTGTATAGATGTTCCTCAACAAATGATGAGTCAAGGCCAGGTTGCCCACATGGTTCTTGAGCACCCCACACACAAACCGGCTGAAGCTGCTGCCGTTCTCGGTATCAAACGGCTTGTTGGTGCGTGCTCCGCCTTTCTGCGCTGTAAAAAGGTAGTCACGTGGGTACTCTGCAAGGCTGGCCTCAATGACAGCCTGCAGCATGTTTGGGACAGCGGCTCTTACTCCCTGGGCATAAGCAGGCCGGTTGAAATTTTTGTTGGGCCTTACAATGTGGATGTAGCTGTTTTGCTTGGACATGTCCAGGACTAAGTAATTGCCTGTCCATCCCTGCATTTCCACTAGCTGTTGTCCAGGGGCAAGCTTGAATATCTTAGTGGCTCCATGGTCCAGCCTCACAGGAGGTATTCGCGTGTACACTTCAAGAAGAAGCCGCGCCCTCGAGTGCAGCGGCAATGCATCCCTGCATGCGATGATCTTCTGCAGTGGCGTGTAGCCAGCCACCTGTCTTTTGGTGGGTATGCCTTGATTCCTTGGCTCAACGACGGAATTTCGTATGGCCCGGTAGGCATCCTTCCAGGCCTGCATGTGCTCCTTAGCGAGCGTGTCCTTGAAGTCTGGCGGGGCCATGACACCAACAATGGCAAGCAGCCCCTCCACATAGCCTGCAAGCGTAGATCTCTTGATGATTCCCTCAGCCTCCTCCCTCAGGGCCAAGTCCACCAGGAAGTGTGCGGCTTCTTGGCCATGGCAGATTATTTTGCAGCAAGTCGCTCCATTGAAGAACCTTTCGCGCAGGCATTTGGCATGGCTGAGATACGTGTTGATTGTGCTGTTGGCCTGTGTCCCTTGTTCAGTAGCTTGTGCCTGGAACCCGTCATACCAGGAATCGGGCCTGAGCATCATGTTTCACACTTGCTTCTGGCTAGTTGCCACTGTGTGCATAGGTGGATTGCGTTGCTAAATGCATTAAAATGATCTGCACCAATCATGCATGAGAGAATCATGGGCACGGAGCTCTTTGATAAGCCACAAAAGGTGCTGGCGGTGGACAGGTCTGGTTGCTATGGCTGGGCTGTCATTTTGACTGAAACCCTGGCTATTAAGTGTATCAAGATGGGTTATGTGGTTGTATACCGTGGTGAACAATCTTCTGCTGTTGCTGCCCTTCCTCTCCCGCCTACAGGTGACTTCTTGAGCCCGGTATCACAGGCTGTCCCAGGCGACCTTGTCTTCTGTGAAGAAACACTGAGGGCTGCTGATACGGTTGAACAGCCAGCACCTCCGCGGCCTCCTCCTCCTCCTCGTGCCCTGCCCCTGACTAGAAGGCTCCTGTATCGCATGCCCACCCCGGAAGACATCGAAGGGGCCACCAGTGGCTACTGGATAGAGTTACCAGCAAGGTGGGAGTATTAGGGAGACCTGGAGAGGGCCCCTAGGTTTGATGAAGAGATTTCTAGAAGCCAGCTGGCTGCTGGGATCGGAGTCAGCCCAGCATTTCATGGCAGCTCTCTGGTCGAGCATTCCCCACACAAACTTTACAACAGGTTCAAGTACCCGACTGGGATTCTGTTGTCTGGAGCTCCCTGGCTCCACAAGCTGATTGCCTGTGAGCTAGCGAAGATCCACAAATCCTCACCCCATACAGATGCAGTTGTAGGCGTCATAGTGACCACTAGGTGTGATTGCACACTTGCAAACATGAGCCCAGAACAGGCATTGCAGCTAAAGCCGCATAAAACGACACTGCAAGAGGCTTTAGACTGCCTGCACCTGGCTGTCCTCCAGCATGGTCTGATCCACTTGGACATCAAAGCAAGCAACATAGGGGTTTGCTTCAAGGAGCAGCCATGGCTCCAGCTCTTAGATTGGAACAAAGCAGCCAACAACATTAGCTTAGCCAGATTACCTAACAGTCCATCTGAAAAGGAGATTTGCAAATACATATTTGAGTTAACAGACGGGATTGTGTGCAAAGCGATCGAGTCAAAGCTGCACAAGCTCCGGCAGGAGCAAGAAGAAATTGCTGGGCCTCTGCAGAGACTGATGAACTGGTTCGCAGGGCCTGATTACTGATGCCCCCGCTCAGCCAGGCAAGCATCCAGCAGCTCTTCTGCAATCTCACTAGGTGTCTCAGCCAGCCAGCCTTGCTTTGTGTAGTATCTGTTGATTTCTAGCGCTTGCACCATGCAGCTACTTAACAAATTTGTCCTTCATTTGCTCTGCAGGTGTATCCAATGCCATGTTCTTGTCCAGCCATGCAGCTGCAAGTTTTACATGGCCAGGCTTGAATCTGGAGAGACAGCTGTAGCGCTTCAGCAGCTCTTTGTGAGCTTGCATGGAGTGCGGGATTTGCAGGAGGCCTTGTTGGCAGTAGTTATGGTGCTGGTCCAGCAGAATCTTCGCAAAAGCAGGCACTAATTTCTCAATGGCTGCATGCACATTACCTCTGCACTGCAGCAAAGGCCTTGCTGGCAAGAACACCAGCCTCTCGAACGCTGCTGGATCACTGCTGCATAGGGCATCCAGGCAGGGCAGGTTCTGGGGGTTGCAAGCAATGACCAGGCCAGGACTGGGAGGCTTTCCTGAGGTAAGGACCTTGACCGCAGCCAGATCCAGCTGCTGCTGCTGGCCTGGTAGCTCATCAAATGCCTGCAATAGCGGTGGATGTGTGGCTGCCATGCGGCTTCTCATGTATGAATGGGACCTGCCGATAGACAGGGTGTCACCAGGCAGAGGGGAGCATAGTCCTACACACTCTAGCATGTATTGCAGTGTTGTTTTTCCCCTGCTACCTGCCTGATGATCTCCCAAGGTGTCACAATGAATGACAGCTGTCTTGCATGCATCTTGTTGAGGGCTGAGGGTGCGACCAAGGTACCTCAGAAGCCAAGCCTTCTCATCAGGTTCTGACAGCCACTGTTCCAGCAATGCATGTGCTTGTTGCATCTCTTCCCCAGTTGCCTCCTGGATACCAGCATACGTCACCTGGAGGCTCTCAAAGACCATGTCTTCATGCTGGTAAGGCAGGGGCTCGAACTGCTGCTCCTCCACTAGCCAAGTGCCATCCAGCAAAGCAATTCTGTTTGGCAGCGCCCGTGCATATGCTCGCTGCAGATGCCGCTTTCCCGGCAGGTCGGCCCTGATGCTTCGGAGCAGAGCCAGCTGAGCTGTCATGGAGGTTTGAAGCAATTGTAGCTGCTCTTCTGACAGCAGATGCCTCCATTGCTGCTGCAGGTGCCTGGCCAAGAAAGCCGCAGCATCCACCGCGCCTTGCCCAGACACCCAGCGCCAGGCCGCATTGGGAAAGCAGTAGGAGCGCTGTTGGCCAGCAATTGTTACCGCCAGGGGCAGGTGAGCAAGCGGGTGCGTATTGAGTCGAAGGGCTACCACCAGCTGAGCCCCCACTTCCTGCATGGCCATGAGTGGATGCATGATGCTGTTGCTGACCCACACTAATGGAGTGTGATATTATTCCAGCCCTGTTGCATAGGAAAGCCGTGCTTGGCAGCACTGAATGGAAATCTGACGGCCACAGCTAGCTAGCAGCCACCAGCAGCACTGGTGCGCACCAAGCGTGTTGCGGTTGGTGTGCATCAAATATAATCTGCTGCAAGGGTGTTAAGAATGATGGCTAGCAGCTCCGCCGATGCTGAGGTTTGCCGTGCCCTTCACCGTGTGGTTCCAGTTGCAGTGGAGGAATGGTACCGCTTCAGCGATGGCTGTGCTTACCGTAGGTGTTCCCCGATAGGCGAGCTCCCTGTCCGATACAGCCAGGATGGCACAGTGGTGGACTTCATCAATCGGTGCATACCCGTGCAGGCAGGCTTTCTTGGCCTGGGCCCCAAGGACCCTGGCGTGGTGCTTGCCTGGGTGGTGAAGCAGTTGAACAAAGATGAAGGTAAGCTGGCATCATTTCTGAGTGAAGTGACCAAGGTTCTGGAGGCAGAGGTTCCGTTGCCTACCGGTGCACATGTGGTGTGAGCTTTTCTTGTGTGCGCCTATTTGGTAGATTGACTGCTATGTCCCAAGGGCGCTCTGTGTACTGGGTGCCCAGCACAAGCCAACTTTGAGAGGCTCACAGACCACATCTGGTGTACCAGGTCAACTTCATAACTTCATGATCGGACTGCCGCTGTGCACCCAGCTAACCTCTGCTGATTTTGTCTGTGCTTTATTCATGGCGCAACGGAGAGCTGTGTACAGGGTTCCTACTTCCCATCCCAACTATGAGAGGCTCACAGATCATGTTAGGTGCAGTAGATCAACTGGTCACCTGGGTTCAGGTACCTATTATCTTCTACACCACGAACCAGGGGCTGAAGCTCACACTTGGCCTTGGAAAAATCCCTTTTAAGGGCAGACAGCTGATGACATGATCAACTTGATGGAGTTGGGCCGCTTCATGTGCCAGATTGTGACAAAAGACCTGCATGTTGACTCTCTTGCACTTGCTCGCCTTGCAGTTAATTGCCCTGTGCCAGGCGCCAATTCAAGGAGGTGCAGGACAGCTATACAAGCTGCCAAGGGCCCCGGCAATACGTTGCAGCCCATCAACCACCTAATGGTCGGATTGGGCTATGATGGCATTGTCAACCTCGCTGATGACAGCTTTGTCAACGGCTCGGTCAAGTTTTTGGTGAGGCGGCTTTTTTCAAGGAAAGATGTTGGCAAAGAACATCGGCTTTGCCGTAATCCTTGATGCCAACTCGTGTGGAGCGACAACTAGGGCACTTAGATGTGTGCTAGCGGGTCTATGCAAAAGCAGCCAGTCGAGAGGCCAAGTTTGCTGCAGTGCCAATGTCTGTCCCCTTTTTATTCACAGCAGTCAACAGCTGCATGAACTTTGCGATTTGCTTGTTATTGGCATCTTGTTGGTGGGCACGGATGATCCTGTCGTGGTTGCTGAGGCCTGCAGCCTGGGTGCTGGGATGCCTTATCTTCAGATGTGTTATTAAAGCCTGCAGCTTGGCGTGTATCTCTTCTTTGGTGCTAATTTCCTCTCTTTTCTTTCGTTTGGGTGCAGCTGCTGGCAACGGAATGGGCTTAGGAGTGTTTGGAAGAATGCGTGTGCCTGTAAAAACATCTTTAAAGTTCCTGAATGATCTGGCCAGGCACTGGCTGAGGCTGTCAGCCAAATCACGCCTAGACAAGTTCTGGTCCCATTGTCCAAGGTCGTGCTGCTTGTTTGCGAAGACGTTGCCATCAGGCCTTGTCTTCAACAAGGTGTCGACCTGCTTGACCACTGCATCTTTCCGCTGCGCCCGCTGCAGGCTGCGCCACTTTTGAATCCCCATGAACTCGTACCGCTCACTTGCATCGATAAGCTGCACAGACTTGCCTCTTAAGGTGAAATATGTGATCAAAATCTGCATCAGCTCACGATTGAACAGCAGAGCTCGCTTGAGGTCCTTCGTGCCCACCATCTGGCGTTCAATGAGCACATAATAATCACGCCCGTGGAGAAGTGCATCGATAATGACCATAATCTCATTTATACGGTTGATAACGTCTGCGGTGTCTTCTACGGTGGAGGAGTGCTCGCTCATGAGCTTGTGCGTGGCCCAGTGAAGGATGGTGTTCCCATCCCACAGGCACCAGGCACAGACCGATGAACCTGGATCGATGCTTAAGCAAATGTCTTTTGGCGGTGCAGGCTTGGTTTTGAGCATGCTCGTAATCAATAATCAATACCTTCGAAAGTTTCTCGGTCACCCGAGTGTTTGCGGGTGCTACGCTGGTGACCAAGGCAGGCCTGCTCCGCCGAAGAAATAAAGAGAAAACCTCCACCCGCCTCCATGGCAATGACCTTCACAAAATCGCTTACAGCAGTAGCCCTCATTATCGTCTTTCCCACAGCAGATCTTGCCGAGCCATGTAGACGATGTCCTGCTTCAAGCAGAAGAAGCTTCCTGGCTCACAAGGTGAGCCTCTTGTTGCAGTAACGTAGCCTGACATTGCTATCCCTAGTGACCGCTGTGCCCATTCTGCAGCCCTGGGCGAGCTTTTGACTGACGCAGCCGACCGGAGGGACCAGCGCAATGCGGCCAGGAAGGTGCAGCTGGGCGTCTTTGCGTTAGCGAAAGAGCTAGGCATCGATATCCGGTCACCGTCGCCGTTAGAAGGCAGCCTGGTTCTGGACGATCACAGTAAGGCAGCAGTGCGGCGACTGGCCCAGCGCGCAGAGCATGCAGGTGTCAGCGCCTTCCACACGATTCTCAGCGGAGACGTTGATCGTGTGGAAGACCTTTATGCACCCAGCTACAGAGCAGGCATGGGCAAAAGCCTAGCAGCAAGCACTGTGGAAAGTCAGGTGACTGTCCTAACAGCTGCCAGAAGCACTGTCTGCTTGATTGGTGTGCTAACAATGTTCACAGGTCCTGCAGGAGTTCAAGCTGTACGCACAGCTGGGCAGGGAACTGCAGTTTCTGAATGATCCAGACCTCCATGTCAGCATCACAGTACCTGTCAAATACATTGCAGCAGATGGTAGCGAAGAGGAACTGCAGGTCAGCACGCTCTTCCCGGGCAACGCTCGCTCAGTGCAGAGATGCACAGACGAATGGTGGCAGATTTGCAAGGTAAGAGCGTGTCTCCAATGGTCATGCTGCACCTTGGTAAGGGCATTCTTACGACCTTTGTTTCACATGCAGGGGGGAAAACCTGCCACTAGGTCAGAGCGGGTAACAGCTGCTGCCAGGGACAAACCTGCTCACCGTGCTATGCCAGTCAGGTTCCCTGTGCTGCTTGCGGTGCTGCTGTACTTTCAGAGCTGTACAAGGCCTTGCTTGAATGCAGGTGAGGCCGCTGGAGGTTTCTTCCAGCCCTTCTTGCAGCATATTCGATAGTCCTAACCTCGTGTTTTCTTCCAGCGAAATCATGGCAAAAAAGGGCTCTTATCACCCTTCTGCCCTGACAAATGGAGGCCAGTATGCCCATGGCAGTGCAGGGCAGCGGGCAATTCATGCGTCTCAGGGGGTCCTTGCAACAGCGTTCCACATGTGGACAGGCGGGCGGCAGTCTGAGGCTTTCAGGTAAGCAATGGAACGAAACACTTGCTGGTATGTCTAGCAGCAATGCCAGCGGGTATTCCTTGCAATCGTGTGCTGTCAATGATTTCGCAGTATGTTTAGCTCAGTCAGCAGATGCTGTCTCTTTCACTACCACCTCAGGCACTTTCCATGAATACAAATATTCATAGCACTTTTTGTGCTGTCTGCAATCTGTTGAGCTCTCTCAGAGGATGCTGTCTCTTTTGGTGCCAGCACAGAGATTAGCGTGCCGTTACTGATAATCTCTGTGCTGGCATTCATTTCGCTTGAATGAGGCTGCATGTGTGCTCTGTTTGTCGCAGGATGCGGTGGCAGGACTTCACAGTGCCGCTACCGGAGGCAGCCATAGGTGCTGTTGGTCGCACGCAGGTGCCACTGTTTGTCTTGGGGCTGTCAGGGCAGCTGAAGCAGTTCCAATTGGGGGTCGCCGCAGGCTTCTGGGCCACCTTCTATGACTGCAAGTCAGGTTATGACTACGCTGTTCCTGAAGCAATGGACTTCCTGCACCCCACATGGAGCGGCCTATGCCTTGGCAACATCATCAACACGGCTTATGTGGTGCTCACGTTCCTCCAGCTTCGATCCCCTGCTGAGCCAATCGTTGTGAAGGGGTCAGCTGGTACCATGACTTTCAACAACGCCCACGGTTACTGCTTCCCTTACGGGAAACTTCCATATGTGGTGCCGTCTGAGCTGCAAGATGAGGAGGAGCAGGCGGTGAAGCTAGGGAGGGTAGGAGATGGCTTGGGGACCATTGTGAATGGTGCTGTCAGCTCTGCCAGCTGGTACAGCGGTTGCTGGGATGCTCTCAGGGCTTTAGGTGAGCGTGTCTTCTGTGCATAGTGGTATTAGCATTCTGGGGGGTTGGAGACCCTGCTGGGTCAGGCATGCATTACGCAGTCATGCTTTTGCCATGGGATATGTCAGTCCCCTGTCCATTTGGTATAGCCCCTTCTGGTATTTGCAGTCTGTGGAAAGTGGGGGTTGGAGGATGGGTCAGACATGCATTATGCAGTCATGCTTTCGCCATTTCGATATCCTCTAAAACCAAGTCAAATGCATTCTCACTTGCAGCGCAATGCTCACTGTGGTGTGTGGGCGGGGTGAACCCACTCTTAGCTTGTGGTGGGCTGTAACGTAACAAGTAAAAGCAGTTGTGTTTTATTGTGCAGGCACATCTCTGGCCCCCAGCACGTCTGACAAGCCGGCCCACAACCGCCCATCCCATTACTCCAGCCGGTCTATGCTTGCAGGCGAGGTGGACTTCATGCGCAAGAAGCTAGGTACCATGCTGCCATCAGACGTCTGGCCATGGTACATGGTGAGTCCAGAGGGTTTTATGCAGGGGGGTGTTGCCTGCTTTGGGATTGCCTCACCAGTGGCCATTACTTGCTCATTTTTGAGGCCAGGGTCTCCACAGCATGAGTCTCATATCACATTGAGCGACTCCCAACATAAATGGCTTCAAGTCTGTCACCCTGAACTCCCCCACATCCTTTGCTGCTTGCTGCAGGTGGTGGCGGGTAGATCTGAGCTGTCCAACAGCGTCCAAAACTACATCGACAACTTCAACAAAGCCTTCCGGACTGGGTTGGCTTATGCTACTGCTGTTGGCAGCCGGTTTGCATCTGTGGTTTTCCGCTCCAAGATGCTGGGAAGGTAGGTGCTACATTGGCGTCCTCTTGCGTATAGGCAGCTCCTTGCGTGTGAAAGCCTCACCCAAAGACACCGCTCGGCTCTCGTCAGGCCAAGGTTTGAAAGGCATCTACAAAAGCACCATTGAGATTCAGTGCCTTTACCAAGCTGGGGACATTCATCACAATCAGTCCCTGGCCGTAGTTTTGGTTGGCGGGTGTGACTTCTTCCCTGATCTCATCCTAGTTGAATCCCCACAGGCTGCATGGTTCCTCCTGAGGTGCAAATCTCCCTGCAATGTTGTTTTACAGCAAGGCCGTGAATGTGGTGCTGCACGTCAGGTACCAACTGGTCCCATGAGGGGGCTACTGCAGATTCCACCTAGGGCCACCTAGGGCAGAGGGGCCACCTAGGGCAGAGGGGCACTTCTTCCATAAGCTTCACATGACTCCGCTGCCCCTTTGCTGCTTGTCTGCAGGTCTCCTGTGCTCGGCAACAGCGCCGTCTGCGAGAGCTTAGACCCCGCTGACCTTGTGGAGGCTGCAAAGCTGGGTCGTATGTATCAGGCCAATAAGTGCACACCAACCATCAGAGACCACTTGCACTCCTTGGCAGCAGAAAGGGGGTTTTTCGGCATGCTGCAGCAGACGACGGAACCCTTCCAGCACTCCGGCTACGTGTGCGCTGCCCTCAGCGAAGCCGGATGTGACACTGATTGGTTGCAGACGACCCCATCTGGCTTGGCTGCTTTGAGCCAGGACTTCATTGGCAGCATCAAGGCCACCGCTGTGACCATTTACGGTGCAGAGCGTCTGGCTGAGCCCCCAGCAAAGCCGGTGCTGCTGCAGACCAGTGTTGATTTGCTCTGCCATGATACCGATGTGGTCAAAATGGCAACAGCTCAGCAGCGGCAGGGGGGTAGGTTGGCAGCAGCAGTGGTGGCAATGGGAAGCGTAGCAGCTGCAGCAGGAGTCAGAGGGGATGACTCAGCAGCGGAGCAGGCCACTGCAGCTATGGTAGCAGCAGCTGCAGAGCTTGCAGGGCAAGTGGGAGCGGAGCAGGGAGCAGGTGCTAGTGCACTTGCTGGGCAGGCTGTGGCAGTAGCAGCAGCTGGGGCATCGCCTGTGCTGCTGAGAGGCGCAGGGCTGGTGCTGTTAGTGCCTCCTACCTGGTCCAGCCGGGGCAAGCAGCTTGGTGGGAGATTGAGCCTTGGTGGGGTCAGCTACTCCCACTACACAGTTGCTCAGCTGATGACTGCAGATGGCCTGCTGCTATCGGGCGGGCAGCAGGTAGTGAGCATCCGGGTTGCTGCTGAGTTTCTCAGCAGCGGGGAAGAGCAGACGGGGCAGTGGAGCAAGAAGGCTTACAGCATCGAGCTGAACCCTCAGCAGAGCTTGCTGCTTCACTGCCAACCACAGCACCGGGTGATCAAGCGGTTCAGAAGTGACAGCGAGGCGGCGAGCAAAGGATACCGGGCACTTTATGCCAGCTTTAAAGATGCAGCGGTCAACGCACGGTTAGGTGAGGCACATTACATTATAGTCCATCATCACTGTACTCATCTGTGTGGCTCTCTGTATACACAAAAGGGGTGCCATTAGGGGTGGTAGTTTTCCATCCAATCCTCCAACTTCTCATCATCTGTCTCGCTTGGTGATATCGTCTCCTTTGCCCAAGATCTGTTGCACCAATAGCGGACCCAGGTCGTGCGACCATCAAGTTGCAATCTGAACCAATCATCTTCACACTCATGCATTATACAACGCTTCCACACAATGCTTGTCGCTGAAGCCTTGACCAGAGCCAACACCTGGTGTGGGGGGATGCAACCACAGCCATACAAGAAAGCTGTTGCTGTGGTCTTGATCAGCTCTCCCTTGGCAAATTCCCTCTGCATGGCTATGGCGAAACCTGCATTTCGTGATGGTACCGGATCCATGGCAGTTCACGCTGCTTTAAGGGCTTCTTCAATGTGCTCTCTTGCTGTGCCATCAGGCACGGTGAACTTGAAATAATAGGCTTTGGGTTCTGCAAAGCGGGCCATGGGTTGAGCTAAATGCAATAGACAGCGTCAACATGTCCATGGTTACTCACTTGGAAGCACATTCAAGGTCTCCTGCTGACTGGCCACCTGCTGCTCCAAGCATGCTACCTTGTCCATTAATGCATCATTTTTGGCCTCAAGTGTGCTTAGGCGCTCTGTCACCATCATTGCAAACTGCAACTGTGCATTTGTGGGGTCTACAACAAGAGAATCCATATTGTACGGTTTCATTGTGGTTGCTTTCTTGAAACCATTGGTGCTTTTCTGCTGCTCCTGCAGCCACATTGCCCATGGAACGCCGGCCCCAGCGCGCTTGCACCATGGCAGAACTGCCCACCTTGGAGGGCGGGAAGCAGGAGCAGCAGCAGGGGACAAGCCGAGAGCAGCAGCAGGGGGCGAGCCAAAAGCAGCAGCAGCAGGGGCCAAGCCAAGAGCAGCAGCAGGGGCCGAGTCAGACTGCTGTTTCGGCTGCTTTGAAAGCAGTGCAGGGCTTGGCAACATCCCTCCCAGCAGAAGCAGATGCAGCATATGCTGATGCCATCGTAGCAGTCATGCCTTTACTTAGAGCTGCCCCAGCTACTGCCTCCAGCTCTGTGGCTGTCATCAAGGATGGCATCCAAGTCCTGCATGACGTAGTTGCAGAGGGCAAGGACCTTGAGCCTGGCGTTCTGGGAGACCTTCTGAAGGCCGTTAGGGAGCTACCGGCAGCTGCAGCAGTAGGGGAACAGGCAGCGGAGGCCATGACACCAAGGTTGGAAGCAGAACGGTTGGTGCCGGCGAAGAGGAGGGTGGGTGAGGCTTCTGGGCCCAGCAGCAAGAAGCGTCATGCAGGGTCACAGGAGAAACGCAGACAGCAGCAGCAGTGGATACAGGTCGAGCCATGTGCGGGTTGTGGGGATCCAGCTGGTGACCAGATAATCTGTGGACTTTTGCCTGAGGAGTTGGCACTTGCACCACCATGCCCCTCCTTTGGCTGAGGTGCCTGCTGGGACTTGGCTGTGTAGCGAGTGCAATGCTGCAGGACACATGGAGCGTACAAAGGAGGCTTTGAGGCTGCATGCTCGCTGGGTGTTGAGCAAATTCCCTAACATAGGGCGGCAGTTCTATGGGCAGCTGTCTTACTCCAGCATGGCCAGGCTGTCTATCGTCTATGAGGATGGCGATTCGTATGATCTTTGCACAGTATCTGAGGTTAGAGGAGAGGAGCAGCTAATCGATCACAGTCGGGTGAAGCTGGTGCCAGAGGGCGTGGTGCCTGCAGAGATTTTGACGGCTTTCAAGGCTAATGGATGGTATGTTGAGCCAGAGCCGGTTAATGTGTAGTCCAGCTGGGTAAGAACCATTTCAGGACTGCGGAAAGCAGCAGCTGCCGGAAAGGGAAGCAGCATCAGCAGCTGAACAGCAGCAGCTGCCGGAGCGGGACGCAGCAGCTGACGAGCAGCAGCTGTCAGAACCGGGAGCAGCATCTGCATTGGAGGAGCAGCAGCTGTCAGAACCGGGAGTAGCGGCTGCAGCTGACGAGCAGCAGCTGCCGGATTGGGTAAGGCAGGGGGTTTAGACCATATAGTGCTACATGCCAACTCCCTAGCTGGCAAGGTTGTGTTTGCGACCTGCAGAAAAACAGGGTTATCACCATTGCTTGCGCCAAAGGGGATGTTGCATGGGAGGTCTGATGGGGCAGCTGAGGGAGGGGCAGCTGTTTGCTTGTCTTGTTGTAAATCTTGGGCACACCAGCAAAAAAGGCATGTTTTGTTTGTGAGTGTGGTGGGACTTGGATGGCTTGGCTCATGGCAGCACAACAGCCTGGTGAAGTATTGCTGCCCTGCTGCCCTGCCCTGTTCCTCCCAACTAAGCTTTACAGAGCAGCACTAGTGACATTTAATGATGCAGGGCGCGTGCCTGCCCCACTCTCAGTGCAATGCTGTCCTCTTAGCAATGCATGGCTGGAGCAGCGGAGGGTGTTAGCTGCAGCCACTGTCCTATGGTATGGCAGCCCAAACATTCGACTTGATGCTTGCAGTTCTGCTCCTTTACTCCAGACTACCCTCCTTTGCTAGAGGGTAAGACTCACGTAAGGTGGTTTAGGAGGGAACATGCTCGGCTTTGGTTTGTGTCAGCTTATAAATTTGAACTGAAATCAGCGGGATTAGCTTTGTGTGATTGCAGTGCAGAGCTAAGGTGGGCACTAGCAAAGTGTTCTTCAAGTCTATCAGCAAATAGCAGCACCTGCATTTCAATGGCTCCCTCCGGTGGCATATGTGCCCAAGTTGTCCTCTGGCGTAGTCCTTTTTGGACTTTCGGGGAAGGTCTGATTGTATCCCTCCACCCATGATTGCAATGCCTCTGTGCTGCTGCTGCTGCAGGGAGGGAAGTCACGTGGAGAGGCCCCTTTCAACGCTGAGACTGCAGCTGGAGCCACCCCCACCCCATGTAAGATTGCATCTAAAGTTACCCAAGCCCCACTTGAGATTGCATCTGGAGTAATCCCAACGCTGAAAGCTACAGCTTTGCGGACCTCAGCGGTTGCAGCTGCCCCAGTATGCAGTGCCTCGCCTACTGCGGTTGGAGGTGCCCCACCCTCGCCTGGAGCAGCTGCAGCAGGCCAAGGTGCTGCAGCAGCTAATGCCACACCATCAACAGCTGATACGTTTGATCTGCACCAGGTATGTAGCTCTTGAGGGGCTCAAAAAAAGCATGTTTGTGATGTGGCACACCCTATTCACTCCATGGGCAGGGTTTGCCGGACAGGGGAGTTTAAAGCACTGTTTGTTTTACGTGACTGTGGTGCAGTGCCAGAGCAGCCCTCTGGGCTTTTTGATATGGTCTTGCAGCTGCTCAATTGTCCAAATCGCAACCATATGGCTCATCACTGAAGGAAGGGTGTTGTATTCGTCAGAACAGCAGTCCTCACATGATCGGCAGAGCTTGCACAAAGGCTTGCTCCTTTCTTGTCCAGTCTGAGGAAAAATGGCAAATAGATAACAACTTGATGAATCTTCTGCACCGTGGTGATGGCTGGGTGCTGATTAATGCTCTGATTGATGGTTGGTGGGTGGTTGCTTGCTGCCTGCAGGAGGTCACAGTTGCAGCGGCTGGTGCCTTGATCCCAGCAGCGTCACCACTTCCACAGGCTCCAGAGCTGCTGGCTGAGGACAAGGTCAAGGAGCTGCAGCAGCAGGTGAGCGGGCTGAGGGAGCAGCTAGCTCTTAAGGACCAACAGTTGGAGATGCAGCATGACCACAACAGAGCAGAGGGTGAGGCTCAAAGGAGGCAGCTGGTGGCGGAGCATGCAAAGCGAGACAGGGTGAACACTGCATTTGCGCAGATCATCCACTCCTTGCACAAGGTATGTGGGGCCGAGCACAGTAGTTACGCAACTAGCAGGTTTTGGTCTCCGTAGGTATCTCCCTTCGCTGCTTGCCCGAATTTGGGAAGTGAGATGAGAAGAGGCGGCTTCCGCTCTTGTAGCCAGGATGCAGCCGGCGCTCTACGTCATACCACCTTTAGGGAAATTGGCCATGTTGGGCTTTGTGCTGGGGTGAAAGGGGAGATACTTGGTCTCAGCTGTGATGGCTATCTTTGAGAGGACGTACTTGGTTTGGTCAACATGCAGTGCAAGGCGTCTTGTGGTACAGCAGCAACCGAGGGGTTGTACTTTGCATTTGCAGGAGCATGCCAAGGGACCACACCTGACACGGCGCGTGCACAAATAGAGGTTACTTGTCTTAGAGTTGTCCTTGCCCCCAGCTACATGGTGCCAGAGCAGCTGCTAGTTTTGCATGTGCTGTATAGCTGCATGGCTACAGTCACAGGATGAATGGGATCAAGGGGTAAGCCGGAAATGCATGCATGCATTGCACAGTGCTCTCTTTGTGCTGAGATATCATGCTCGTGACTCGCTTTGCAGGATGGTGCGGGAGGTGGTGACGGGGTGCCGGAAGGAGGTGGAGGTGGTGACCACCTGGGGGATGAAGGGGGAGGGGATGGCGACCAGCAGGAAGCACCGGGAGGTGATGACGACCTACATGATGGAGGGGGAGATGGTGACGGGGTGCCGGAAGGAGGGGGAGGTGGTGGCGAGCTGCCAGGTGAGATCGCAAGCTTTTCTCGCCCATTATGGATAGATTGAGTGTTTTTGCCGACAAACTGCCGATGCTTTACAGGACAGAGAACTACGACTTCACATGGAAAGATGGACATTGTCTAATTTGATTTGGCTTCTGCTGTCATCAAGGGCTAATCATAAGCTTTGCTTGGATGAAGAATGTCACAAGCAGCTTGCCTAAGGATGTGTTCAAGAATGACAGCAAGGTCAAATGGCGCACAATCAATGCAGTTGACGGTATGTACCCTAGCTGCAGTACCCTGCCTGCCCCAGGGGCCAGATCAGCAAGTCATGTCGGGGTAACCCCTCTAACACACTTGCACATTTCTCACATACCAATCTGCAGCTGTACAAACCCTTGTGATTGAGCTTATCTTAGTTATTGACCAGGACCATAGCCCATTACCAAAACCCTAATGCCAGCAGTCATCTCTTTGCATACCTAAAGGCGTTGCCCACTAAAACAGCTACTTGCCTACTCATTGCTGTAGATGGGTGCCAGGAGGGGGCACCGCCCCTACTGCCTGAGCATTGCGAGGTGTGTGGCTGGACGCTTGGCAGTGAGAAGCCCCCTTTGCAGTGCACCTCCTGCTCTCGGTGGGGCCATCATGGCCAGGTTTGCGTGGGGGGGGGTGGGCTGTGCCGGGACTGTGAAGCTCCTGGGAAGCGTGGCATGGGCAGGGAGTGTGTCGAGTGTTCTGACGAGCTGGATCAGAACGATAGGGCAGCCAAGTGCTTGGGGCACTACCCAAACTGCGTTCGGGGCTACTGTATGGACTGCGCCCGCCACCCTCCGCCAGGGGCAACCCGGGTGGACCCCAAGCCATGCAGGCCCCAGCGGGAGGCGCACAGCGTCGGAGCAGCAGCAGGGCCAGGGGCCTCCACCCACACCGGCCTGCGGATGGCTTCACCCACTTCATTAAAGCAGGTAAGGAGCAGCAATGTTCTTTGGCCAAGAGTGCACTAGCCTGAGGGACCAAATGGTTGGGGGAGGGGCCGAGGTAGCCATGCCAGGGAGGGCCCTTAGAGGTGACCATATGCTATGATTCTCTCTAGCAGCTCCAGATGGCGGGATAAACTGTGCATGCGCTCTTATCCTGGTGAGATAGCTTTGCCCATGCTCATGGACCCCTTAATTCCCTCCTGCTTCTGACAGAATCCAACCCCCCATCAGATCTGTATTCTCTTCTACTCTAAGTGCCGTAGCTTCTTGTTGTCCTCCGTCATTTGTATGCATTGGACGAGTCACCGAAGCCCCCGTGCTGCTGCCTATTCTTGCCATGCAGGAGGGCAGCCTTTTTGGCAGCCTGCCGCTTGATGCTGAGGCCCTTGAGTTGGCTTCGAAGCTGCAGGAAGATTTCCCTACGCATCTATGGTGGCAGCAACAAAAACGCCAAGGTCACAATGATGATGTGCCCTACGGCCCTAAAAGCGAAGGGCTTCCCCAACGCGCCTGATAAGAGGAGAGAATTCAAAGGGAAATCAGAAGACTACACCTGCAGCGGGGTGCGTGGAGCGCTTGGGGAGCTGGTACGGTACTTGCTGGACATTTGGGAGGGGGAGGATAGCTCCAACTTGATCCGTGGGCTGGCAGAGTTTTTGGAAACAGACAAGCAGGCCGAGTTCCTCATGCAGCTGGAGAACAAGGGCTTTGGGGAGGAGGCAGACGGCAGCAGCAAGCAGGGCGGCAGCGGTACTGCTAAGGGGAAGCACAGGCAACAAGGGAAACATCGCCATAAACACAAGCGACACGGGCAGGCAGAGGAAGGGAAGGAAGAGAAGGGGCAGCGGCAAAAACGGCGAAAGCATGGCGACAGGATGAAGCAAGACAAGCATGGCAAGGAGGGCAAGGGAGGCGAATCTGAGCGGCAGGACAAGGGTGGTCAGTAAGTGTGCTCTCTTGTACGCGTGTGTTGTCGTGGGGACAAGGAGCTGCATGTGCTGAGCAGCAGCATCCTTGAAAGGGGTGTCTACAAGCCCCCCCCCCCCCCACATGATTTGCAGAGCTGAATTGCAGACGTTCTGCTCTGTATCAGTGTCACTCATATTGTTTTGCAGAAGGTTGTGGTGCTATCTACGGAGTGTTGATCAATGCAGGAATGTGCAGCAGCAGTGGAGTCGCCGGTAGTGGGCACAGTGTTATCAGTATGGCACAGACTGCATGTTTCTTTTAGTGCAGTTGGAACTACAGGGGTGATTCGAGCAACTTCATGCGGAGCAGCACCCGCTGTATGGGCCTCCAAGATAGAAGAGCTTAGAGCCCGAACGACCTATGAAGTAACATATGCTGAAGAGTGCTTTAAGCAACTCCACTACTGTGTGCTTAGTTTTGTGTGCATGTGGATTGGCAAACCCATCGGCACACATTGTTATACTGCTCTCTGGCCCGTTTTGGGGCTGGACTGTGTGGAGGTCAGCAGGACGTATGTCTTTATCTAATGCTGTGGCTTACAAGTAAAAGTAACCAGATGTGTTGTGATGTGTGATGTAGCAAAAGCAGCTGTGAAGCAGTTAGAAAGCCGGCTATGAAGCAGCATAATAGCAGCTATGACTAAGCTTGCCAAAGCAGCTTCGCGCAAGCAGACTGATCGGATGCAGCCTTGCCGAAAGGAGCAATTTTGAAGCAGCTTTGAAGCAACCAAAGCACCTTCAAAGCAACGTTAACGGCAGTTACAAAGCAGCTTATAAGGCAGCTTTGAAGCAATTTTGAAGCAGCCTTGGAAGCAGCTTTGAAGCAATGAAAAGCAACTTTGAAGCAGTTAGACAGCAGCTTGGGAAGCAGCTTTAAAGCAACCAAGGCACCTTTGAAGCACCTTTGAAGCAGTTAGCCACGAAAGCAGCTATGAAGCAGCTTTAGAAACAGCTTTGGAGCCAACCAAAGCACACTTGAAGCAACTCTCAAATCAGTTACATAGCAGCTTTGAAGCAAACCAAAAGCACCTTGAAAGCAACTTCAAATGACGCAGTTCGAAAGCAGCTTAAAAGCAACCAGAAGCACCTCTGAAGCAGCTTTCAAGCAACCAGAAGCAACTTCGAAGCAACTTTGAAGCAATCAAAAAGCAGCTATGAAGCAGCTTTAGAAGCAGCTTTGAAGCCACCCAAAGCACCTTTGAAGCAAATCTCAAATCAGTTCCATAGCAGCTTTGAAGCAAACCAAAAGCACCTTGAAAGCAATTTTCACGCAGTTAGAAAGCAGCTTAAAAGCAGCCAGAAGCACCTCTGAAGCAGCTTAGTGAAGCAGCTTTGAAGCAACCAGAAGGAACTTTGAAGCAGCGGCTTTGAAGCAGTTAGAAAGCAGCATGAATGAAGCAGCTTTGAAAGCAGCTTTGAAGCCACCCAAAGCATCTTTGAAGCAACTTTCAAATCAGTTACATAGCAGCTTTGAAGCAAACCAAAAGCACCTTGAAAGCAACTTCAAATGGCGCAGTAAGAAAGCAGCTTAAAAGCAACCAGAAGCACCTCCGAAGCAGCTTTTGAAGCATCTTTCAAGCAACCAGAAGCACCTTTGAAGCAACTTTCAATTCAGTTACATAGCAGCTTCGAAGCAAACCAGAAGCACCTTGAAAGCAACTTCAAATGGCGCAGTTCAGTAGAAAGCAGCTTAAAAGCAACCAGTAGAAAGCAGCTTAAAAGCAACCAGAAGCACCTCTGAAGCAGCTTTTAAAGCAGCTTTAAAGTAACCAGAAGCAACTTTGAAGCAGCTTTGCAGCAAATAGAAAGCAGCTATGAAGCAGCTCCTGAAGCTGCTTTCAAGCATCCAGAAGCAACTTTAAAGCAACTTTGCAGCAACTTTGAAGCAATTAAAAAGCAGCTATGAAGCAGCTTTAAAAAGCAGCTTTGAAGCCACCCAAAGCATCTTTGAAGCAAACCAAAAGCACCTTGAAAGCAACTTTCACGCAGTTAGAAAGCAGCTTAAAAGCAGCCGGAAGCACCTCTGAAGCAGCTTTGAAGCAGCTTTGAAGCAACCCGCAGAAGCAACTTGCAAGCAACTTTGACGCAGTTAGAAAGCCGAGTTATGAAGCAGCTTTGAAGCCACCCAAAGCACCTTTGAAGCCACTTTCAAATCAGTTACATAGCAGCTTTGAAGCCAACCAAAGCACCTTTGAAGCAATTTCAAATCGCGCAGTTGGAAAGCAACTCAAAAGCAACCAGAAGCACCTCTGAAGCAGCTTTTGAAGCAGCTTTGAAGCAACCAGAAGCAACTTTCAAGCAGTTAGAAAGCAGCTTCAAAGCAACCAGAAGCACCTTTATAGCAACTTTGAAGCAGATATAAAGCAGCTTTTACAGCAGCTTTGAAGTCAACCAAAGCACCTTTGAAGCAGATAAGAAAGCAGCTTTAGAAGCAGCTTTGAAGCAACCCAAAAGCACCTTAGTGAAGCAACCTTGAAGCAGCTATAAAGCAGCTTTGGTAGCAGCTTTGAAGCAACTTTGAAGCAGTTATAAAGCACTTACACCCAAGCCCTTACACCCAAGCCCTTACACCCAGGCAATTACACCCAAGCCCTTGCACCCAGGCATTTACACCCAAGCACCTACACCCAATCACTTACACCCAGGCATTTACACCCCATCACTTACACCCAGGCATGTACACCTGGTACGAGGACGCCAAGTGGCAGGGGCCACGGTGTTTTCATGAGTTGCCAGCCTCTTGCTGCCACATCCTTTTCAGGGACTGAAAAGTCTTGCATTGGGCTTCCAGCTACGTTTGCGTACACCTGCTCCTGTGCTCCAGCAGACTGAGGGCATGTAATCGACGCTCGTCAGGTACGGATCACTATCTCAGACATGCGAGTACATGCGTTCGGTTCGATCTATCCTACGGTTGTTCGAGAATGCTCGGCTTTCAGTTCGCAATCTCGGGAGTGGGCCACCCGTTTATTAATGAGTTACAAGCTCCTTTGGTTCCGGCACTTTGAAAGAACACTCTCCCGCAAAACGCCAGAGTCCTAATAGAAACGCACGCAACACCTAGTGTTGTTCACAATGCCTTCTCAGGAGTCCACGAAGGGGAAGGAGTCGTCCTCCATGGGAGGGGCGGGCCCTGTGCCCTTCAACATTGGATAGTTGTTTTCAGCCCACACATCCACATGAAAGCTTCTGATGATCTTGTCTAGCTTGCGCTCCTGAAACGGCAGCAAAGGGCTGCCCCTGTCGGCCACCTGCCGGTAGTATATGTCGACCATGTCCATGTTGAACGTCTGACCGACCCTCTTGCCGCTACGCACCATGTCGTGATGCCAATCTAGCATAAGCTGGATCTTCTCAAGGGACGCCATTGCTGGTTCACACTCCCATGTTCTGCTGCACCCACAGGTGCAAGCAGCTGCTGCCTTGTGAAGCACCTATGCTGCCAGTTATCCTCTTCAACACGCTCCTCTCATGCATTCAGAGGCCCTCGAGCGAATGCAAGGGGCCATGCTTGGACTAGTCAGCGATATTGGCACAGGTAGCGGGGGAAAGCTGCTGTCCACAGTGGGACTCCCAAGTTGTGTGGGCAGGCAGCAGGCAGGGAGCACTCTGCTATTCACGTAGCCTTATGCAAGCAACACAGCCCTTTCAGCTTTCCCTACTCATGCATGGTTACTTATGGCGAGCATTTGGCTGCCAGGTGAAGGGTTCCCCACCTTCCCTGCGTTCATCTTCAATCCCAACCGCTGCCCTTGCCTTTCCCCTGCCATGCAGTTCAATGTCCTGTGAGGAAAAGCAAGGGGTTGAATGGCTGACTGCTCCTGTATGTACCTGACCGCAGGTGCTTTGGCAAGCCTCTATCTATGCTGATCCCTCTGTGGCTGTCAGCACCCATGTGGGTAAGCAGGGAAGGCTGCTTTGCTTTGCAATCCTGAACCATATGGTATCTACAAGGCTAATTGTGGAGAATCAAAGACTTGGGATCCTGCTCAGGTGATCAAACTAGTCTGCAGCTTTGCTGCTGAGACTTAGTGCCTCAGCGGCCAACTGCAAGTTTCAATTGTGATCCAAGCCATAGTTTACGCCCTCCACAACTAAACTACACTCAGGAGCCGCTCCCTGTGGCAGCAGGGGGGTTGGGCACAGTCTCATGCACTCACATTCATGACACAGCAAGTCATGGCATCATACCATCACCCACTATCAATGACGTGGAGGCATGCCGTGCAGGCTTCTGCAGTGAGGGCATTCGTGCACCTTAGCCAGCTGCTCGTGGCACTCAAGGCACAGCCACTTTGAGCAAACACCACATGCCTCCATGCCCCTTTTGGGTTCCCAGCACACACAGCAAGTTGACTTTTCCCTTGGATCCTCATTCATCCGCCGCTTTAGCCACTGCTTAAAAGCTGCTGATCCATGTATGATAACATCACATCCACGGAAAGCAAAAATGCACTTCTTAGCCGGAATATAATCAGTTTGACTGCCTGTGCAGAAGGCGGCGCCCTGGAGCGAGTAAGGGTTGGCATGCCCTTCAATCTTACACACCAGAAGCTTGGAGGCCAGAGCGCCACTGGTGTACAGCAGGCAGTTTGCATTCTTGAGCGAACAGTTGCTGGCCACCTCCCAGCGCTTGAGGATGCTATCCACGATTGAGCCCCACTCAATGGAGGTGAGGAACTTCTTGCCTGTCTCCAGCTCGGGCATGGACACCTCCTTAATAGTTAGTCCCTAACTAGCTGCAAACTGCACGCACTGGGGGACAAAGCTGGGGGCCATTGTGTTGTTCTTGCCTTTTAATCTTGTTGCCCCCATAAGTGCTTGCTGGTTAACATTCTAGTAGTGCTGTTGCTGCTACCTAGCTGCATACCGAAGGCGTTCCGTGGGGTCATTTGTACACACTAATGGTGTTCTGGACACCTGTCCAACTGTTCCACCCCTCATGAGTCCTTCTGCCGGAGCAGAGGTGGCCTCCTGTTGCAAAGGTCCGAGGGGCCAACACAATTGAAAAAGTGTGCTACTTCAGGGTGATCACCTGGAGTTGCCGTTTCTGGACCGCTGTTCTTGCTCTCTCTGCCAACAAAGGGGAAAGGCAAAGCGCCTGGGGAGCTGCCCCAGGAATCCAGCCCAGTTCATGCCAATGTTCATAGTGCTAATAGCAAGAGGTGTGCGAGCAACGGCAGCATCTTATACCCCCTAGTGCTGCTGCTTGCCGCTGGTAAAGCCGCTGCTTTTGCCTTTTCTGCCATGCACCTGATGCTGTGTAGCAAAGAGCAGAAGCTGCTAGAACCGCAGCACCTGACGCCTATGGGCATGATCGAGGAATCCTGAAGCAGGAAGGGTAGCCAACCATTTGTCCATATGGGGCTGGATTGGAACAAACTTGCCACGGATAGCTCGAGGGTCCCTGAGTGTATTTTGAAAGTGGCTACTTCGCCCCCCAGACACAGCTTCTCCTTAATAATACCGGTAACCAGCCACCACCCTGGGGTTGACAAGTTCTCATGTTGTGCTGTCCTAAGGGTGGATTGAGAAATGCTGAAGCAGGAGGGAGGCCAGCCACTTTCCAGGGGTTCCTGATTTTTGAGCAAGTGTGGCGCAAGTGGTCCTTAGTGGCTCAGGTGGACTGGACCCTCAGCAGCTGGTGCCGTGGGCCCCCCTGCCATCAGAGGCTATCATCCGGCTGCAGCCATGCCAAGTAGTCCTCATGCTTCTGCTTGGGCAACATGTACTGCTTGGTAGCCACCACCTTGAGCCCCACAAGGTATTGCTGCATGGCTGCGTTTGCCCACTGGCTCTCTCCATTGCAGGCTATGTGCCACATGTATTTCAGCTTGAACAGCTCGGCCGTCTGTATGGTTACTGGGGTGCCAAAGTGGAGTGTGTATGGCACAATTCTGACCTTGTTCACCTGCTTGCGCTTTCCCTTCTCCACTTCTGCTTTTAGGCCAGCACACCGAAAGAGCAGCGCAGTGCGGTGGGCGGTGTGACCCAGGTCCTTGAAGCCGCTGGTGCTGTGGTCCAGCCCAAACAACTGCTCGGTTTGCCGAATATTGTCAGGGCTGCTGAATGCCTTGCATTCCTTCACTGCCGCCCAGATACCAGGGGTGAGTGTGCAGCTGTTGGCAGCAGAGTCCAGCACATTTGTGATCTGCAAGGCTTGCAGTAGCTCTCTTAGCACCTTAGCACGGTGAACTATAGGACATGCCATCTCCCGCCCATCCTCACATAGGCGGGTGGAGCCCTTCCGAGGGGCCGCCAGCGTCGCATGCAGCACCCGCAAGGGTGCTGCTTCGTCATCATAGGCTGGGTGGTGCTCGAGAAAGCTCTCATCTAGGGCCTGGTTGGAAATGCCCCGTGATTTGCAGTAAAAGTACCGGGCCAAGGACTCTTTTTGCTCCCTGGTGGCCTGCCCTGACAGCTGCAGCACCAGCAGCTGGTTGGCTTCTTCTGAGCTCACAGGCCTAGCCGCCAGCAGTACCATGTTTCTGTCATACTCTGGGAGCAGGGACTCCTCATATCGCTTTTGCTTGCCCCAGGTCCAGAGTTCTGTGTCATACCTGTGCCCTGCATGTTCCACAAGCTTCACCCACTCCATCAGAAAATTGCTTTTGGAGTTCATGATGCGGGCATAGTTGTGGGCAGCCACCACCAGGGCTGTGTCATGGGTGGGCAACAGCGCTGTGGCCCCTGAGTCCAGCTGTTCCTCTCTCAGGTTGAACTGAGCATTGAACCCCTCGGGATGCTGCAGATCATCTGCCCACCTGAAGAAGTGTGCTGCATCCGCTGGGGTCCAAGGCTGCACCTGGCCGTTCATGCTGAGATGGCTGCAGAAGGTGAGGACTATCTGGCAGCCCAGGTGCCTGACCCTTCCACTCACTTGCATCACCCCCAGGGGCGTGTTTGCTCCAGAGCACATGACCAGGAACATGCAGTGAAAGTGGCCCTCCACGTCAAAGTTGACCCCGCTCTCCACGCTGGGAGACCACATGACCAGCCTGTACCTGACCCAGAGTTCATTCACGTTTTGCACCTGCCGCTTGATTTCGTCATCAGTCTCAGCATCATACAGCAAAATCTCATCGGCCTTGAGAATGCCGTTGTCGACCAGGTAGGCTCTCAACCTGTGCATGAACCTGCTGCTCATGCAGGGCAGTGCCACGTTGCGGCCCCCCAGCAGGGCTTCACACATCTTGTCGGTCCACATGGCTTCGTCGTTGGTCAGCTTGAAGGTTCGGGGCTCTGGGCGCCAGGTGTTCCTCACAAACCTGTAGGTTAGCCCCAGGCTTTTAAGGAAAGCCCTGGTCTCAGCACCCAGAAATGCATCCATGACCAGCACCCGGTCTGCTGCCTTGATTATGGAGCAAAATGTCTGGAACGTATGCCCCTGCTTGGAGCCATGTGTTTTGGCTGTAGTATGGTGCAGTGTGCTCTCATTTTCATCCAACACCACCAGGTCAAACTTGGGAATGATCTTGCCACCCTTGCAGACCTTGGCGATGCTGTCTAGCTGCACGATGGCCCTATCCTGGCTTGTGAGGTCAATCTTGTCTTGCTGTGCGTGCAGGTAGTTGATGAAGCCCAGCTCCCCGAGCTCTGCCAGCATGTTAAGGGACAAGCTCTGCCTGTAAGTGATGATGAGGACCCGCTGGACGCCCAGACGCTGGGCCAGTTCCGTGATTAGGCTCTTAAGCAGCGTCGTCTTGCCGCTGCCCATCACAGATTGGAGGCACAACACCTT
This sequence comes from Pseudopediastrum boryanum, assembly GCA_963556185.1. Classification (NCBI taxonomy): domain Eukaryota; kingdom Viridiplantae; phylum Chlorophyta; class Chlorophyceae; order Sphaeropleales; family Hydrodictyaceae; genus Pseudopediastrum; species Pseudopediastrum boryanum. Next base: position 959,943 of record OY744497.1, read on the forward strand.
GATGGAGGCTGTCAGCAGCGCCGTCAGCTGCTCATTTAGCTTGGTAAGGTGAGGATCCTCAGTGCTCTCACACTCCTGCATCCTGGTGAGCCACCTGCAGTGCACCTCAATGTCGTCTGGTGCCGCAAAGTTGTCTTCCAGGCAGCCAATTGCAAACTGCTGCTTGCATGCAAAGCAGTACACCCACGCATCATTGCCAGAGAACCAGGCTTTATAGTTGTTACTGTGGTGTGCCTTGCCACACCAGCATTCTTCACTTCGGTCAGAGTGGTTAAAGCGGGCGGCCTTGTCTCTGTCAAACACATCTGTGTCTGCTAGATGCATCATGTAAACCGTTGGGTGCTGCCGGCTGATCAGCTGTAGCATCCTGGCTTGTCCATCATCCAGTGACAGGCCCGGCGGGGGGCCCTTGGACCTAGCTGAGGCAGCCCTAGGAGCAGCAGCTGACCTGTCAGCCGTCGGCAGAGCCAGCACATGGGGCTCATAACTTCCCAAGTAACCCACCATGCCCTGCTCAATGCTGTGCCCTGTTGCTATGTAGGCGGTGCCGGGCCTCCAGGTGTCATACTGGTCGAGGGGAGGCTGCTTGGGGTTGCCATTGGGCACCTTTGTGGCCCCCGGCAACCTGAACTCCCTGTCTCTGGAGTAGATGCAGTCGTCCAACAATCCTCCTGCAAGTTCAGGCATCTCCTGCAGCATCCTGGTGAAGAAGTATTTGGAACCGTCGTGGGTGTCGCCCCTTTCATGATGGGGAATGCACAGCAGCTTGCCGTCCGGCATGACCTTGTGGATCACCAGGTGGGCAGAGAACTTGGGTTTGGTGGTGTAGTCTGTAAACACCCACACATAATCTGCAGGGTTCATCTGGATGCCAAAGTCGGTCTGCATGATCTTGGCCAGGGCTGCTTGAATCTTGTCTGTAAAGTCAGCCCTGTCCCTGAACAGCTCTTTAGGGAAGCCTGGGGCGTGATCAAAGTCCATGCAGATCTTGCAGGGCTTGCGCTTTTGGATGATTTCAAAGGTGTGGTTACGGCGGGGCTTGATGACCTTCAGGATTTGCCACAGCTTTTTTGGGTCATTGATGGGGACAAAGTTGCGGGCATGGTAGGGGGCGGGACCGGCCCTCCACTTTTTGGTTGGGAGGGTAACCTGCAGTTGAATGGAGGCGCCGTGTTGAGCAGCATAGGCTTGCATAGGGTCCTTGCGGGGAAACCGAGGGAAACCAAACCAGGTGCTATCCATGGGAGGGGACCGTTGACACATCTAGGGGAGGAATTATTGGCCCTACCCTGGACGCAGTGAAGCAGCCAAGTGTGGATGGCTGCTGGGCTGCTAGTGCTCTCTGCTTGCGCCTCTGGTATGCTGCAGCCCATAGCTCCTTGTAGCGGTCCTTGTTCGCCTCCACCTTAGCCCTGCTGCGCTGAAGCTCCCTTTCTCGGAAATTGGCGTCATTGTTATATTTGTCCTTGTACCACTGACTAGCAGACAGGCGGCGTGCTGGTTGTGGTGTTCTTTGCATGAGGAGGTTTTTCACAGCTAGGGAGACAAATAAGGGAGCACAGGATGCACGCGCGGCTTAATTACAGTCAATGCCCTGTCTTCTAACTTGGTTTCCCTGGCGACTGCAGGCATGCACAACCATCTCCTGTTCACCTCCTTTGACCGGTTTGAAACCTCCTATATTTTGGTGTGTCTGCTGCAGAACGCATGACCTCCTTGAAGAGCAGCAATATGAGAAGATGCCGTTGACCGTTCAAACAACCAGGACAGGTGAGGCCCGAAGGAATGGCCTGCTGCCAAAATGGAATGGGTGTGGAGCTGCCACGGATGAACACAGATAGGGCTCAGAACGCCCAGTCCTGTTCTGATCACCTGATGTACCCATTCTAAACCCGCTACTCCTGAACATTTTGCTGCAGAAAGAATTCCCTTGCTGTCAATTGAACTGGTTGTGCAGCGCAGCAGGAGTTTGGCCGTTTTCAAATGCAATCGCTTCTATTGTTGGGGATAAACATGCCATGACATGAAATAGAACTGTTGAAGAGCTGGGGTGATCCAGGCAGGTATTGGCCCTGTGCTGATCACCTGGTATGACCGTTTGGAACCACAACTCCTCAGGTTTCTTGCTGCAGAAAAAGGAAATGCCTGCTGTCAGGTTGTGCTGATCACCTGGTATGACCGTTTCAAATCACAACTCCTCAGGTTTTCTTGTTGCAGAAAAAGGAAATGCCTGCTGTCAGGTCTGCTGATCACCTGGTAGGACCGTTCCACAACCACACCTCCTCAGGTTTCTTGCTGCAGAGAAAGGACATGCCTGCTGTCAGGTTGTGCTGATCACCTGGTATGACCGTTCTTAAACCACAGTTTCTCAGGTCTCAGGCATCCCTTTGCTGCTGCAGAATAAGGAATGCCTTGCTGCATTGCTGAAGCATTGCTGTTTTAGATACCAAGAGTTTGGTCCTTGGTCCCAAGCCTGGTCTTACAGAGCACAAGTGAAGCCATATCTCTGCAATCACCCCGTTTGCAGTAGCACCATGCTGTTGTTCCTTGACGCTGGGAAAGTAGTGGGAGATAATCCAGCTGTTGACAGGTGATAGCTGAACAGCGTGTCCCGGCAATCATTTGGGGTGGTTGTTCCAGGCACCGTTTGTTTCTGTGCCAGGAAACTAATGGCTGTTGTGGCAGATCAATCCAGCTGCTGACACAGTATGGGTGAACCGCATGCCTGCCATGATCACCTCGTTTGCCGTATCAAGCACTGTGATCTTGTTCCTTGCTGCCAGAAAGCTTGTGGCTGTTGTGGCAGATCAATCCAGCTGCTGACAGAGTATGGGTGAACCGCATGCCTGCCATGATCACCTCGTTTGCCGTATCAAGCACTGTGATCTTGTTCCTTGCTGCCAGAAAGCTTGTGGCTGTTGTGGCAGATCAATCCAGCTGCTGACAGAGTATGGGTGAACCGCATGCCTGCCATGATCACCTCGTTTGCCGTATCAAGCACTGTGATCTTGTTCCTTGCTGCCAGAAAGCTTGTGGCTGTTGTGGCAGATCAATCCAGCTGCTGACAGAGTACGGGTGAACCGCATGCCTGCCATGATCACCTCGTTCGCCGTATCAAGCAGCATGATTTTGTCTTTTGATGCAACAAATAGTTAGTTTAGTGGTGGTGTTTGTTTCCCCTTGGTGTGCACGCCGTTGCATCTAGCCTCAGCTTGTGTGTGGCAAATCCACCATCGGTTGTGTGGCTTCGTGATTGTGATCAGGAGCCTTGTGTTTGTGGCCTAGGTTTGTTTGGCCATTGGCATTGCTGGTCTTGCGTTTTGATTGATTGATGCAACAAATATAATGGGACCTTTTCTGGGAGATGGATCCAGCTGCTGACACAGCACGAATGAACCGCATGTCATGCACTGTATGATTTGCATGCCTGTCCTTTTACACCCGCGAAAAGTTCCTGGCAGAAAGTTGCCTGTAGACAGCTGGAAGGTGTTTTTGGTGTCATGGGATTGTTCCTCCTGCCAGGGAATTGAAGGGCCTTTGGCAGAGCAGAACAGATGTGAACATGGTGACTTAGCCATGGAGAATAAAAGCAGCAGTAGTTATTTGCTGCTCCCATATTGTTGCATGCCTGTATGTTGACCACATGAGTGGGGAAGTGTGTCTGCCCCTTCCTGAACAATACAGATGTGTGTACCTACAGGGACTGTTGCTGCTTGCGGAGACTGATCAGTGCAACTTGACTGTGTGCTTCCCTACCGCCTGCATGCCTGCGGCTTGATCATATAGAAAGCTGTTTCACACACCGTGCTTGAGTTCCTTCTGCACAGAGCGGCTGTGAGTATGTGCAGAGAAATCCTGCATGCTGATCATCTTCGGCTCTCTTGCAAGTGAACAGGAGGGGCCTGAAGCAGGTGGCAGACATAAGACACTTGCGGGGTACTGACTCGGAGCTGATTACCCAAATTTGACCGCTTTCACATGGCAACTCCCTTTTTTGCTGCAGAAAGACATGCTTGCTTGTACAAGGAACCGATCGTGCAGCGCAGCGGGAGTGATCAGGCAAGTACTAACCCTGTGCTGATCACCTGATAATGCCGATTCCAAACTGCAGCTCCTATTCTTTCTGCCGTTGAACCAATGACCTGCTGTACAAAGACTTGATGTAGAGCCTCTATGGGTGAACATGCTCCATGTGTCATGCCCTTGGTTTTTGTTAGGAGACCCTCTGCTGATCACCTGGTATACCGTTTTCAAATTGCGACTCCTGCTTTATTTTGATAGTGCTGATAGATATGCCTTGACGTGCAAAGGAACCAATGCGCAGCAGGCTGGAGTGAGCATGCAGACATAATCCTAGTGCTGATCACCCGGTATGACCGTTTTTTGAACCGCAACTCCTGATGTTTCTTGCTGCAGGAAGAATGCCCTGCTGCAAAAGGGATGCTGTGGGGAGCTGCTACAGGTGAACAGAGCTGCCATTAAAAATGTTGCTGGTGGTTGCCTGTTTGCTGTTGGGTTCTGACTGTTTGGGGTTATCATTCATGTAAGCGCAACAAGGGGCGGCCTGGGACTGGATGAAATGCAGCATCGGACTTGATGGCATATCCATGGTTTAATTGTTACACACCAATGGTACTGCTGATTATGTTAACCCCCCTCCCCAGCCCTTATTGGTCCTGATCACCTGGATTTGACCGGTTTCCAATAGGCACTGCTTTCTTTGCTGCAGAAGGAAATGCCTTGGTGTGAAAGGGACTGACGGTGCATTGCAGTTGGAGTAATCAGTGCTGGCCGTGTGCTGACCTTTTTCAAATGCTGTCGAGCTGATGCCATGCTGTGCAAGGAATTAGATGTAGAGCTGCTACAGGTGGCCCCATGCTTTTTGTGTGTCATCCACCTGGTTCTCTTGGACAAGTCAGGGTTTCGAAGTCACATGCCCTGGGATGGTTACCTTGGCTGTCATTGGCAGCACCATACTTTATGTGTAGAAGCTGCTGAATGCTTTGCTTGTTGCTGCTGCTGCCAGAGCTGCTAGATGAACAAGGCAAGAGCACAGCACCCCTGGCCAGTTCACCTGTGCACCAGCAGTTGTAGCCATCCGCCAACGAAAGGCAGCAGTTCATGGCATGAAGGAACAAAATCACCAGGTGCGATCACCTGAAATGCTGTTTTTAAGACTGTAGTTTTATTCCTTCCAGCAGCTGAAGCTAGTGTGGTATATCTAACAGGGATGTCAATAGCCGTCCTGCTGCGCATCGAAATTGTGCTTTGTGACAGAGCAGGTGAGCACCAGGGGTTAAGAGGTCTTTGAGACGGATGTGGAAAACCACCCATGGAATGGTCTGGCCATAAACGGCAGGCATCTCAATCATGGCAACTTTCAACAGCTGGCTAAAGAAGCAGGTGGATCGTAAGGATCATGTGGGTCACCTTGCATACGATATAGAGGATGATGCCAGCCTGCCAGCTAACAAAGAAGGATGGTTGGAGTACCTTGTCGCCAACCATGCTTGTGAAGCAGCAGAGCGTGCTTTTCACCAAGCCTGGTCTGGATATGAGGCACTGAAGGCAAGGCATGGGAGGAGGTCAAGCACAGCCAAACGTGCCACTGATGAAGTGAGTATTGCTTTCTAGATGTTTGCTGCAAATGTTTCACCCTCCCCACCCATCCACTCTTTTGCCTGTTGCAGGACCCTGAAATCACGGGAATGCGTGCTGCTCTGGCAGAGGCTCACATCACTCTGATTCCTATAAGCAGCAGGAGCACGTGGCAAGCCAAGGTGTGTGTCCCGCTTGCCAGGCTGCTCAACAACAGAAGTAAGAAAGGGGCCCCAAGGCAGGCATCCAGGAGTGGGATCACAGGAGATGCCACCTCTCCAGCTTCAGCAAGAATGGCTCTCTATAAGCTGGCAGCCCTGGACTTGTCGCAGCGCTTACAGGATCAGGACAAGTCTGTATGTGATGCTGTGTTGAAGGCGGTAACAGCAGTTAAGGACATTATGCCGCCAGGTCATCCCCATAGGAGAGAGCTGCAGCATGCTCTGGAGATGAGGACTGTAGCCTTGGGTGAAAATGGTTGCGACTAGTTACTCATTTGGCAAGGGTTTCACTGTGTGTGTGTGTGGGCATGGAAACATGACTGAAATAGTTCTGGTGCTTGCTTGCCTTTATTTGGAGGGTCCATCCAACAGGAGACCCACTGTGTGTCACTTTACAGCAAGGAGGGCATTATAAGGGGGTATACTAGTTCTCTAGTAGAATGAGTGGGTATTGTGTTGTAATTGTTTCATCCATGCAGCAGGAGGGATCGATAATTGGGACCTTGGCTCCTGCCGATGTCATGGGCCGTTACCAACCTCGACAGACGAATTACGTTGAGATGGCCAGGCAGTCGATGCATAATGCTTTGCTTTAATGCTCCCAGTCCCCAAAGCACGCTCCACTCTGGCCAGGCGCGGGAGCACCGTGATGAGTCGTAGCGCTCTGAGGGCGGGGGGAGGCGCGCGGGATGCTTGCCACTCTCTCAACAACCACCGATGCAACCTATATATAGCCATATGGCAACGCATCTGATCATAACAGTAGCAGCTGCTTACACGCTAGCGTGCCTGAAAGGATCGTACTGAACGACGGAACGGAGTGGAGGGCGGGCAGATGCCACGGTAGCCCGAGAATCCCGGCAGTCGCTCACAGCGAGCCACTGAAGGAGTTCAAGCACTTTGGTGTCATCTAACGTTGTCATTTGGTCTATTCCAGTGCATAAGCAGTTGTTTGTAGTCTTGAGTACTGAGTATCACACAGCAAGCCTGATGGAGCTGGCGCAGAAAACCGTCGGAAGCGCCTTGGAGCATGTTAGAAATATAAAGACCGCCTCTCAAGGACTACTTTATGACGTCTACAGATTGGCTTATGGCCCTGAGGGAGCTGCCCTGCTTCAGGGCACAGCGCCCAACCTGCTAGGAAAAATGTTGGTCAAATTAAAGCCCAATGATCCAGGTGTCCCCTTCCTCACCCTGCTGCCCAGCGGCTGGCCCGAACCCAGCACAACACCTCAGCAATTGCTCAACCTCCTAGCCAGGCCTCGTCCAGACAAGCCCATGGACATGATCTGGCTGCTGCTGCCCCTGCTGGCGGGCCACTTGAATAAGGCAGACAGCAGGGACCGCCTGTACAGGAGGTGGTGCAAGCAGACACAGAGCATCAGGGCCCTGTACTCGGCCCAGTTGCACCAGCCATTGGCGGAGCTGGCAGGACGCGACACCGTCCCTGCTGCATGGCTCGAGGAGATATGCAACTGCTTGAGTGGCAGTGAAGGCCTGGCAGGTGATAAAGCAAACGATTGGCCACTGCTCAGGCAGTTGGTGAAGGCTTTCAAGGACGGAGACGACCACACCACAAAGGGCTGGAAGAAGGCATGGCAAATGGTAGGGGGGTGCACATGGGATGCAAGAATGCTTCAACATCCCCCAAAACCATGCTGACTTCCCATGTTTCTTCTTGCAGACCCAAGATAACAGCAACCAGAGCCTGAGCCCCAGCAAGGAGCCGCCCTCCCACACCTCCCCAGGCGCCGGCAGCAGCTCAGCAGTTGCAGACGAGGATGCAGAATTGAAGACCAGTGCCGAGGAGACATTGGCAGCAATGAAGTCTGTCAGGTCAGACCTCTGGGCTGTCAAAGCAGCTCTGACGGTGGCAGCAGATTCCAGCAACTACTCAGCAGACATCAAGGCCCACCAAAACAGCATCGACCCTGAGATTATTGTCGTGGTCCACTATATCAGCTTCTTGACTGACGACTTGAAGAATAAGAACTGGGTAGGGCTGGGCCAGCATCTTGGCAAATATCAGGAGGTCCTCCAGCAGGCCAAGAACAAGGTATGTGATGCTGAGTCGGCGCTGGCACTAGCTGTGAAGTGCAACAACACTGCCAAGGTGAGCTTAGGTGCATCCGAGCAACTACCAATTTGTTCTAACCTGACAACGGCAAACAGCATCGCACTGCTTATTAATAGCTGAAGTGGCACACCACGAAGAAAATGTTGAGCCAGACTTGCTGTGCCCGTACTGCAGGTGACGCAACTCCTTGAGCCTTCCAGCAGCGAGGCTGCCGAGGAGCCGCCAAGCAAGAAGCAGCGCACATGCCAGAGCCCTCAGCAATCACAAGGTGGTACACATGCCAGTGCTGAGCCCTCAACGCAGCAACCTGGTGTATCAGGAATGACAACTTCAGGCAAAGGAGCAGCTCCTACCCCTACGCCAAGTACCACTACTGCTACTGCAGGCAATGAGGGCTCATATGGGGAGAGCACGTCAGCCAGTGGATCTGGCCAAGGCCGTAGTGCTGTTAGGCCTGGGAGCAGGACCATCCGACATCAGCAGCACCACCCCAACAAGGCAGCAGCAGTGGATATTGCAGAGATGCAGGCACATGAGCTGCATACCAAGCTGGTGGAGGTCAAGATGATTATCAAGAATGGAGCCCCTGAGGATGCATCAGCTGCATACTCGCAGGCCCAGCAGCAGCTGGAGAAGCTTCAGAAAGCCATGGAAGATGTAGAGAAGCAATTAGTAGATCATGCCACGAATTAAAGCACCTTCGTTTGGCATGATAATGTTCTGTATCAGAGCCCTTTCATTCAGGGGTTGATTCTGGTTGCTGTGCACTAAGCTGTTGCTCACTGCCACAAGATGCTGTGCAAAATAGCCAGAACAACCAGACTGAATTAAATATTAAAGTTTATTCAGACAAATGCCCAGATACGGAAGTTGAGCAGGCTCCTGGCAACGGAGCATGTCAATTTTTGATTGAGATATTCGGACAGTTGTCCAAAGCAGTCGTTCAATGCTGTCGCCCTGTCGTCCCTTACCACGCACGCTTGTTCCCACTCCAGCCGCAGTCGATTCATGCCGTTGCCTCGTCAGAATAAAGCTCCTCAGGCTGCATCTTGCACGAAGAGTTCGCCACCAGCTACAGCTATCTTGGAGATTGTCTTACAGCTACCATTGCAGGTTGAGCAAGCAATTTGGTTGCAAGCACATACGGAGAGTAGGCAAAGCAAGCATGCAACCGGAAACAGAGGCAGCCACCACTCCACGCATGCACCCAACGATCTGCCACAAGAAAGAGCTCATTTAGCCATGACTGAACGTCCAACTTTGGTCATTGTACAGCCTCGTTAGGTGCAAAAGCTAGTTCATATGCATCGTTTGAGGCGGCCGAGGCAACCGAGTGTCTCTCGAGTGCGATTGGTAACGTTCCAAGGCCACCGGAACACTGCCGCCGAGCCCGCCGAAAATCATATCAAAGATGATCAAGTAGACCCTGCAGAACCCCAATCCTCGTTACAGGTAATGCCAGTTACGCCTACCAGTAACGAAGGTCCTGGTCACTTTTAACGTCTAATCTTCGCGCTGCACCTCTTCGGACGGCTGGAATATGCACACGAGGAAAGCTTGAAATGTAATAGATCCTCCAGCATGCGAACGTGCCGCGTGTATGCGACCTATGGGGTAGACGCTCTTGACGATGTGCCGATGGCAGCTAACTCCGAGGTCTATGCAGGACGGATGCCTAATCAAGGCCAGAAAACCTCACTGGATCACTTGCCACAATCACTGTAGACATTGGCTTGATAGCTGAAGGGCCGCAAGGCAGCTTAGCGGAGTTTAGAGCATGAATGTCTGTGTTTTCTTAACAGTGTCTAAATTGACCAAGACTGAACTTCCCATCCCAATCTCTATGGCTCTGGCAGCCTGGAAACTACACCAGATGGGTCTAAGGCATGTCTAGGTGTGGCCATAGGTGCAGTATGGCAGATCC